>BSBM01001292.1:870000-1260000 GCA_027924585.1 Larix kaempferi
AATTGAAGTATAGGTTGGGATCAACTTCACTTTTGGGGAATCCCAAGCTCTGAAGATAGTTGTCAATCCTCGAATACCAAGCCCTCGGGGCTTGCTTATGTCCATACAAGGCTTTCTTAAGTTTGCATACATGGTACTCCCTCCCATGAACTACAAACCCCTCAGGTTACTGTATGCATACTTCTTCCTCAACTTCACCATTGAGGAAAGCACTCTTCACAATTCCATTTGGTGAAGTTTCCACCCCATAACTGAAGCAAGGGAAATTATGGCTCAAATAGTAGTCTACCTAGCCATAGGAGTGAATGTCTCATCATAGTCTCTTCCTTCTTCCTATGAGAAACCACGAGCCACAAATATTGATTTATACTTTTCAATACTGCCATCAGCTGCATGTTTGATTTTATAAATCCACTTGGAAGTTACTATTGACTTCCCTTCAGGTTTAGGAACCACTTCCCACAAATCATTCTTCATGATGGATTTGTATTCTTCCACCATGGCATCTTTCCATACTTGTTTCTTAGTATCTTATTCATATGAGGTGGGTTCTGAACCACTGATGTGACTCATTTCAGATACATATATTGCATATCTTCTAGGTCTCTTTCACTCTTTGGATGTGCCATATGGTGCTCCATGCTTTTCTGCGTCTTGCATAATGCCTCGACACCATGCAAATCTCCTCTTAGTAGGAGGTTCATCAAGATATCTTTCTATAAGTTCTACCAGATCTCTAGGATCAAGCAAATCTGTAGGATGTTCTAACTTCTCCCTCTCAACATCCGAAAGGGGAAAATAAAAAACTGGATCCTCCATCATGGGAGTATCATGATTCTCCATATTTGAGTCACACTGAAGTTCTTTGGAATGCTTGAAGGAAGCATCTTCATGAAATGTTACATCTCTACTGACTTCAATGTTCCTTTGTCCTAGAACATAGATTCTATAAGCTTTGGAGGATTCAATATATCCAACAAATGTTCCTTTTTTTTTTCGGATGGCTCCATGTTTTTCCCCTTCTCTTTTGGTACATGAATTTAGATAGGACAACTGACAGTATTCATGTGTCCAACATCTGTTTTTTCACCAGTGAAAACCTCTTCAAGTGTCTTTTCTCCTAGGATAGCATGAGGAATTCTGTTCTATATATAAACAACAGTATTGGAGGATTCTTCCCATAATTAGGTGAGCAAATCCTGATCACACATCATCACTTTTGAAGCCTCACAAATTGTTCTATTCTTTATTTCAGCAACCCCATTATGCTGGGGTTTGTAAGGTAAATTTAGTTGTCTTCTTATTCCCGCATCTTGACATAAGTCATTAAAGTCACGAGATTCGAACTCTCCTCCATTATCAAATCTCAAAGCACAAATTTTCTTTATAGTCTAACTCTCAACCAGTGCTTTAAACTCTTGAAACTTGTTGAAAGTTTCACTCTTTTCCTTTAGAAAATAGATCCAAGACTTGCAGGAGAAGTCATCTATGAAAATAACATCGTATAGATATCCACTCAAGGATGGTGCTGACATAGGACCACATAGATCATATTAATGTATCAAGTCTAGTATCCATTTGGATCTTTTGGTACTGCTTGGAAAACTCTTCTTAATGTTCTTTCTAAGAGCGCAACCTCTACAAACACTATCATATCCAGCTTTAAACACGGGCATACCTTTTACCATCTTCTGCAATCCTGGTAGCGCTTTGAAATGAAGATGACCAATCCTCCTATGCCACAATTCATAAGGACTGAATCTGTCATGGATCATGGCTTAAATGATCTTTCCAGGAACTTTGTATATACCTACCTCTCTAACTCCAATTACAGATGCAGAGTTCAAGTCTGCATGCTTAGGCCACAGGAGTGCTTTATTGTCCATAATATTACTCTGAATCATTTATCTTCTAGAACTGAAATAGACAAGAGGTTCTTCTTCAATCTGGGAACAAATAGGATTTCATCAACATGCAGTCCATCTCCTAAATCCAATTGAAAAGAAGTGGATCCAATTCCTTGGATCGAATAGGTGGTATTATCTCCAAGCTTCTCCTAATAAGAGAACTTCTTTTCCTTTATATATTTGATAGCACTCCTATATCCAGTCTTGTGTTTAGATGCACTACTATCCACCATTCATGTCTCAACACTAGTGATAATGGATCTAGATAGGGTTGAGAAAAGATAGTACTCCTTCCTTGTCTCCTGATCATTGGAATAATTCTTTCTTGTAGGTTCATCTTCTGTAGGCACAATAGAAGCATGAAACCTACCCTTGAACTTTCCTCTTTTCTTTGCACGACATTCTCTTGCAAAGTGACCATTCTTATTGCAATTAAAGCATTTGACTTTAGACCTATTAAATTTCTTGTAATCATTTTACTTTTGATGAGAAAACTTGTGAGAAAAGTATTTCTTACCTCTCTTCATCTATGCCGCAAGAGCAAGGCTCTCTTCTTTGGAGGAAGTATAATTTCTCTAGATTCGCCCTTCTTCTTGTAGGAAATCATGCCACAATATTTCAAAGTTTGGTTGCACTTCTAGACCATTTACTGTAGCCAATAATGTCTCCCATGAAGAAATAATGCCATCAACAAAAGTTTGTATGAGATCATCATCATCAACCATCACACCAATGCTCATGAGTTGATCTCTTACTTGACATATCTTTGTGAAGGAAGCAACAACTTCATCCTTCTCCATTTTTAGATTACAAAAATTATTCTTCAATTCTATCTTCTGACTAGGCACCTTCTTCTCATAAAGAATTTTTAAAGTGTCGAAGCATTCCTTTTGGGTGTTCAATGGAGTAATCACTGGCATCAAATTGTCTTTCACCGAATCATAAACGATCCTCTTTGTATTGGCTTGATTCTTCTTGAAGTTGGTGTGCCCTGCATTAGAAGTAGACTCTTCAATAACACTAGATATGTAGCCATCCAGATCATGTTCTTCCATAATATTTAGAATCTTGGCCTTCCAAGTATTAAATTTTGAAGTTCCTTCAAGTCAGTCTTCTGGTATTACCGAGAATGAAGCCATTATTATTCAAGTACCGTGCTCACTCAGTGTAATGTCCCCTTCTCCTATTAAATGCAGGGAAGGAAACATCAACAATGCACCGGGCTTTTGTAAGCTTAGCCCCCAATAATTTTTACTCATAAAATACATAACAATTAAAACTTCTGTGTGCAGATTCGACTTCAATAAAACACAGCAGAATTAAACGTAATAACACACACAAGAACAAATCGAAGATGATTCCATATGCAAGGGTTCAATCCCATTCATATGCTATGCACATACTTCATTTCAATTTCATTAACATGAAGAATAATTATTCAAATAACACATTGCAGAACCCAGATATATATACAAATTAAAGTCACGGAGAGCACTTATCTTGCAACGCAATATCCAACGACTAGCTACGTGAGAGCAACGTTCCACCCAACCATAGATCTCTGTCCAGCCTGTATTCTTTCAGCTGAGAGATCACCCCCGAGCTGGGCTGTGTATCCACTAAGGAGGAACTAGATGGCTCACTCACAGTCAGGGTTTCACTCAGATAGCCATGCTAAGCCAACACACAGTTGGGTTTTTCAAGCATGCAATGGGAAATGGAGGAGGATGCTAGTCCACTGAGCTCAATCCCAGAGCCACATGCACTTCAAGCTGGGCCTAGCAATCCCATCCTCTGTTCATACATCCACAACTGGATTTCTCACCATTCTGTTCACCAAATACTCAAATCCGTCACTCGTTTTCTGAGCTGCAAAATCTGGGTTTTCCTATTGATTTCGGGGTAGCTAATGCTCCCAATTTCGCCCCAAGGTTCATGCTAATGGATCCCCCATTGGATTTTTCTGTCCCATGCCAAATCTAGGCGTTTTTGGCTTCCCAAAACGTGGGTTCATTCCAAGTCGCGATTTCTGGTTTTCTCCCTCCTTGGAGCTCGTTTTTGGGTGGAGAATGATGATGGCTCCCTTCCCATGGAATGGGGATGAGAATGAAGCCCCCTCCCATGAGGTTGAGTGACTTCTTGTACAAGAAAACCAAGCCCATACCTCCCCATACGAATTTCAGGGCTGCCCATGCTTCATTGAAGCCATGGGCTGAAATCTCAACCACTTCCTTACAACAGGCATTAATGTCACCTAGGGAAGTCAATGGGTTCTCATAAAGACAAATGGCAGCCTAGGGTTTAGTCCCATAGCCCCCTCACCACTCCCTAGTGGATACACGTGGCCCCTTCTCATTCGTTGCCTCCGTAGCCAGTTTTGGTAGTTTATATTGCATGATGTTTATTTACATCCTATTACAATTTCCATGGCTTAAGAGCACATGGGCATCAAATATCAATGCTTGCCTTTTTAAAACAAAAATTCGGGCTTTCACTAACGGGGCCTTGGCCTTGAGCTCCACGCTAGGAAAACATACATCACATGTACACACTATTTACATTAAAGGCTAATATCCTAAGGGTCGAATTGGGGGTATTACACTCAGGATCTACGTAGGCTCAAGATTGACTACTAAAATTACCTATTTCACACCCTGAGATATGATATCATGTTAATTTTTTTATATTTAATTTAGAATTCTAATAATACTTGAAATCAATAAACAATCATAAACATAAGTATTCACATACGACAAATTTTTTTACCTTTGGGAAATCTCTATAACTTGAGGGAGAAAACCCCAGCAAAATATTCCTTAGTATATTGATTGATAACAAAGAATGACTTGCTTCACAATAAGTAGATTAAATGAAGCACCTCTGGTGCATATATCAGAGCAAGAGAGAATATGGAAGAATAGAACTCAGAATAATATCCTGCACAAAGAAAAGTGCATTTCATTCAAGAGATAAGAGAATTCACTTCACACTAAATTCATCAATATTGTATAACATATTTATATATTCTTATCATGATTTGGATTCTATTTTTATCTTTTGACTTCAATATTAAATCACCCTCCATCTGGATGCTAGACCACTTAGTTAGGTGGCTAACTTAAGTGTCGTCTTTTAGTTTAAATCGAGTTTCTTAATGCAAGTGTCGCAACTCAAGTGTTGTCATGCAAACACTTAGTTAACTAGATATTCTGTGTTATCAATTAGTTAACTCTTTTAACTAAAGTATTTCTTGTTAACATCACCGAAATGATCGATTCGAGTTCTCCATTAATTGAGTGAATTCTTCTTTGTTAACATCACTGAAGTTTAACAATTCAAATTCTCTCTTATTTAATTCAAGTCTTTATCATCACTTAAGTGTGCAAATCAAATTATCTCTTATATTATCACATCTTATTTTTATCTCTTGTCTTATCCTCATGGTCCACATGTGCTATCTTAATTAATTATCATATCAAATATACTACGGATATTTTCCCAATGATGTGATCATCTTATTCTACTATCATTCCAAGTGGTTATATTCTAAAGTAATTCACTCTAGAGATGACCAGTTTGTAGAGGAGACTTAATATCTCAACCATGGTTAGTAGTATATTACACACTATTCATGCTTCGAAATGCAAAGCATCACCTCAACACATGAGGATATGTATTGACACACAATACCTTAGCCTTGACTAGCAAGACTGTACAACATCATCACTTTGACATACAAAGCTTTTACCTCAACACATGAGGCTTATCCTTTATTGAGTCCAACTTGAGATTCTTATTCAAGTTTCCCGAGTTCAACTCAGGATCCTATAAGGCACTACCTTGACACACGAGGCTTAATCTTGACACACAAGATTGACTTGGAGAATGACTCATGATGTTGTAACTTTAACAGAAGACATTGCACGCATGATAAGGGAAAATAATGTCATAAGAAATCCTTATCACCATCCAAATCATAAAAGAAGATATTTTAAACAATGATTAGTGTATCGATATTCCTTAGGACGGGAACAAATAACGAAATATATTTATACTGGAGCAAATAAATCTCATGATAACAGTTCATTTTGGAATTGCAACGTTCTGCAAAGAATTGAATTAGGATGGACCAATGCTTTTATGTTTCAATTTTTTTTTTCAACACTCAAAGGTTCATATCGTCTTGTATCATCAACTATGATAGAACATCGAATGATTCGACAATATTACAAGCAAAAGTAAAGATGTAAAAAACATTTTTTTATCAACATGCTTTGAAGTCAAAGCATTTCTAAAGAGGAAGGCAATGTTATGAATATTAAATGGAAATATTATTAAAATATATTTAAATGGTAAAATATTGAAGAGGTTCCTTAACAAGGATTGTGACCTTATGTTAAAAGTCACCATCAAACCTATATTAGCTAGGCCATTCGCTCATTGTAAATCATCTTCATATTATCAATACATACTCTTTTATCCACTATGGATTACTATAATTTGTCCTATTCTTTTGGGTAGTTGACGTGTGAATCGGGTTGGTTCACAACAACTTCCTTCATTCTCCAATGATTTAGCAAAGACTGAGTGTCTTTATGCCAACCTCGCTTGAGTTGTTGGTGGTTTTGACTGGAGTTTGAAGAAGGTGATTTTGAAGAAAAATTAGGAATCCTCATGTCTTCCATGTTGTTTATATTTTTTTTCTACATTAGGTAACTAAATTCATAGTGGTTCTCTCAATGAGGGAAATAACCGCTTCTATGAGGAGGATATGATAGGGTGTATTCCCTATTTCCTTTAATTGTGAGATTATAAGTTTTAAAACGCTTTTGGATTCGATCTATGTTTGTATGTGAATCTTTGGACATGCTGCATCCCCAAACATCACAACCATGTGTAATATAACAAGAATGACGAGAATCTCAAAGAGAAGTTCCTTCTTATCCCAAATCCAAATGTCCATTTATTTACTATCGTTTTCAATTCCATAATCTTTTCACCCTCCACTTATCCTTTTCTCAATGCTATATTTCTAGTTAAGATTCCGATAAAGATCGATTCCGAGATATTTGTTTGAATTCACTTCACCCAAGTTGTTTTTTTCATATAAGAAATTAGTGTAAGTGATCTTTTTGGATTTGATTATCATAACCTTTGTTTGGTTAGTGTTGACAATCATACTCATACTAAAGAAAAAAATCCTTGAGAATTCTTAGTTGCTTGTCAAGATCATAGAGACTTCTCATCATAAGAACATTAATATCATCAACATAAAGAAGACATATGATTAATATACTAACTATATTTGTGTTGACATAACGTACTTCCTCCATACAACCCTCTAACTTGTCAATGTATTTTCCAAAAAGGGTAAGGGATAGGGTACAACCTTGCTTAACTTCTATATATTAAAATTAATTTCTTTCTACCGGTCCTCCATGTTCCTAAACTTAGCAATAACGTTCTTGTACAACCTTATCTCAACAACTCTTAACTCAAAAGGAACTTTTAACTGTACTCTAGTCTATTCTAAAGGTTAGTTATGGACATTGTGTCAGATGTTTTTTTAAATTTCCAATGAAGAAGCATAGGATATTGGTTTCATTATTGTGACACTTTTTTGCAATGATCCTAAGCATAACAAGATGGTCCATAGTTGAATGATATCTCCTAAACCTAGCTTGACATTTGACTCTTTTTTTGTGGCTTTCTAGCCATATATTGGTTTTATTTTATATAAATTGGATAAAAGGGGCCTAGTCATAATGATCCTATAATTAGAGGGATCGTTTTTATTCATGCTTTTAAAAATAGGAACAATGAGGGTTTGACTCCAGGGTTTATGGAAACCCTACTTGGATACTAAATTGAAGATCTTATGGATGTGAGAGATGAGGATAGGACCATATTTATGTTTTCCATTGATGTCCTTAGCTTTTCATTTCTTGAAGTGCTTAACCCCAAAATCTTTGTCTTATAAGGAAAATACTTCTTCCTATGTATAAAGGTTTTGAATGTTGTCCATTACATTAAGGAATTGCTTTCCTTTAAGTGAAGTGCAAAAGATTCTCTTACTTTCTATTGATATAACACTTTTTGTCATTTAATTAAGAATTTATACCTATTTATTAGTTTTCCATAGTTATAAAATCCTTTTTCCATTTTAGATGGCAAATACTTTTTTTATTAAAAATGTGTTTTAGTGATATCCATTTTTTAAAACAAATTAATTATTAAAACTATACAAGTTTGTAAAATATATTTACTATCTTCACCTCGCATAGGTTCAAAGTATAAGAGTAGTCTATTTATTCTAAGTTTTACTATGGGTTTTGGTCATAACTAATATTTGTGATTCTAAGATTTTTTAAGGATAATACCGCTATTGACACCCATATTATGCAATTCAATAGCTAATATTTGTGATTCTAAGATTTTTTAAAGATTTCTAACGAAATAAAAAAAAAGAGTTGAAAATGTAAAATATTTAAACCACACCCAAAGTATATAATGAGATGTAAGAAATGAGATTTTTTTATATTTATATTAAATTAATTATTTCATTAATGTTAATGATTATAAGCTTTAATTAAAAGTAAGTTGGGTATTTAAACTATTTCAAATGTGATGGAATATTTTATAAATTTAAAACACTATTTTTTAAAATATACGTTTTTAATAATTATTAATAAAATATTATATATTTTAAATGTATTGCAAAGAGTGAACTACCATTTAAAAAAAATATAAAATATTTTAAATGTATTGGAACATTTAAAAAATTAAAAATATTAAAAAATGTAAAACTAAGTTTATTTAAATCAAATATTTATATTTATATATAATTAATTGATAATAATTTTTTTATTGATTATTAATAAAATACAATATTTTGTAATTATTATAGCTTTTAGTCATAAAATTAAAAAAATAGTGTTGATTTTTAAATCAAAACAATTAAACATAAAACATTAGAAAAATTAAAAGTCATAAATAGTAAATCATAATACTCATCTCTCATAGAAATTCATCATAATTATTTAGGATTTTTTTCATCCACTATCTCCTAAAAGAAATAATATATTTGATCAAATCTCATATATAATCATTTTTAGATATTTGAATCCCTCACAAATAACAAATACTGAAGTAAGACAATGTTTATTTTGTCTATATAAATAATAATTCATTATGTGAGTTCTTTATTTTAAAAATTATACTTTGATTTAATTTTAAAACAGAGAAAATGTGATGATTGATCCTCTCATATCCATTATCTCATACGTTAATGGGACATAAAATATGTAATAAGAGCCTTCTATGCATTGGGTAAACTTGCAATAATGGTTAATTTTAATATATATTCTTTTAAAGCACCCTGGTATATTTCACCAAGATTTTTTATTTGTATTTTATTTATATATTTAAATAAAAGTCAAAGCAATAAACTTGTAATATAATTTTTTACACATATCTTATAGCTTGGATATATCACCAAAATTTTTATTTGTATTTAATTTATAATATCATATTTAAATGAGAATCAAAGCAATAATTTTATAATAGGAGTCAAAGCAAAAAAAAATTATATAATATAATTTTTTAATCACATTTTATAGTTTATATAACATTCAATATCATTCATATTTAATTGAAAGTCAAAGCACTTTTCTAAGTGAAGTTCACTATTTATGAAAATAAGACTACAATATCAATGGGGTTGACTTTTATGTTAAAAGAAATTCAGACATCAACATGAGAAGGACCACAAAATAATTTAAAAAGAGAC
This sequence comes from Larix kaempferi, assembly GCA_027924585.1. Taxonomy (NCBI): domain Eukaryota; kingdom Viridiplantae; phylum Streptophyta; class Pinopsida; order Pinales; family Pinaceae; genus Larix; species Larix kaempferi. The sequence goes on from BSBM01001292.1 coordinate 879,697, forward strand.
CATATAATTTTATATATAGTTAGAAAAAGAATAATATCACCCTTTGAAAAGATCACAAACTCCATTGTGGAGGGAGAATGATTGCACAAATGGTTGCCATACAATTTCTTACCGAGGACCACAAAAGTCACTCACTCATGGTGGGTTCTACATAGTTGAATAAAGGTAAACTGTTAATGGATTCACTTATGATTAGTCAATAGAGATGATCTTAAAGCTGTTGACCAGGGATACCTTAAGATATGTACATTATCTATGTGAGTGAGAATCACAATTTGATATGGCCCTGGGTGCCATTTTACTATACCCACTACTGAATAATGGTTGCACTGTATGTGACACTGAAACAGTACCTGTCAATGTAAAACATGTGAATCTTGCTTTTTGAATCATATATGAAACAAATCATACTATAAACAGATATTGAAACTGAAGTACAAAGAGGAAAAAAAAAAGGATTGTAATTGATGCTCGTTGTTTTGTTTTAGATCGTAATCATTCCCGATCAATTCTGTTGCAATAGAAGAACTTTCAAAAGTTTGAATAAACGAAAAGAGACATGAGAAAGCAACAATTCCTTTCGGACAAACCCTAACCATTACTATTTATTTGGCGGAGAAGATGACAAGAACATGACCATTTCGCTGCATTTCTCTCTCTTGGATCAGTTTGGCCCATATTTCACAGTTCGTTTGTTAATTGTTATTTATTTTAGTAAAATAATATTTCTTTGAATTTTTAAGTAGAACGCTTCGAAGGGTGGAGCCACCGTGGTAGTATCTGTATAATGAGAATAACTAGCATAGATCTATTTTAAAGGGGATCTACCAAGGGCGGAGAGGATCAAATCTCTCAAAGTGTAAATCTTTTTTAAGAGTGTAAATGTCTAGGAAGAGCTTTAATTTATCCAATTTGTGTAGCTTTTATATCTATGCGGTTATAAATGTTTTAAATAGCCCACATGTCAGTTTTTATAATATTTTTTTAAAAACACCTGTCAACTCTAGAATGAGCACCTAAGAAGTTACACATCCCCCATACTGAACTCTAGAATGAGTCCACCCAATAATGCTGTAAACATATTTTAGAAATGTTATTTGTATCAGTATTTTGTTTTTTGTTTTTGGATGGTTTAATTGCATCAGAGATGTCGGATATTTGAAAACCTTAAAGAAAATATTTATTTTTAAGTATTTTTTTTATAAATTTATTAATTTAAAAGTTATAGACATGGATAACTTATTAATCCCAGTACTTTATTTATGGAACTCTCTAATTTTGAGGTTAGAGATTTCAGTTTTAAGCTGCAGCTATGGAATTTTCCACTCAAGTTCATATATTTTTAAATCTGCAATCATTAAAAATAGTTTTAAATGAAAACGATATTGGAATAATTATTTTTTAATATTATAAATTTTATTATTATTATTAAATAAAAAATAGTTTTAAATGAAAACCATAATGGTATAATTGTTTTCTAATATTATAAATTTTAGTATTATTATTAAATTTAAATAAACGTGAAATATAAATAGTGAATCATTAAAAACAGTTTTAAATGAAAATCAATAATTAATTTATATATGGAATAATTATTTTTTAATATTATAAATTTTATTGTTATTATTAAATTTAAATGATTGTGAAATATAAATCGTGAATCATTGAAATTAGTTTGAAATGAAAACCAATAATTAATTTATATATGGAATAATTATTTTTTAATATTATAAATTTTATTATTATTATTAAATTTAAATGAATATGAATTTAAAAAAGAGATTAGATGACTTAATTATTGGACAATACTATTTTATAGTTTTTTATATTAAAATGAAAAATGCTTATTAAATTAAATTTTGAAAAAAATAGTTTTAATAATAATAATAAAAGAATTATTTCGATCACAATCATTTTATTATGAATAGGTTTGTATTAATATGATAATATTTATGATTATGATTGTTATTTGTTTAGAGGAATTTTTTGGTTTATTGAACTTTAATAAAAATGATAAGAAATTAATTTTTTTGATTTAACTTTTTTTTTTAATGATGGAGAAATTTAGGGCCAAAATTTCCAAAATATTTGTAGTTTGACGAAGAAACAAATTATCAAAATTAGTATACCATATTGTTTTCAAAGTTTTGAAAGTGACAAATCTTTATTTTTATGATTTGTAAAACATGTAATCTACTATGTTTTATGAAGTTAGTTTTACTATAAAATTTGTGATAATGTTTTTATCAATATTAATTTTAATTTTAAATTACTTATAATTTAAAATATATTTTATTTTATACATTCAAGTTGATTAAAATTAATAACTTCTTTAAAATGTCTTAACTTTATATTATCTTTTGTTGCTTTAAGTGTATATATTCTTCCATATTAATTATCTTGTACTTATATATTACATATCAAATCATAACAATATTTTTAATAATTAAAAAATCAATATTGATTTTAATTTTAAAATTATAAATTATATAAAAAAATTATATTAGATTTTTTTTTCATTTCAAATTATACGATTATGATGATGCTGATTTGATTAATTGTATTCCTATACTCAAAAAGTTTGGAGAGAAGTTTTCCTCGCTTACTATAGTCTTGGCAAGTTACGAAGTAAGAAAGGTTTGTATTATAGCAAATATTGTGGACTCCAAAAGTAGCCAATCACCACATAAACCTTGCAACATAAATATTATGAAATTGAGATCTAATGTGGGTGTAAGTGAGACACTCTAAGAGAAAGTGAGCTTCATCCTCAAAGCTCATAGACTCACAAAGATGGGAAATCCTTTATGCCGGGAGTGTTTTAGGATCTAGACTCTCATGAAAGTTCATTCTTATCTTAGCTATATTAATTCCTTCTTTGAGCTAGCTAAAACCTAGAGATACTTTTGAACATCTAAATTAGGATTAATGACCTCTTTAACTATAACTGAGATAAGATGTGAATTTTTATTCAATTTAATTTATTTATAATTTTACTAATTAAATATAATTTTAATATTTGATTTTTTAATAAAAATAGTTTATTTTACATATATTTAATTTATATATAATAATGCATTTTCCTGTTATGATGAATTTTCATTACTCGTTTCAATTTTTATTCAATTTAATTTATTTCTGATTTTAATTTTTATTAAGTTAATTTATTGATTTCAATTTTTACTCTTAACTAGGTTATAATAGTATTATGATTACTATTAGAGATCAAATTACTTCAATACTTTCCTTTGGAAAAAGTTGTAACACAAACATATATTCTGGATTTCTTAAGCATATAGAAGATCAAATCGGTAAATCTTCAAACAAATTTCACGATCATAACATTTTTTACCAAAATTAGAATGATCTACCATAGTATCATTTACAGATCACAAAATTATAATACAATCATATAGTCATCGATATATGATCATTTAGATTTAGAAGATCAAATGGGTATATCTTTAATGATCATCAGAAATTTACACTTCCTGATATTTCATTTCTTCGTACTAAAAACTAGAATGATCTGCAGTACATCACTAAATATAAATTAGAAATAACAAAATTACTGTTGAAGATTGCTTTGATCAGGTTCACATATAATAATCAGATTCCATTCTATTTAAATGCAAAACCCAGTTTACAGGATATGATTTTTGGTACGTCCAAATCATGATTGTCTCTACTGTATTTATGCTCTGTAACACCCAGAGAAATAGTGGTCCGAGCATCTTCTTCTACATTCAATAACATTAACTTATTGATATTCTTTTCTTCCTTTGGTTGAATAGTCAAGAAGCAGTTAGATAGAAGAAATCAGTAATCAAGATAATAAAGATGTCATTCGATTGACTTTGCTCCATGCCCATTAGATGGAAGGAATCAGCAATGCAAATAATAAAGATCATCATTCTTCTCTTCCCCTTTTAGATCTATGACCATTTTAGAAACTTATTTAACTACCACCGACCAGCATACTTTCGGCTGTCGCATTCCATAGCTAGAGCTAAGGCGCTCTATTTATATTTATTTAATCACAGAATACATCCTGCTTACAAAAGTTTCATTCGCTATTTTTGTATGATCTAACATTTTCATCTAAAGGCAGTCATAGGTCAAACGAATATGTGGGAGGCATAATTTGATTGACCCTTCTCTCACTCAAGTCCATAGGTAACCCTAAAAGCGCGAGTGTTTTATGCCAAACTTGGAGACATTTATCAGTATCGGTAGCTTGTGCAGAAACTTTAGCTGGTTTACAATTGGAACTGTAATATAAACATCCTGCTGGCTGTCCTTTCTGTCGAATCTCTCTTGTAGTGGCACAGAAGAGGACACTTCTTGCACCTGTTCCAAATGCAAAAGCTTACATTTCAATAAATAAACAAACCTAAATAGCCATAGGGCAAGCATAGTCTCACTGACTTCAAATTTAGGGTTACATAGGGATTTTTTTAGGGTTAGATGATATTAATAACGCACCTTCTGCTGCATGGAATTTCCAGAAAGACCTTTCGTTGTAACTAGGTACAGCTCCCATCTAGAGTAACGATCCCATTATTGTTACAATATGTTTTGAAGAACATAGTGATCATAAAAAATAGAATGCTGGAAAGTTCTGAATTGAATAGCGGATTACCAGAATATTTGTGCTGACGATCCCTGGATGAACAGCAATCACTTGGACTGCTGCTTCTGTAGGAAGTTTGCTCGACAGAACGCCAAGGAACATCAACTGCTAGAATTAGATAAATTGTTATATAGTAGTATGGAAAGATGTAAATGGTTAATTCAGGACGAAGATTTGAGGATTTTAGTAGTTTACAAAATGGGTTGAATTTGTAATACTCATATTAAGGCTGTTTTATAATGTCTCGTGAAAAACATTATTTAGAAAAACATGAACATATTACAGCTAATTTTTTAGATATAATCTCATCACATTATGATTATGTTTCATGAAAATAAATTAAAAAATATTATATTCTGTAGTTGCGTAGCATGTTTACAGGGCTGCCGAGTGACATGAAAGTTGTTAGAGCTTGAGATTAAAATTGCTGAAATCGTAAATTTTTCTGGAATGAAAATGGAAAGATTGAAGCTAGTCACTAGTAAAGATTCTTACGTGAGCAAGTTTACTTGCAGCATAAGCAGTGAAGCTGTTATAATCTTTCTGTTTAACCTCTCTACTCAGATATTCAGAGTCCACCATCGCACAGTGATGAGCCTGCAATTTGCATGAAAAAATATCCATTTGTTGACTTAAAAGAATAAGGAATAGTGATCTGGATTCACCCAAACCCAGATCTAAGGATAATTAAAAAAAAACATGATACAAAGCCGCTGGTAAGTTAAGAAAAAACTAGCAATGATGGATCTATTTTAAATAAATTAGTTCATGATGCAGGCCAAGGCTGAAACTGAAAAAAGTTGTACTGCTTTATTCGCTCAGTTAATTACCACAGAGTTGACGTTCACTATTCGTGAAGGAGATCCTCTAAGCAGAGAAGGCTGGAGGAGGATTGTTAGGAGTGCAGGCCCCATATGATTAACTTGCATGTGCTGCTCAAATCCATCCTTGGAGAACTTTTGTGGCTCTGATATAAACAAATAAACCCATTTGTCACTTCTCTCCAAAGTATTTTAGTAAATTTTTTTAAAGGAAATGCAGAACCAAAGCTCACCTCCCATCAAAAAGATCCCAGCATTGTTGATTAGAAGATGAAGGGGAATCCCACGCGATAACCAACTATCAGCAAATGATCGTACTGAAGCTAACGAGAGAAGATCGAGCTCCATGACCTAGTATTTCACATGTAACACCATTAAATCGTTCATTATCTCAACTTCAAAATGTCTCAAGCCTGGAAAAGAAGCTACAAAGACGATACATAACTAAATATGAACATAAAATAGGATAAAACTAGCAGAAAAAGGTATTGATTCTTGGTACAATTTCTTTATTTTAGATGGTATAATTATTAGCTTTCTGAAAAAATCATTGTGTATTTAACTTGAATTATAGATTTGAACAAGGGTTTATATTTTAGAATTTGATGTGGAGATGGATATACTATATCAGAGTTCTTTAAATTTGAAACAATTAATTATTAAAAAATATAAAAAATAATTGATATGCTAAATGATATAGAATAGATAAATTGTAACTAATGTATGGATAACTGGCCGTAAACTAATTTAACTAAGAAAAATGTAAATGATAACAGTTAACCAAGAAAACAAGTAACATATACTAATTATAGCAATTATAGCAGTTAACCTAAAAAACAGGTAACATATACTAATTATAAAGCACCTTAAATAGAGATATTACAAAATGACATGACACAAAGGATTCAACAACAGGAGTGTCACAATGGACATATTAGAAGAGCTAAGAATCTAGATGTCTTACCGTTAAGTTTCAATTAACAGTTACAGTGAACAAATATATAACATACAGCTTATAAACATTTGATGCCAATGAATTCAGATGTATGCAGGTGGAATGCCTATAAAGAGAAAAAAAAAACATATATTTTACATCTATCGACAGAGGATTCCCATTCGCTTTTCTCTGATTCCCCCGCCATTCCTGGATAAGCTCTGAAGCCATCCCTGTGTTACGACAGGCCATAACAACATGGGCACCTGCCATTGCAAGCTTTCTGTTACACGTCCATCAGAACCAAGGGGTTAGAAATCAGAATGATTTTTGTATGGAAACTGCATCAATTTTAAACCACATGACTTGGAAAAAACAATAGCCGTGCTGAAATTAATCCCCGGCCACCTTGCGGTATGGAGTCCAATCCCACTGGTTGGACCAGTGACGATGCAGGAGAAGCCAGTAAGATCTGGAAGCGTAGGATCTGCAGGCAGATAAGAAGCAAGAATCTTCTGACACAGTGCATCCTTTGCTATCTCCCATATGCCATTCATCCAGACTTTCATATTCATCATCCTGCTGCTCACTTCTCAAATATCGAGTCCACTTGGGAGATTAAAACAATTCTGAGATATGTGTGCCCTTGAAATGATTTATATACAAAAACATGAGGAAAAACTCCTATTCTACGAGGTCAACACAACTTCGGAGTGCAGGGGTCAGCAGACATGCCAGGCAGGCACCGAATTTTGAAGGCACCCAGCAATCCTTCTTGTCTGCCAATTCCCAATTATCAACGACTTTCATCGTTCACAAACATGGCTAATCGGAATCCCCAAGACAAACACATGGCGATTTTACAACATTAAACACTCACCCCGAGCACCCACATCAACCTCAAGAACTTATCGTTCTTCTGTTTTGTCTATTTGCATGTGTCTAGCTCGGAAATTTTGGCTAGGAAATAATTATTTTCAATTGCAATTTGCATGTATATTTTTGAATTCATGCAATTATTTTCATGAAATTAAAGAGATCAGGGCCCAAAACATCAACTCTCACTGCCAACTCTGATTTCCATGAATTTTCATGAATTGACTTGAACGCGATTGGCCACGAATATATTATTCTGTCTTTCATAAACCAAGAAAAGTTTCACCGGCCAGTTCAAAGTTATTTCTTACTTGTTAAAACCATATTTCATTTACGGCCACTACTTCCATCAGTGTTCGGATATCTGCAGGTTGAATTTGACAGAATACTTGAAAACCAGAGTGTTCGTTCATGTGTATGTAAGGAATATACAAATACGGATATTTACCCTTTCTGTGTGATCAGAGGTTTCTTAGCTTGAAAGCTTTCCATACTAGATAGAAAAGTCATGCTACTCCCTTTTGGAGAAAACCGATTCCCATAAAAGTTCAATAACTCCTTGAAAAAGATCTCGGAACTTCCCAAAAATGGCCAAAAAGTCACGTATGAGACCCAGCATAACCTAAAACCCTAAGTCAAGCATTACTTTATTAATGTTTAACGTGATGACCAATTTATACAAAGGGATTGTGAGAACCAAAATTTTACAGTTCAGAACACTCATTCTGGGAATGGAGGCTGGGTGATTCACCTCAATCCACATTATTAGTCCAAGCAAAGTAGGGATTATGTTTTTGTAAAAACAAACTATTAATCTAAATATTAAATAAAATTAAAAATAATTTTCATAATTTTTTATTTAATTTTTTGATTGGTCTATGAACTAGTGATGAGACTTAGTTCCCCTCGGAGTACAGAAATAATTTCACACAACAACCAGACTTAGACTTAATCTTAAATGCTAGCATTTAAGATTTAAGAATCCCCGGTATAATGATCTAACATATACATTACTCATTATTACTCATATAATGATCCAACAATTACTTCCACAATTATATTGCTAACAAGTGCATTACACATGGACATGCATGCATAGCCGTGGCACCTGCCATCTAACCAATAGAGGAGCATGAAACATTCAAAAAGAGTTGTGCTTTTGTAGTGTTTCTCTAGGGCAACAAAAATTGCAATCTATCATAAGCTAGAGCAGAATCCTTTCTCCATAGCTAGGGAATTTATCCAAAGCCATCACAAAGGTTGGTGATTATCTTCAAAGTGGTCTTCCATCACATATTGGAAGACCTAGAAGATGACAATAAGTCAAAAATTTTCTATCTATCATAAGAGAGAGGAGAGCCATTTCTCCATAGTTAGAGCATTTATCCAGAGCCAAAGTCATCACAAACATTAGTGATTATCTTCCTCATGCTCTTCCATCACTGAGTGGATGCATCACATGCCACATGCTACAAGTGTATGGAAGAGTTGAACAAGCAATGGAGCTAGAACATCAAAATGCCAAAAAAGTGTATGAAAGAACCGAACAAGCATAATCTTAGACTTAGACTTAATCTTAAATGCTAGCATTTAAGAGTTAAGAATCCCTAGTATAATGATCTAACAATTACATTACTCATACAATGATCCAACAATTACTTCCACAATTATATTGCTAACAAGTGCATTACACATGGGCATGCATGCATAGCCGTGGCACCTGCCATCTAACCAACAGAGGAGCATGAAACATTCAAAAAGAGTTGTGCTTTTGTAGGGTTTCTCTAGAGCGACAAAATTTGCAATTTATCATAAGCTAGAGCAGAATCCTTTCTCCATAGCTAGGGAATTTATCCAAAGCCATCACAAATGTTGGTGATTATCTTCATCATGGTCTTCCATCACAGATTGGAAGACCCAAAAGATGATAATAAGTCAAAAATTTCAATCTATCATAAGCAAGAGGAGAGCCATTTCTCCACAGTTGGAGCATTTATCCAGAGCCAAAGTCATCACAAACACTAGTGATTATCTTCCTCGTGCTCTTCCATCACTGAGTGGATGCATCACATGCCACATGCTACAAGTGTATGGAAGAGTTGAACAAGCAATGGAACTAGAACATCAAAATGCCAAAAAAGTGTATGAAAGAACCGAACAAGCAATGACACTCTAACATCTTTATTTCATTATTTGTGCCAACCATGCACCAAACAACCCTTTATTGGTTTCAAAGTAGGATAAGAAGTAGGTAAGCGTTTATATTAATAATTTGAGGAATCGTCTGATTTATTAAAACAAAACACCAATGTGGTAGGGTAGCCCCAACAAAACCCTTTACTATAATCATTAGAAAGGACCATTACATTTTCAAGTTCAAAGAAATACCTTCATCCAGCGCTTGATCTGGTCTTCGTTTCTCCCAAAAGACTCGGTAAGGACCCACATGGGATTCATCTTGTTGACCAATATCTTATCACGTTCATTCACAAAGGAGGGTTTTAAATTGTGAAAAATAAGGTCAATGTATTGTAGGTAATGAGGGGGCAAGGAGTAGGGTATGGAGGGTTTATAGGTATTGGGGGTATAAAAAGGGGTTTCTAGTAAAAATAAGGTTTTTTAATTGGAAATATATATTGGGAGGGGGGCTTAAAAAAAAGTATTTTGCTAGATATTTACCAATATCTAGTGAAATTATAGGTATTCTTTAATATCCCATGAACAAAGGAATTAGGGGCGAGGACCTTAATAATGGTAGTGTCACCAATTCGAAGCTCCACCCCCAAAACTTAACTCGATATAAAGATAAACCAATGACATCGTTCAGTATTGTGGCAACCATTGTTCGAAACAAATTGCACAAAATTTATGTAATGGTGATTCCGTTGAAGTCATTTGATATCAAGTCTAGGGATTGGGCCACAAACATTAAGGGAATGTGCTCACCGTCTTTCCAAAAGGAAGTGGCCTTGGTCCAAACTAGGAGGCCTTTTTCTAGAGCTCGGAAATATTATCTTCCATAGACGAGAAGCTACAATGCCCTACATAGCCTCTTTAGTTGCGAAAACCTTCTCTGTAGCTTCCTTTTCCTCAGTCGTGTGCTTTATTGACAACTTTCCTTTCTTCTCATAGGCCACATGGGTGGCTGCCATTAAGACGTTTGCAAGAATTCTTCCGCTATTGGCATATTACCAAACCATCACCAAGCTCACATGAGATCATGTGTAGGCCTCCAAAATCCATTCCATTGCACCAATCCTTCTTAGATTCAAGTCCATAGGCCCAAGCTTCCATGTATAGATTATATTGCATAGCTAATCCAAAATAAACAAAGAATTTGAGCCATGTTGGTTTCAAACCTCTTGATCCTTAGTATCTCCTAACATGGCCACTACAAAGGCCACATGAAATCATTCTCAAACCCTCCTTCGTTCGTTGTGCTTGAGCTATAGATATTGGCTTCTCGGATGCCAAAAGATGGCCACAACTCAGTTTGTGCTCCAATTAAGTTATCTGAAATACAACTTAGATAAGTGCAATATAAACATAACTCCCCACACAAGTGAGTAGCAATCTCACAATATCTTCGTCCAAAAAAATTAGTTGAGATTTGATTTTTGAATAGTTCATTTTTTTCTCTCTACGGAATTGGATACCAATAATATAGATCCATGAAAGGTTGTCACAATAAGCTCCACTCAACTAACAATAAAATTTCCAACAGGGGCCATGGTGACGTTGATATTATGTGATTTCCATGAACCATTTTTCCATATAACTGTGACTAGTTCTGGTTCTTGAACCAACTCAAAGTCTTATGAAAAAATACCTACCACTCAATATCCAAGAATGCGATCTCGATATATGTAAAATATGGGATCTTGAAACAACAAATAGGCATATCTAATGGGAAATAATAAGCTCCATAACAATATTGGCAGCAATTTCCATTGCTTATCAAAATAGTTGGTTTTGGAGTGTTGCTAGGTTCCAATGGAGAGCTATGGAATTGCCATGATACCTTCCAAATCAACAACTTATGAAACCCAGATCTACTAGGTATGAACCCATCTTAGAGAGTCATCATTGTTCCCCATTGGAGGTTTCTCTCAAATGGTTAACATTGTCATCAGTGGATATCGTCATTCATGGAAAAAAATCAACTAAGGGAAAATTTACTCTAATAATAATGTATCTTGATTAAACAAGAGAGGGATGAATTATTGCATAGGAATGTTGATCAATTCCTGCATCCTATGCAAGGTTTCAACTACTTATGGCCACAATTACTTAACACATTTCTTGGTTTCTCTTTATTTTTAACACTATTTATTGAAGAGTTGTAAACACATCAAAGCAAATTCACTGACATCTTTGTTTCATTGTGCCATGTGAAGATATGCTCAAGTTAGCAATTTGATGGTTATTATAATAATGTTGATAGATTTTGTGTTCATTTAAATAAATTTCATAGTTTATGTTAAATTTATTGGAGGCCTCGTACTATTTAAAATGAGAAAGTTTCTATTTAAAATTATTAATGGAAATGGCTTCCCATCTGTAATGTTATCTACATCTCTACATGGAATGGTATATAACTAAGTCAATATTCCTTTCTTCTTTCCGAGAGCTAATTACTCAACCCATCATCTATCCACTCCATTTAGACATCATTGTTATGCATACCTCATTGTTGTTTTGCTAATGGTAAGATTGTTAACAAGGCACTGATTCTAGTTGAACTTTGAAATTTCTATTCTCACAATGAATTCTAAAATTTGAGATCTAGATATACTAAAGTACTTGTGCAACTAAGATCGAATAATTAATTTGACATCCTTGTCATGAAGACATGGTTGTTGTTTTGTCAATGTAATATTGTTAGCAATGTTCCCATTCTAGTCGAGTTTTGAAATTACTATTCTCGTAATGAATTCTTAAACTTTGAGATAGATAGACTAAAGCAAGTGCAACTCAGACTGAATAATTAATTTGAGATAAATAGACTATACTATAGCTAGTTTTCATACGCAATTTTTCCATACCTCTGATAGCTGATTGCACTTGTTGATATAAGATTACATGCCCAATGGAAACCTAGTTTCTCTTGTGTGGGAAGAATCTCATCACAAAGAGGATTAGACCCACATGAAACAACAAAGATAAAGGTTCTTCTTGAATATGCATAGATACAATCCAAAAATAATTCTATGTTTGCATAAAGAATATGCATAAATATGCCACAAATAAATGTATGTTCACTACAACAAAACAATGTGATTAGCAACCCTTTTTGCTTCCTTTTCTTTTGCATCTAGAATTCCTTTTAATGTAATTTTCTTCATTTCCTTGGCCAAGTCAGCGCAATTTCATGGGTCAGTGTTATTTTAGGACTTTTTGTGTCCTTTTTCTAAAGTTGGTCCTAATCGTGGCACAAATTCTACCAAATTTAACATCGTGTTTTGTGCCAAGTTTTGTGACTCTTATTGCGCCTACTCTTGTTGTGCCCCCTTTTGTGTCCATGTTTTCCTCCAATTTCGCACCCATATTTGTGTCCACTTTTGCATCCTTTTTTACATCCTCTTTTGCATCCATTTATGCTTTTTCTTTTTGCATCCCCTTTTTCATCCCCTGTTGTGTCGGGTTTTGCATCGGGGTTTATGTCCCATTTTTCGTCTATTTTTGCATCTAGTTTTGTTGCATCCACTTTTCTATCCATTTTTGCACCCACGTTTGCATCTCGTTTTGAATCCATGTTTGCATCCTTTTTGCATCTAATCTTGCGTCCACTTTTGCATCCACTTTTGTTGCACCCCGATTTGCACCCATTTTTGTGCCTGCTTTGCACCTGCTTTTGCTTCCACATTTGCATCCTTTTTTGCATTTAGGTTTGCATCGACTATTGTAACCCTTTGTGCATCCACTTTTGCACCGGGTTTGGCATCTAGTTTTGCATCTACTTTTGTTGCATCCACTTTTTCACCCACAATTGCATTCACTTTTATGTCCCTTTTTGCATCTTGTTTTGCATCCAGAGTTGCGTACTTTTTTGCATCCACTTTTGTTGCGCCCCATTTTGCACCCACTTTTGTTGCGCCCCATTTTGCACCCACTTTTGTGCCTACTTTTGCACCCACTTATGCTTCCACTTTTGCATCCACGTTTTCATCTTATTTTGCATCCATGTTTTCATCCACTTTTGCATCTAGTTTTATGTCTAGGTTTGTGTCCAGATGTTGATAAAGATGATGAGGATAATGATGATGATATTCACAATGACTATGATGATGATGATAATGCTGATGCTGATGATGATAATGATGAAAATGATGATGATGATGATGATGATGTTGATGTTGATGTTGACAATGGCAATGATGATGTCGACAATGACGATGATGGCAATGAAATGAATGATGATGATCGTCATGATGATGATAATGATGATGAGGATGATGATGATGGAAATGATAATGATGATGATGATCATCTCCCAAAATAGATTTGTTATTTCTCATGCATAGATCATATGTGTCATCCACAACCCTTTTCCACTAATCACATCTTTTGGGTTAATGATATTTCATATGCCAAAGGTAATTATGAATAGCATATGATAATTTTGATAATCATGATGATGATGACAAAGATGACGGCGATGACAATGATGACATGAATGATGATTATGATGATGGTTATGATGAGGATGACAATGACAATGACAATGATGATCATGATGAAAATGATAATGAATATGAATATGACAATGCCAATTATCTTGGTGAATCTTTCCAATTCCTAAAATTCCATCATTTCATCATCATAATCATTATCTTAATCGTTGTCATCTAGGTCATCATCACCAACAATGAAATGAATGACGACAAAAATGACGACGATGTCATTAATGATGATGATTCAATTATGATGACGATATGGATGATGACAATGAAAATGATGTGATTATAGGAATATGATGACAGCAATGACTATTGTGATGATGATGATAGTGATGGAAATAATGATGACAATGATAACTATGTTGTTGTTGTTGTTGATGATGATGATGATGATCATCATCATCATCATGACCTTTATGATGTTTATAATCATCATCGTTGTCATCATCATTGGTCCTAGTCATTGTTTTCATTGATGATTATGACAATGACAATGTCATGGATGAGGATGATGTCGACAATGAGGATGATGATGATGATGTGATTAAATAGATATGATTATGACAATGATGATGAGGATGATGAAGATGACAATGACAATGGCAATGATGACAACAATGATGATGACAATGATAACGATGATGACAATGAAGGTGATTACAATGTCAATGATGATGACAACATTGACGAAGATGAAGATAATGATGATGATGTGATTATATGGCGATGAAAATGACAATGATGATGACGATGAGGATGATGATGTTCATGATGACGATGATGATTATAGTGATGATGACAATGATAGTGGAAATGAAAATGAGATGAATGGTGATGTTGATGGTGATGATGACAATGACTATGGTGATTATGATTATGATGATGATGATGATGACGATGATGATAATGATGATGACAACGACATTGATGATGATGATAACAATGACAATGATGATGATGACAACGATGATGACAATGAAAATGAAAATGAAAATGATGATGAAACTAACAATGATGGCATGATGTGGGGAAAAAATCCAAAGTCTTGGGCCATCTTATCTACTTATGGGGCTCACATACCATGTTTGAGGCCCGAGGCTACCAAACATGGCCTCTGTAGAGAATCTTTGGCATGTGAGGAAGATGTGGTGTACATTTAGAGTTTTGTCGCACTAGGGTTGGTTCTCATGCCCCAGTATGTGTTCTAGAGTAAAATCTAGATCCTTACACTGTAATTATTTTCTTTACGGCTCGTGGGCCATGCACAAGGTCCCATGATATCATACAATCCCTATATAGGGAAAATATTACCTACAAGTGGGATATGATTACCCTTTAAAGCATGCATAACTTATAACCATGATTGAGCACATTGTAACCTTGGAGGTTTTAGAGAAATTGGATTTTTTTAACTCTACCTACTACATTCTTGGAAATAAATTAGATAATTTGATTGGTAAGGTTGGAAAATATGATCAGATTGGATTATACAGAAAGGGGATAGGAGAATTAGATTATTGTCATGTAGTGATTTATAATAAACTACGTTAAATGTAAGTATGGTGGGTTGTAAAAGGCCATTAACAAATTATAAAAGAATTGAATATAGAGATGATGGCGATGATGAAGATGGGGATGACAATGATGATGATGATGATAGTGACAATGACAATGATGTTGACAGTGATAATGATGATGAAATTGTTGATGATGTGATTATATGATGATGACAATGACAATGAAGACGACGCCGATGATGAAATTGATTATGATGATGATGATGCAAATGATGATGATGATGATGATGATGATGATGATGATGATCTTGGAAATGATGATGGTGATGATGACAATGATAAAAATGGCAATGATGATGACTATGAAAATGAAAAGGATAATGGAAATGATGGTGGTGGTGGTGGTGGTGATGAGGATGATAAGGATGATGATAATATTATTGCGTGATGATGATGACAATGAAAATGCCAATTATGACAATGAAAATGATAATGTTGACAATGATGATGAGACTAATGATGATGGTAGTGATAATGTGATTATATGACAACAATAATGATAATTATATGACAATAATGATGATAATCATGATGATGTTGATAATGACAATGACGCAATTCTTAAAAATTGCTTTGAGGAATCATGGTTATTCCTAAGGTTCCATACTACTACACATACCATGATGGAAATGGCGATGACAATCACAATGATGATGATGATAACAAATATGATAAGAATGACTATGATGTGATTATATGATGATGATGAAAATGATGATGAGGATGAGGATGATAATGTTAATAATGGAAATGATGATGAAGAGGATGATGATAGTGATGATGAAAATGACATTGACAATGATGATGATGATGAGAATTAGAATCAAAATGACATGGATGATGATATGATGAGGATGATGAAAATAATGATGATGATGATGATGAAAATGCTGACAATAATGATGGCATAATGGTGATTATTATTATTATCATATGACGATGATGATGCTACTGTTGCGGATGACGATGATGACAATGACATAATCCTTAACAATTTCTTTGAGGACTCATGGTTATGGTCGAGGTTCCATAATACTCCAAAGACAATGTAGATTAACAATTTAGCATATGAATGGGATGTGGGCATAATTTTTGAGGTTTGGAATATAATGAATGTGTATTGGTTATTAGGATTTTGTTTGGTACACAAATCATTTACTTAGACCCCAACACTTTCTTATAAGGCTCATGGACATGATTGTATTGATGATGACCATGATGATGATGGATACAGTAATTATCTTGACCATGATGGAAATGATGACAATGATGGATATAGTAATCATCATGATCATGATGGAAATGATGAATATAATAATAATCATGATTATGATGTCAATGATGCCGATGAAGATGAATATAGTGATGATGATGATGATGATGATTGTGATGATGAGATGGAAATCATTGATGATGACGACGATGACAACAATGATGATGATGATGAGGAGGAGGTTGATGATGATGATGATGATGATGATGATGATGCATCATCATTATCATCATCATCGTCGTCATCATAATAAATCATTTCCATCATTACTGTCATCAACAACATCATCACCGTCATTGTTGTCTAGTTCATCATCATCGTTGCCATCATCATCATCATCGTTGCCATCATCATCATCATCATCATCATCATCATCATAATCATCATCATCATCATCATTTTCATATAGTTCATCATCATCATCATCATTTAAAGCATATGGGATATGGATACCATTTAAATTATGCACAACAAGTGGGATATGGTTGGAATTTAAATCATGCCTAACTTATGATTATGATTGAGTGCATTTTAATCTTGGAGCTTGTAGTGAAATTGGGTTTGTTTACTTCTACCAATAATTTATTATAAGGCTCATCATCATCATCATCATCATCATCATCATCATCATCATCATCATCACCATCACCATCATCATCATAATCACCACCGCCACCACCACCATCATCATCATCATCATCATCACCATAATCAACACCATCATAATCATAATCATCATCATCATCATCATCATCATCATCATCATTCATGTCATTCTCATTGTCATTGTCACTGTCATTATCATTGTCGTCATCATTGTTATCATCATCATCCTCTTCATCATCATAATAATTATCATATAATCAAATCATGAATAATATCTTCATCATTTCCATCGACATCATGGTTATCATGGTCATCATCATCATCATCATCATCATCATCATCATCACCATCATCATTTATCGTCCTGGCATCATCATTGACATCGCCATTGTTTCCATCATTGGCATCATCATCATCGTATAATCACATCATTGTGAATGTCACCATTGTAATCATCATAAAATCAATTACATTTATTGTTCCCACTTTAGCATCCCAAATCAATTACATTTATATTCTCCTTATGCTAGTTTGTTTAGGTGCATTATCAATACGACACTAAAATGGATGCAAATTGCGTCCACCTTAGCATCCCAAATCAATTACATTCAAATTCTCCTTGTTCTAGGTTTTCTAGGTGCAAAACTAGGCACATTATATCAAGATGGCGCTAAAGTCGACACAAATTATGCCCACTTTAGCATCCCAAATCAATTACATTTAAATTCTCCTTATGCTAGGTTGTCTAGGTGCAAAATTAGGCACATTTTGCATCCACTTTAGTGCCAACTCTAAGTTCAATTTCAAAATATTAACCCAAAAAATCATCCTTGATTGTCAAGTTAAAAGTAACAATGGGATTTATAACTTTCCTAATCAAATCCTAGGGAAAGGAAAAGCCATATATATTTTTTTACCCAGCCACTCTTATCTTCTTCCAAAACTAGAATTGGTGTTAAGGGATGATTTATAGGCTATTACCATCATCATCATCATCATCATTTCCATTTAGGTCATCATCATCAACATCATTGTCATCATCGTCATCATAGTCATCATCATCATCATTCATTTCATTCTCATTTTCATCATCGTTTTCATTGTCATCATCTTTATCATCATCATTGTCATTGTCATCATTGTCATGATTATCATATTTATTGTCATCATCATCATATAATCATATCATCATCAATTCCATCATGAATGCTAAATATACAATGAAATCACATAAAAGAAATGGTTAATCTACGAAATGGAGATAGATATGTATTCTAACAAAATATAAATACTATCTATGGATCCACAACTCATGTTCTCTAGAGTGGGCCCCATCTAGAGAGCAGGGAGATGGTATATACTACAACAATAACAACTGAAATCAAAACTCATGCATTCAAAAAATAATCAACAAAGTATTGTAGAAGATAGATCTGGGCGCTCTATCTTCTATTCGGGAAAACCCAATCTTCTACATTGTATCCATCCCCCCAATCAAATGACGGAAAGTCCATATATATAGTCTTCAATATGCATATGTAATAGGCTAAATATGAAACTACTTGGTGTTGATTTTTTATTTATTTTAGCACTATATAAAATAACTCCTAGTAATTTTCCTTGCTTAAAATTTAATTTTAGCTCATTGATTATTTTACACTTGCTAAGATCTATCAATAGTAAATAAAGTAGCGAAAGCAAAAATAGGAAATAGATCACATAACAAAATTTTTCCATTCAAAATTCATCTTTTCATTAACAAATAATACAAGCTTACAAGGGATCCCTTACTGGGAAAATGGCCTTGAAAATTACACAACAAACCTGGCAAAATTTTCCCTTTAGAAGACCAAAATCAACTTAAATTTTACCCCAGAAATCTCCACGAAAAACCCAGGAAAATATTTTTTTCTGCTGCCTTGTACTTCCCTATCCGTATGGATATATAGATCCATATTGTATGATCCCATACGGACCAATTCGTATGGATGTACAGATTCCATACAATTTGTCCGTATGGCTATATGGAATCTATACAACAGATATGCACTTTTCTATTTGTTGTTTTTCTACTCAGCTGTGCATCTTCCCTACTGCTCTCGGATTGATGTCTTTTCTCTTCTATCCCTATAAATTAGAATTTCCTTCTTCTTCCCTCCTTGATGAAATTCCATATTCACCATTTCCCAAGAGACAAAAAAACATAAATTCCTTCTCCTAATTTTCCACTCAATGCTTGAGTCTCTTTCTTGTGTCTTTATCCTCTCCCTTTAGCTCCCTTTTATATTTTTGGGTTGAACCAAATCCCTAAATTCAATGGCCAAGATTAGATCTCATCCACTTGAGATCAAGTGTTAAGATTCATTTGATTAACTTAAATCACTAAAGCCCCAAAACTTAGGCTTTTCTCCAAATTAACCCCAATTAATTATAAAAGGGCATTCATTTTAATAAGTCCTTTAATTAAAGTGAATTTACTCAGTTCCTGATAGGTCATGGTGAAAATTTCCCATGGATATTACAACCACACCATGGAAATACATGTCCACGCTACAAAACATCAACACTCCCTCTTAGGGAGGAAGGTATTTCTGGAAGAGCCACCTGGAATTGGTTCTTTCTTTGATCCTGATACAATATCCTATACATCATCCTATACCATATCTTCCTTCCATACCTGTTGATATGTTGATTTTGTTAGGATATTTCAATACTCCATCCTTGTCCTACCTAGCATTATTTATTTTTCCTAGTTTTTTATGATGTCATTTTCCCCCTAGTGGTGTATAGATGTCATACAAGATACATCTACCACCTTTTGATCCCTTCATGCATCATTTTAGGACCACTTCAATCAATTCCCTATTTTATAGGAACCTACTGAGTGTTCTAGTGCAGTCCACCTGAGTCATCTGACTCTTGTGGGGTGTTAGGGTTCTAGATGCCACTGATTGTGGCCTCATGCACACTTTTATGACTGGCATGCATTAAAGACTCACTATTGCATCCTCCTTAGTCAATTAACTGATTATGACTTCAGTTAATTGAGTTTAGGTTCAGTTCAATTGACTTTGAGTCTTCTAGAGCGCTCCAGTGGTGATAATCCCTATGCTAGACCAAATGAGGTTCGAATTCTCATGTGTGATTCGAATTATCTCCATTGTATTATCATTGTTCATTATACTGATACTTGAGTAGTGTGATATTATTATGCTCCTATCTGATTTCTGCTGCATTATTATTCTTCTACTCTTTTTTACTGCAGTTTTCACTCTTATTCAATTTTTTTTGCTCATTCTTTCTTTGTGAGGTATCCTCAGCTCTTTAGATCTGTTGTGAAATAGAATTTCACATGGTCTCAGATCCATTTGAGAAAATAGTTTGAGCAACTTCTTTCAGTAGTGCACCAGAAGCCTCTGGATTTCCACAACAAATCTTGGTTCCATTGCATTGAATTCATTGGAGAAATCCAATGAGGTCTATTTAGGTGTGAAGGATCCGGAAAAAAAGTGACTATTGTCCTAAAGCAATGTTCAATATTAGTCTACCTCCATTATTAAGATTTTTTTGCAGGTTATTCGAAGTTTTTTTGAGTGCAGTAGGAGTTGCAGCAGTTTTCTGCAGTTGCGTAAGTTATGTTGCAGTAGCGGTAGCAGATATTTTCCATTGTTTTTGCAGGTATCCTACAACAACTTCCATGAATTTGAAATCAATTCTTCCTCTCTCTCCATTCAACTATGATGAGTAGAAACCAAAGATGATATCATATCTGAAGAGACAAGGTCTTTGTGATATGTGTATTGGTGTTATGAGAGATTTTACTTCCTATGAAGAAGAGAATGATTGGCTAAATGAATGTTATAGAGACTTTGGATAAATGTGTATTGATGTGTCTCCTATTATGCGCTACCTCATTGATACCGCCGAATATCTAAGTGATCTATGGGCCCAACTGGACAAAGCATTTGGAAAGCAGAATGAAGAGATTGGTGCAAATTATTTGGAGAACAAGCCTAGTGATACCTCCTTAAGTGTTCTCTCTAATTATGTCTTGGCCTCAATCATATCTCATGGTGAAGTTGTTCAATATGAAGAAGAAGCTGCAGATTCAACACTCATGTTCTCAATTTATTTTATTTCAAATTTTGAGAAAGATAAGCTAGTTCATACTCTAGAATCTGAAGAGGTTCTTAAGTCCTCTCTTTCACTTGAGTCTGCTAGTGTGCAGAATGATGATCTATTGAATGATTTGGAGGTTGAATCGTAGTTTGGAGGTGATACATTCACCATCCTTAATCACATGCTTCCTATGAACTTCTATTTGATCATTGGCACATGCTCTCAGAGTTGCTCTGAAGATGGAGGACACTACCATTCACTTGGGTTCAAGTCTCATGCATATTTTGGTGATTTTGGTTTTGATCTCACCCCTACTAGTTCAAAGGAGATCGCAAGAAACCATCTATCAATTCTTGGAGCTGATTTGAAGTCCAAGCCACCACCATCATGTCATAGTTAATTTGGTTATGATCTCACCTATGTTGGTTCAAAGGAGATATCAAAGAACTATCTACACATTCCTGGAGTTGATCCTACCTCAGCTGGTTTGAATCACAAGTTCCAAGATGATCTTCATATTTTTGGATTTGTTCTCACCATGTTCAATCTGAAGTGCAAGTTCAGAAAGCCTCCATATTCGCTTGCATCCACTGAAGGAGAATACAAGCACATGTTTTTGGAGCATGATCCACTTCTTCCCAAGAGGAATATACCTCCATACATATGATCAAGCATCACACCTACTTGAGTTTGGAGCAATTAATATTTTGGTGTGTTTCGGTCTAATATGAGGGGGGGGGGGTTCCCATGAGGTTTTCCCCATTTCCTTGGTTCATGGACTGTTCTTTATTTTTTATCATTTATTTGATTGTATGGGTGACCTTTGGTTTTAGTAACTAGGGCCCATGATGCACAAGTATGGATTAAGGGGGGGGTGTTAGGATATTTCAATACTCCATAATTTTCCTACCTAGCATTATTTATTTTTCCTAGTTGTTGATGATGTCATTTTCCCCTAGTGGTGTGCATATGTCATCCAAGATCCATATACCACCTTCTGAGCCCTGCATACATCATTTTAGGACCACTTTAGTCAGATCCCTATTTTATAGGAACCTACTGAGTGTTCCAGTGTAGTCCACCTGAGTTATCTGACTCTTATGGGGGGTTAGAGATCTGGATGTCATTGATTATGGCATCATGCGCCCTTTTCTGAATGCCATGCATGAAAGACTCACTATTTCTCCCTCCTTAGTCAGTTAACTGATTATGACTCCAGTAAACTAATTTTAAGTTCAGTTCAATTGACTTTGAGCCTTCCAGATCACTCTAGTGGTGATAATCCCTATGCTAGACCAACTGAGGTTCGAATTATCTTGTGTGATTCGATTTCTCTCCATTGTATTATCATTTTTCATTATATTGATAATTGAGTAGTGTGATATTATTCTGCTCCTATCGAAGTTCTGCTACATTATTATTCTTCTGCTCTTTTTTACAGTAGTTTTCACTCTGATTCAAATTTTCTGATCATTCTTTCTTTGTGAGGTATCCCTGGCTCTTTAGATATGTTGTGACAGAATTTCACAACTTCCGCAAAACTGGAAATCTCATCATCAATGACGATACACATGAAATCCATTTGAATATTTGGAAACTTTTTATCCTGAACTATGCTCCTGAAAGACTCAACTTTCTCTTGAACATCCTCCAATGTCATCTCATACCAAGTAGGTTTCCTAACAGAACTGGAAGGAGCTAACTCCCTCTTACCATCAGAAGGTTGAATCCCCACACTAGAAATATGCGAACTCTCCTCACCCTTTGGATCCTTATAGTCCTTTTCCTCTGCCACTAACATTGATCCCGTATGATACAATATCTCCTTGGATCCACCTACAAGTTTTCCATTCAAATTTTATAGCTTTCCCTCTCTAACCCCAATGCTCATTGTCGTGTTTGGAAAAGATCCTTATAGACATATGATTAATTGTCCTTTCTTGATTGTGATGGAAAATCCCTTGTCCTCCAAAACTGATAATGAGATAAAATTCTTCTTCATCTTTGGCACCCAAAGCACCTCCTGGGCCTCAAACAAACCTCCTAAATCAAGTTGAAACCAAATAGTTCCCTCCCCCTTCAATACATACTTGGAATCATCACCAAGATCCACATGGGTCCCTAATTCCTTCTCCCTCATGTGGTGCGGTGCACCACTATCCAAGTACCCAACACTAATTTTTTCAGTGTTGGTGGTGATGTACAAGACCAGTGAGAATTCCTTCTCAATTTTTTCTAAAAAAACATCCATATATGTCTCCATTGATGCTATTTTATGCTTCCTATATTTCCCCTTCTTCATCTCTAGACACTAGGGTGCATAGTCTCCATTCTTGTGGCAAATAAATAACTTGATTTTACTCAAGTTTTTCTTCCCTAGCTATGAGGATACACCCTCATTGTTAACCTTGGAACCTTATCCTTTGCTCTTTCGTACCTTGTTTAAAATATCTAGGCTCTCCTCCTCCTCACATTCTTGCTTGAATTATTTAGACTCCTCCCAAGTCTCTTCTCGGATGAAATCATCCCAAAGCCTCTTCCAATCTAGAAGATTTATGTGATCTACAACTCCCTTGACAAATGGATACCAATACATAGAGAATCCATTCAATGTCATATTCATGAATTTTATGTCCAGAACCATCTCCCAGTAGCTGCAAGTTGATCACAAATATGGGTGATCCTCATGAGGTAGCTAGTGAAATTATCATTCTTCAACATCTGGACATCTTTAAGAAGACTTCTCAAGATCAACTTCCTATTCATGTTGTCTACTAGAGATTTTTACATTGCACAAACTGTTTTCTTTCATTCTACATGAGGAATCAAATGATCCTTCACAACACCTAGGATCACTCTTTGGGCCTTGATCTCCTTTTTCGCATAGTCTTCCAAATCAGATGGATATGTTGGTTTGGTAACTGCTTTCTCCATAATCCCCTAAAGATCATTCTCCTTCAACAACAAGATAACTCTTTCCTTCTATTTCAATAATTTAGATGCCCCATATAACATGTATTCAAACCTAATATGGGTAGCTACAATGATAGGATCGGTCACAAATAAATGTCTTATGCTTTTTCCTTCAAGAACCCACCAAGTTCTACTACTGTAAACCCTAGATATTCCTGGTTTTCACTCATATTTACTAGATTTGATGCAATAGACTTCATATATGCTCCTTCTCATAGTCCCTTCTATGATACTATGTTGATTTTTCTGTTTTTAGAACTAGATAAAATAAATCCTAGCAATTTTCCTTGCTTAAAATTTAATTTCAGCTCACTGATTATTTTATAGTTGTTGAGATCTATCTACAGTAAATACAAGTAGCGAAAGAAAAAATAGGAAATAGATCACATAAAATATTTATTCCCTTTGAAATTGAATTTTTTATTAACAAATAATCCAATATTACAAGGGATCCCTTACTGGGAAAAATGACATAAAATTGCATAGCAAACTTGGAAAAATATTCCCTTCAGAAGACCAAAATCATCTGAAATTTTTCCTCGGAGTTCTCCATGAGAAACCTAGAAAAACCTAGGAAAATAATTTTTTCTGCTGTCCGACTATATGGATCCATACTATATGGTCTTGTATGTACGGATGTACAGATTCTGTACAACTTGTGTGTATGACTATACAGAATCTGTACATCTGATCTACAATTTCTATTTGTTGTTTTTATGCTAAGTTATGCCCCTTCCCTGCTGGTACGACTACCTACTTCTCTTGGATTACTATATTTTCTCTTCTATCCCTAGAAATCAGAAATGCCTTCTTCTTCCCTTGGATTAAAGTTCTTCTTCACCCTTTCCTAAGCTAAGACTGAAAACCATAAATTCCTTCTCCTAATTTTCCACTCAATGCTTGAGTCTCTCTCTTGTATCTTTCTCCTGTCCCCTCATATCCCTTTTATAATTCTGGGATAAACCAATAGCCTAACTTAAATTGCCAATATTAGATCTCATCCACTTGATATCAAGTGTTAAGAATCATTTGATTAACTTAAATAACTAAAGCCTCGAAAATTAGGCTTTTCTCCAAATGAACCCTAATTAATTATAAAAGGGCATTCACTTTAATAAGCCCTTTAATTAAAGTGAATTTCGTAAGTTCTTGAGTGGTCATGGTGACGATTCCTATGGGTGAGACACCCACCCTATGTAAATACTTGTCCACGTTAAAAAAAAAACACTTCCTGTAAACATTAAAGAGATTTGAAACTAAACCCAAAGATTATGTAAATACAATCTATGGTAATTATAGATTTCAACACATAGTCATGCCTCATGAGGGCATTCACAATTACATGGAATCAAATTTAAATTTCAATCGTTATAGTGTCAATACTTATGGAGAAAGCATTGATAGTTTGCATCTAAAATACCATCGATCTTCTTCATTGTACACAACCTGGTTCTTTGAATCCTAATTTCTATTAGATGAATTAGTTCTCTACTGCATTAATGCCATCCTCGGATGCCATGAATTCACTACTGATTTGTTAAAATCTCTCGTACTTCCTCATTTGATGATGATAATAATTTTTCCTTGAAGATTAAAACATCTAGTCTATATAAGGAACTTCTTAACAACATGCTTCATAACTATCAAGCATTGAACTGATTTCTATGTACTCAAACCTAAATTCATTATATGAATAAGTTGAATACTAAGAAATACAATCCAATATACCTTATTGATGTTTAGGACTTAGGTCTTTGAAAAGGTGAAATTTTTTCAAGATCATAATGGATTTTAATGAGCATACAGATCATCAAAATAGATAACTAATAGGAAAATATGATACCAATTTGGAAGCCCATCATTCACGTCCACTAAAATAATTGCATGTCCCTATACATTTATCCTTCCTTCTCAGGAACTCCCAAATGCAATGTTCTCCAATTGTAAGCAGGATGACCAAGTTCATGGGATGCATAAAAACCGAGGTTTTTTTCTATCTATTGCCACTATGATATCTTGTCAATGTCATTCCATTGAAATGTGGCCTTGTATTTGTGACTAGAGCACTAAATGGGAGGAAAGTGGAACTTGAGGGTGATCCCTCTATTTCTTGGCCAGCTCATTGAATTCATATATAGGGTAGCCCGAGATAAGGAAAGTTGAAAATGAGGGTCACCTGTGGGACTTATATTCCTCAAATTAATTGGAATTCAGAGTCAGATACTATGAGAAATTAAGAGAGTTTCCAAAGGGTGATCAATGACCATTGCTGGAATCTCCCCTCTAAATTTTGATAATAGGATGGAGAAATATCTCAGCGCATCAACACAAATAGGGAAGACTACTTATTAATGGATGTCTCCCTAGTAAGTAGTAATTAAGGAGAGGACTATAAAGCAATATGATCCTTTACCATGATTTGAGTAATATAATGAATATTCCCCTTGGAAACAACACAAGGATCCACCATATCCTCCACTCTACTCTCAACCATGATATCTGAATCAGGTGCACCAGACAAATCTAAACCAAATTCAAAACCAAGCAAATTCAAATCTTAATTTTTATTAAAAAAAAATATAAAAGTAAACCAATATCGACTTAAAGTTTATTAAAAAATATAAAAATTTGTATCTTGATTTTTCAAAATTATTTTGAATTTTTAATAAGCTTTTGCTTCACATTAAACTACACAATAATATAAAATGTACCAAATTACAGCCATTTATTTTTTTATAATAATTGAAATGAGAAAAATAAATTATATTAATTTAAAAATACTATAATATTATAATAATAAAATAAATTTCAAGTTTATTTATTGTGATTCTTTGAAATCACAATTAGGTCTATCCATCCTATGTGGGGCCTCACCTAGGGGTATAGTGGTAGTAAATCAAATCAACACCAGTCCAAGTTGTTGATTCTTCTAGTTATAAAAAGGATAAAAATAAATTTAAAGTTACAATTTTATTTGATACTCGATAACAACTCTAACTTAAATTGTTCAAAACCAAATATACATGCCATCATTAAACCATGGATTTAGATATGTAGAAAAAATTTGAGGAATTTTTTACACTTAAAGGTGTTAGGATATTCCTATACTCCATCCTAGTCCTAACAACATTTTCATTATTTGCATTTTTAGTCATGCATACACTTTTAGGGTTTGCATGCATTATTTAGGGTTTGCATACATTTGCATGCATCCCAGTCATCAGTCCCAGCACCTAGCCCTCAGTTAGCAGCCCTCGAAGCTTCCTTCCACTTAGTTTCATCCCTATTAGAGCTTAGTGCACCCTCCTTTCATCTACCAGTTGAGAAAGGCACCCTTCTTACCTACCACTTCAATTTAGTTCAGTTATCTTCAGTTCCTTCCTTTATTTAAGGATTAACTGACTCTTAACTGACCTTAGCACTCTGATGGACCTTCAGTGAGACTTGAGTTCCCATTCTGACTCCAGTTAGCTCCTCATGCGCCCTCCACTGAGCCTCCTTCATTCAGTTAGTTCCAGTTACACTCAGTTACACCTACCACACTCAATTGGACTCAGTTTGACTGATGGTTGACAGTTACTTGAGCATTGATGACTCCACTGACGATGAGATAGACTACTAGTTGTGCTCCAATGACACTCCAGTGATCTTTTGATCACTCCATGAAGGCTAATTCGAATTGCCACCTTAGGCATTCAAATCCTCATGCATTGTACTATTTATTTGTCCATATTGTGATTAATTAATTAGTGTGTGTGAAGTATTTTTGCTTCTATCTGAGTTCTACTGTATTATTATTCTGTTGCTCATTATACTGCATTGACCACTCTTCTTCTATTTTCCTACTTAATCATAATTACTCTTGTGAGGTATACATCATCTCTTAGATCTGCTGTGAGGGTTTTCACAAAAGGGATTTGATCCCTCTTGGCACAAATGGAATGTGCATCCTTAGACACCATCAGGTGGCATGGGTTTCCTTAAATAATGGTGATAAGTTGACTAGTCCTCATTCTAAGTTTAAGAATTGAATTAGGATAGGTTTCGCCATCTTCAAAAAAAAAATAATGACTATTATTGAGAAAGAATAAATTTAATGGAACAAAAATGAAACATTATCCACATCAAAAATTTTGTCAATTATATTTAATTCAAATTTAACATAATTAAAAATATATTATTTGTTTTCTAAATATTATTTATTTAATATTATAATATATTTTATTATAGCAACATAATTTTTGGTTTGATATTTAATTCCATATTAATGGAAAATTAAACATGACAAAATAATTGTAAAACAAGAATGGAAAATAAATAGTATCAATTTTTTTTTTGTAATTATTATAATATAACTAGTGTACTACAATTTATGTTTGAATTTCATTTTATATTAATGTTAAATTTAACATATATAATAATTACAAGATAAAAATTAAATGAGGGGAAAAAGGAATGCCAAGAGGAAAAGAGAACAAGGAAGGAAAAATTGTTTGGCGAAAATAGGTTACACTGACATCATCAAAACAGGAAACAAAATCACAATTGAAATATGAATCTTTGACTAACTAATAAAATGAAGTAAAGTAAATACCATAAGTAAAGTAAATACTCAAGCTTGGTAGATACTTCCAATTCTAGCTCCAAAGTACATCTCTTTCTCTCAATACATATCTATACCATA
This sequence comes from Larix kaempferi, assembly GCA_027924585.1. Taxonomy (NCBI): domain Eukaryota; kingdom Viridiplantae; phylum Streptophyta; class Pinopsida; order Pinales; family Pinaceae; genus Larix; species Larix kaempferi. Next base: position 908,873 of record BSBM01001292.1, read on the forward strand.
AGGAGGAAAGACATTGATCTAGCAACATTAGACATGAACATATGGCAAGTTGGGTATAGACTAGGATACATATATATACATATGTCAAATGTATCAATAGGTTACAAGAAGATATTAAATTGATCTTTGTTTCATGTTTCTTACACACTACTTTGTGGCTCTTGTTCATGTCCTAGAGGTAAAGTATATGCTTAGATGTTGCATATTTCAACATTAAATATAGGAAAGAGAGAATAGTAGCATTCAAAACTTCCACTGTACTTGGAGAGAGTCCTCAGATATAAAAGGTTTGTTAATCACATAAATTAATACTTTGCTTTGAATATCCTTCTTTGATAGAAAAAATTGATATGTGAGCTTTGAGTAAAGGATGTTTTGAGTAAAGAATTGTTGCTTGGTTTGATAGATTATTTATACAACACATTGTTACTAAATCTACCTTTAACATGAAAATATACAAGGCCATATTTATACATTGTTCTTGTTAGTCAATATAATTCAAATTTATACATGTCCTTCTACAAGTGACTTGAGTTGATTTATAATAATTAGATTATGTTGATTGTAGGAAGTTAAGAAAATTATTCCCTTAGGTGGTTAAGTTAAAGTGAATCTTCGTATGAAATATTGATTGATTACAAACATGTTATTTAATATCAAAGGATGTGGGCAACCACCCAAAGTCCACTACTATGTGGTTAAGTGTATTTATTGATTTTTTTCCTTTGGGTGTTTTTCTAAGTTGATTTTTTTTACAATTATAAGATATATAAATTTATGTATTGCACAAACCAATTATTATTGAAGGTAACCTTTAAATAATTGTTGAGTAAAATTAATTCCAGAATGTTAAACCAATTACCCATGATAGAAAATTACACATGCATTCTAAACCTCTAACATATCACTATATCATCTTCGTGATAATGTATTAAACCTCTTAAATACTTTTCCTAATTCTAATAAAAACACTTAAGAAACTTGCAACCTGAATTGAAAACTTAATGAGGAGGTTGCAAGCCTAACATTATGAAACACCCGAGGGGACCACAACCACAAGTTCGCAAAACACCCATGAATACCACAACCCCAAGGTTGAGAAACACCTAAGGAAGTCATAAACCTGAGGTTGTAAAGATAACAAGAAACCAAACTATCACCAAAGAAATCAATTTGACATCAATATGTAAATAAAGTCGAACTACAATATCCAATATGTCACTGGCCTTTCAAATTTGATGGACGTTGAGATTGAAATACAATAATGGTATACTTCTATAAATGGAACAATATCTATATAAAAGTAAGAAATAGGAGCTAAAGGCTAACTAAGAATTATCTAAAATCTTAGCACAAGAGGAGTATAAAAATTGTAATACTTTGTTTAAAAATAATTGTAATAGAAGTATAAGTTATGCTAGTGATGTAATGTTCCAAGAAAGTGCAATATATTAATGTTATAATTAATGGTGTACTTCTATAAATGGAACAAGATCTATAACAGTAAAAAAGAGTAACTAAAAGATAACTAAGAATTATCTAAAATCTTAGCACAAGAGGAAAGTGTAAAAGTTGTAATACTCTAGGTAAAAATAATTATAATAGAAGTATAAGCTATGATAGTCACTACTGGATTTAAGCCTCTCACTCCACACTTGTTCGATGGTTTTTTGAATTAGATGGAATTGGCCTCAAATGTTGGTCAAACATCCATAGCATAACATTGCTTAAGCAATGTCCAATTGTGTTGAACCAATGTCGAATAATGCTTGTATTTTTTATTATTGTTTGATATCATTAAAAACGTGGACTGAATGTCAGTGAGATGTTTGAAAAGATACATTCCCTAAATTCAGTGAAATGTACAAAAAGAGACGTCTTTTAACATGGAAGTAACGTCAAACAAACATCTGAAAAGAGATGCTTGTCAATGTAGACCTAACATGGAACTAACTTCTGAAAAGGCATGTTTGCAACATGGACCTAACATGCAACTAACGTCTGAAAATATGCAATTGGAAAGTGGATTAAATGTCCAAAATGCTACTTTTCAACGTGGACTTAACATGGAACTAACTTCCAAACAACCATGTTTTCAACATGGACTTAAAGTGGAACTAACGTCTAACACGCCATAGTAGAAACAATGACCTAACGTCGAACTAACGTCCGAAAAAAATACACTTGGAATGTGGACTAAACATCCGAAAAGCTATGTTTTCAATGTGGATTTAATGTGGAACTAAGGTTTGAAAGTATGCGTTGGCAATGTGGACTTGACGTGGAACTAATGTCCAAAATTTTGCATTTCCAACATGGAACTAACGTTCGATAATCCATGTCTACAATTTCCCTGAACAAAAAAAATGTGGATGATCCGTTGAAATAACGTAGAGCATTCTCTTGATAATCGATGTTAGAATTATGCTATGGACATTCGACCCACACCACTCATGCATCGGATGAACATTGGTTAAACATTTGATAAGCCACATTTATAAATGGATTTAACAAAAATAATGTGGACGTGAAGTCTAATTCTCATTAAATGAACGTTCAATGACAATAACTCATAAATAATTGACGTTAGAGTTATGTTAACGATGTTCAACCCACATCTCTCATACATATAACACACGTCAGTTAAACGTCCAATAAGGAACATTTATAAATAGATTGAAATTTGTAATTTGTGTGCACAATGTTTCCCTAGAACCCCCATTTCATTAAATTTAGACTTCCCAATGAGAATCTGGACTTACAACATGTTTCGAAAGTGTCATTGTTGGTTTTCCATCGTGTGATTATTGATCTTCATAAGTGTAATTATTGGTTTCCATAATTGTGATCATCAGTTTCCAGAAGTAAGAGGATCAGTTTCCAAAAGTTCGACTAATGTTTTTTTAAAGTGTCATTGTCGGCTTCGAGTAGTGTGAATACTGGTTTCCAATGTTGTGATTATACTGGTTTCCAATATTGTGATTATCGATTTCCAAAAATTGCATTATCATTTAAAAACTTACTCATAATAAGTGTAATTACTCTAACCATTAGATTTCGTGAGTTCAACATGTATTTTTTAATATCATTCACATAATTAATTCCTTTACAATGATGAAGTATCTTGTACAATGAGAAAGGACACATGATCTTTATCCTCATCACCAAAGTTCCTAAAGTTTAATTCCAATCACATGAATTACTAAATATTCAAAAATTGCTTATGCTCTTTCTCCTCATCATCCCAATTCCCACATTTTTACGTATTGAAAGTTATATACCTCCTCATATGGGGGTCGAAAGTCGGGTAATCTATCAGAGTTTGCGGTTGACGATCGGTGGTGACCAACGAGGAATCTATCATAGTTTGAGGTCCACAATTGATGGTCGACCGTGAGGGAATCTATATTGTAGGTTCTATGAACATGAAATTTGGCACTATGGAAAAACAACCAAGGGACCGTTGGTGATGACCAAGCGCTTAGGTGTAAAGGAACTGGGCCTGAACGTGCATATGATCTCGTAGAAAGAAAAATTGATGGCCAGTAGGAACAATGCATCATGAAATACCGCAGAAGGAAGATAAAATAGGTGTGATGATTCGTTTCCCCGAAACTGCTTGGGCACATGGAAGATTCGTATTGACAATGGCTCCAAAATTAGAGTTTTGAAACCACTTTGGGGCATAGGAATTACCGCCCAGTTTGAAAGAATGGAAAATAAGAACTCCCAATATATATGCATACCCCTCCCTCACTCATAAAGAATATCCAACATAATGACTTGGGGACAAGTTCTAGTATCTATAGGAAGTTCTGAGATGGCTCCAGAAAAGCAAAATATAGAAGAAGGGGTCAAGAGATTAGCTAAAGAGACATAGGAATATTTGGAGATTGGTGAGCCAAGGATAGGGCCCCTGCAGAAAAAAAGATAGAACAGGAGCAAAATCAAGAGGGAATATTTCCATGGTAGAACACACACATGGTGAGGAATTATCGAGTGAAGCAGCAGCAACATCAAAGCTTCCTCAAACTAACATTAATCTTCCTCTTTTCAGTATAAATCATTATCCCTCACTACTGTTTGGACCAACTCATACACCAGGCTTCTTGATCTCTCATCTTGTCTAAAGGGTAAGATTCAAATTCGTAGGATGGTCTCAAATGGAAATTGAGATATTCCATATGTTTTTATAGAGTTATTAATTCCCTTTTCTCACTTAGATAAAGATGATTAAATAAATTGCATTACCAGAATAGCCCATGTGGTATAAACAACAAATTATGTTCTTATACTACACATTCCATACCTATTTTATGTCGATGAAATTTATCTTGATATAATGAAAGTGATGAGCGACAAGCTTTGCACCATGTTTATAGAACTAATATACATGCATGATGGGTATTGATATTGGAATAGATATTTCATGTTAATATGACCTTCATTCCTTCATCTACGCTCATTCTGATTGTTTCTGGATCTATTTGATTATATGAATGTATCGGTTGCCATTGCCAAGCATTAACCAAGAATGATTTTCATTTTGTTTAAACTAATCAGTTCACCTTCACCTTTCCCTGACATAGTCCAAATTGAGCCTTGGAACATCTCAGGGGAATCAATGACATTCGTAGGGAATTAAGATGCAGGAAGACCCATCCTCAATATTTATTTCTTTACTATGACCAAAATTATATATATGATGAAATAAAAACCCATATCTCATTTTCTATTGATAAATAAAGCATATTACAAATTGTTTGTTTGGTATGGAAATGGAGTAATTTGGAAATAAATTGTTGGGAAAATTAAGTGTCTAATTAAATAAACAGTTGAAACTCCCAGAACATAAATTTTCAACTGAGGAAGCTTTTTATTTCAAATCTATCGTACAATATCTATGCAAGCACAATTTCTTACTGACATTGTTGATCTATTGGTATGAAATCAAAACTCATTATAAACTAGATCACACCTTCTTGAAAAGAAATCAAACCTCAATCATATTCATAAAACTAAACTGTAAATGTAATCATTCTTTAAACAAAATCAACTCTTATCAAGAAAGATCTAATTACATAAATCTAAAAGAAGTGCTATGTTGGCCAATGATCTATCAAAAAGAAATTAACATGAATAACAACAAAGATAAATCTAACAATGAATGAAAGCAAGAACTAAATGATAAACAAGTTCACACACCTACAATCAACACTACCAGCATTTGCTCATGGAAGAGGGCCCTTTTTCCACTGAGCAAAGCTACATCTCCACAATGAAAGTCTACAACTCCATAATTAAGAAACTGCCAGCATGTATTATCAGAATGAAATTATTACAACAAAGTCTGGATCAAATTCTACATCATAACATTGCTTTCTCTCCTCTTCCCCCTCTCCGTGAGATTGATTACATATTTATAAATAAAAATCATTCATGAGGATGAGGAACCGAATTCCCAACTTGGAATCTGTTTTAACAAATTTTCTAATTTGAAAACTAACCGTAACTGCAAATCTGGGAATTACACATTTAGAGAACCAGTCGTATCTCTCAAACCATGGCTTTTTGGGGAGGTTTCTTCACAAAATCCAAGTCCCAGATTTTTGAGATTCTTCTTCATCTGCCCGAAAATCTCGATGCAAATCAATGTGTTCTTATCTGGCACACGTTTTTGGTTGGAACCGTTTGATCATGAACTGGAGGCTTCCATGTTGCACTTGGGCACGAATTTAAATCACAAATCCACATAATCAATCCTAAGAATGAAACCATGTTGTTAATCTCCATGTGGACGTGTGCTAGCATGCCAACTTTGGAGGCTTGAACCATGAGTTCTACTGCTGTTAATATGAAAAATCACTCAACAAACCATCATCAATAAAATTATGCATAATAGTCTTCAATTTATCAAAAATAAAGGAAAATAATCATTATTAACCACTAAAGCATCAATGAGATTAATATGGTATTTTCCGAGCAGTTACAACAAATGGATGGAAAATGGAATGATAAATGGGCAATAATAAGAAGAAGATGGATGAGATAGGTGTCGATAAGTAATGAAAATAGGGACACATCTATGACCCAACATAAATTACATCTCATATAGAGAGAAATAAGCTTTTTATATTTATTCAAACATAGAAAGAATGCCTTATTTATCATCACATAGATTTGATTCCCACTTCTTGTTGATAAATATTGATCGCGATATGTCTCTTTTCATGTATTTTAACCTTCTCTTCCATTATGGAAGAGGATATTCCATTACACTCAACATACTCACTTCTACCTCCGGTACAAATTTCTTTCTATTTCGCATCTAATCGAGCACCACTAACTTGCACCAACTCATTAATAGGCCACCTTATCAAAGTACCTTCTGATAGACTGAAGTGGTTGAAATTTTGTGTGAATTTTTTATAGATATGAATATACCAAAATGAATAGGATAATTGTACCACTTCTCCTTCAAGCACATTTGTAATAGTCCCCTCGACAACATGCTTCTTCTCATATGAGCATAGATCATTTAGCTTCACTGATAATCCTTTAAAATTCAAGTTATGATCTTCAATGTGGGAAGAGGATGATTGTTTTGATTGGTTTATACCTTCATCTTTCAATAAAGTTCTAGTTTTTTGGTTTAACCGTTTATCTTTTGGACAAGATATTATATTCATGGGTTGGACCAAGAGTGAGCAAGTTTTGTTGCAACATGATAGAACTCTTTGCACCATTACCCCAAAATTACATAATCCCATAATCTCTCCTTGAATATTGTGGTCCTCGAGGACATTTGATATAGAACCCAAGGCTATGCATTCCTTTGTATTTGAACATAAATGCTTAAGTGTAACATGGTGTGCAAGGAATTCAATCCTTTCTTTGGGACCAATATTCATAGAATCATCTTGCTCCCACGCATATTCAAACTTTGATGCAAAAAATTCCCCTGAAGTTGTTTCATCATCTAAAGCACTGTTATGATTTGCATCACTGTCATTCTTAGAATCACTAGCTATTGAATCACCCATTCAACCCTCATTTGAGGTACCAAGCATTCACCATGCTTAAACAATTGCACACTCGGCCAAGAAACAAAGTACGTTCCACAACAAGTGTCTTCCAATGTTTTAAGTTCTTTAGTAGGACTGGATAATGGAACCTATCCATTTAGAACATTTTCAACTTGGGTAGACATTTTCAAGTGTCTTCCTACTTGGGTAGACATTTCCTTCCGCAACCTTTGAATTTCTCCAAAATAAGTCTTCATCTTCTCCATCCACAAATGCAGAGAACTCATTATTGACAATCTGCAATTCAAGCAATTCATTATTTGAATTATATATTTTACCATTAAATATATATTTAAACCTTAAAAATATTTTGTATTGATGCATATTTTTAGTAACAAAATGAACTAATCTAGGGATCAAAAAATTGAAGTCGTCATTGCCGGTTTAGAGCCTTCTAGATCGTCATAGGAGTCTAAAACAATTTCCATATGCAAATTAAATTTAAAATAAAAATATAGTTTTGGAGGTTAATTAGTTGAACATTTGAAACTATTTCTTTATTAGGAATAGTTTAAGGGAGTTCCCATGCTATGATTCGAATGGAACAAGTGTAAGGAAAGGGCTAGTGCTCCTTGACCCTTCGTCCCGTAAAATACTAGACCAAGAGAAAGGGCAATATTCTCACACAAAGACCAAGTCTAGACTTTGGGAAAGTGTAGATACTCTGTATCCATTTCCTCACTCCTCATTGCGCTAACCATAGAAGGGTGAGAAAGGGACAGTGCTCCTTCTCCTCCTTACTCAAAATTTAGAAGTGTGACGAAGGGATAGAGCAATTTAGAATAGGGTGATAAAGGTCCAAAGTTGCCACTTCCCCTCCCAACAATCTAAGGGAGCTCCTCACTCAAATTACAAGAGTTTGAGAGAGGGCCCATTTTCCTTTTCCTGCTATGATGTCCTAAAATTACTCGCTTGTTGGGAAGTGAGGCCACCCTACATCCTCCTATAAAAGGGTGGGAAAGGCCCAGTGCTCCTTCTCCTCCTTAATCAAACTACATGAATTTGAGAAAGGGCACATGCTCATTCTCCTAGAATAACTCTAAGTGAGTTCCCATGCTACTGGTTAGAATGTGGTGTTGCACTTTTTTATTCCAACAGTGTAATTTTGTATTCAAAGGTTTTTGGACTTTAGAAAACCTAACTTTGGGCTTTAAAAAACTTGTTTTTTTTTTTTGCAAATGAATGTAGTATTGAATTAGACTATATTTAATGAATCATTTTGGGCTGTGTGGTCATTAATGGAGAACCATTTTGGCCACAAAGTTACGATAATCATTTTGGGCCGTGTGCTCATGAATGGAGAACCGTTTTGGCCATAGAGTTACGATAATCACTTTCATTTATATCGCCCCATTATAACCGTGACACTGCACCATAGACATATCATGCAACACTTCCCATCTGCTTCAATGCTTACCCCGTCCATTATACAAGCCATGTTTTTGCGCCCACGTAGGAAAATCCACAAAAAATATGTAATCCATTAGGCACTATACCTTCATCGCATTTAATGTCTTTTGTGACTATCTCGTGCATGGTAATGAATGATCCCAAATACTACGCATGATCACACATTTAATATCCTTTGGCCATATCGTGCGTGGTAAAAAATCCAATCAACAACTCCTAGTGTTCTGGAAATGAGAGTCATCATGAATAATTAGTGCACATTTACTTAATTATAAAGTGAAAATTATGCAGCATGCTACACGTTAGTTAATGCTGAGGAGACAACGCTGCTAGCCATTAGATATCAAGCAATACTTTCACCCAGTAGGGAAACATTTAATGCACCAGTGGGGTGCATGTACTGTTAGGAACCCATGTCTTTACTTTGTTAGTATGTTGTTATTGGACGCATATGCTTTGTAAGTCGTCCCATAGTATTTGTTGATCAATAGTTTGTGTTATTCTTGTTGGCGCATATGCTTTGTAAGTCGCCCGTAGTATTGTTGATCCATAGTTTGTAACGGCCCATGGTTTCGACCCATAGTATGGGCGCCTAGAATTAGTATATAAGTGTGTGTTGAGACCTATGAAGGCACCGTGAAGTTATTTGTATTGAGCTTGCTCAAAGGAGGTTGCCCCCTCGAAGTGGCCCGTGATCAATACAAAAGTGATTCTGAGTTCTGTCATTTCTGCTATTTCGCGCATTCTTGTTAATTAATTGTTGCAGGTGCCTCACATCTGGTATCAGAGCACTTTCTTGGGCTCGCTGGGTGAAATTTCTGCCAAAATTTTTTTTCGCATCTGTTGCAGGTTCGGATTTGGGAATAATCCCTATCCGCTTAACTGTGGGAAGTACTTGGGCATAAGCCCTAAAACTCATTGTGAGGAGTACCACAGGAACCCCGAAGTAGCTGGCCCATTGAGAGGACCTGCCAGCGAAAAGGGCAACGACCCCTACCTGATTGACTAGTTCCCACCCGTAAGGTAAACCAAGAGCTGTCATTTGTGGCAAAGCGGTTATCAGTTTTACCTGAGCCGTGGAGTGAGGGGTATTGCCCCAATACGCAAGCCGTCAGACAGCATTGGTGGCCGAGTGAAAACCCTGAACTGTTAGGAAGCCGCACATACCTGGGGTCCATATCTACTTTCAGTTGAACTATTGTCGATCACTGCTGCGCCGTTTCAGATCCATTTTGCAAGCCGTTCCAGATCTAGCAGGTCGGCGTTGTTCCAGATTCCTTCTGAGCCGTAGCCGCTCCAGTCTGTGAAAAAAAAAAAAAAAAAAAAAAAAAAAAAAACATCGAGCCGTAGCCGCTCCGGTCTGAAAAAAAAAAAAAAAAAAAAAAAAAAAAAAAAAAAAACAAAACAAAACAAAACAAAACAAAACAAAAAACAAAAAAAAAAACAAAAAACAAAAAAACAAAAAAAACAAAAAAAACAAAAAAAACAAAAAACAAAAAAAAAAACAAAAAAAAACAAAAAAAACAAAAAACAAAAAACAAAAAACAAAAAAAAAAGTATAAAATTCAGTTTTTTCGCCATATCTCCCTTGTTTTACCTCTGTTTCCCTTGAAATTTTCAGGGAACCCCTGTCATTCCATTCTGCATATTTCATCCCTGAGGACCCTATCCTCAATTCCCTTTCCTACAGCCCGAAATATCACATTTGTCTATTTTTAGGGTTTGCCATAACTTCCTCAGATTTCACCCAATCACCTTCAATTTTTACCACAGAGTTCCTTTCGGAATTCTGCTTCTTTGTTTCCCTCTTCCAAATTTTCCCATCCTTTCACCCCGCTGCTGAAATCCTCATTTTTGCTTCCCTGTCTATCCAACAGTGTCCAAAAAACAAGTCAAACCCCAATTACCCTTCTGATTTTTTCCCAAATCCAAATTTTCCTTTACTGAAGTAGTTCCTGTTTTTGTTTTCCTATCCAGTCAAAAAAAAAAAAAAAAAAAAAAAAATCCCTGGTTATGGTTGTCACCCGTGCAGGAGCAAAAACCATGGAGGAAGCTCTTGCAGCCATTCAAGCCAAACTCCAGGATCTGGATGAAAAATTTCTTGGTCTCCATCTTGAACATTCAGCTATGAACAACAAACGGCAGTCCGAGTCTTCAGTAGACAATGGGTTCTCTTCTTCCAGCAATTTCCGTGGTCCGAAGCTTGATTTCCCTCGCTTCAATGGTACCGATCCAACTGGATGGATCTATCGTGCAGAGCAGTATTTCAGTCTGCATAATACTTTTGATGTCAACAAAGTTCCGTTGGCATCCTTTCATTTGGAACAAGAAGCTCTTCAATGGTACCGTTGGTACATCAAGGCTCATCCAGAGCCCAAATGGCCAGACTTTTGCCAGCTCCTTTTGCAACGATTTGGTCCTAGTGCTTTTGATGACTTCACAGGAGCCCTCACTAAACTTCGCCAAACTGGCACTGTGAGAGAGTATCAAACCAAATTTGAGAACCTCGCCAACCACACCGAAGGATTGTCTGATGAATTTTACCGTAGTTGTTTTATCAGTGGTCTAAAGGACGCCATCCGCTCTGAGGTCAAAATGTTCTGTCCCAACACAATGATGGAAGCACTCGGGTTGGCTAAATTGGCAGAAGACAAGATTGCAGCTCAACAACGCTTCAAGCCCCCTTTTGTTCCATTCCGAAATATGGGGTCACAGCGACCACCTATACCGCAGGCTCCTCGACCGACTCCTATCAAGCGTTTGTCTGAAACAGAGATGCAAGCACGCAGAGAAAAGGGTCTTTGCTATAATTGTGATGAGAAATTCACTCGGGGACATAGATGTGTTCAGCAAAAGCTCTATCTCCTGGATGTGGAGTCTCCGCCTGCCTCCGAAATGGGTGACGAAGATCCAGAAACACTGGATGCCCCGGTCGATATTCAGGAACCGCCTATTGATCCTCCGTCTCAGGATGACCAGCCAGAGATATCTCTCCATGCTTTAGCGGGAATCACCACCCCCCAAACAATGCGGGTCAGGGGTTACTTCAAGAAGCTTCCTCTTACAATCCTCATTGATTCTGGTAGCACTCATAATTTCATCGAGCCTCGGATCGCCAAACAAGCTGATTGTTTTATCCATCCTTGCTCCAACTTTGAAGTCATGATTGCCAATGGGGGCACTCTACCTTGCAAAGGGAAGTGTCGAAATGTGCGTATCTCTATGGGAGATTATATCCTGCGCTCTGACATGTTTGCCTTGCCCTTAGGCGGATGTGATGTGGTTTTGGGCGCTCAATGGCTACGCACACTCGGCCCTATCTTATGGGATTTTGCCGAACTTTGGATGCAGTTTTCCCTCAATGGACACAAACACACATTGACAGGATTACAACCAGGTTCTCTCAGCATCATCAGTTCACATCGCATGGAGAAACTCCTCAAGAAGAGTTCACATGGTGTCATCGCTCAGATCAGTTCCATCCAGATGCAACCATCCGCGGTCTCCACTACTCCTTTGGATCTACAACAAATTCTGAATCGATATACAGGTGTCTTTGCTGAACCAGTGGGATTACCACCTTCCAGGCCAGAAGACCATCGTATTCAGCTCCTTCCTGGCAGCGTTCCTCCCAACATCAGGCCCTATCGCTACCCATTTCACCAAAAAACAGAGATTGAAATGCTCGTGCGGGACTTATTGAAGCAAGGTATTATTCGCCCAAGCACTAGTTCCTTTTCTTCTCCAGTTATTCTTGTCCGCAAAAAAGATGGGTCATGGCGCCTCTGCATTGACTTTCGAGCACTTAATCACCTCACCATCAAGGATAAGTTTCCAATTCCTGTTGTTGATGAGCTTCTTGATGAGCTTCATGGGGCTCACTTTTTCTCCAAGTTGGATCTTCGTTCTGGGTATCATCAAATTCGGGTTCATGAGGAGGATATTCCTAAAACAGCTTTCCGCACACATGATGGCCATTATGAGTTTTTGGTCATGCCCTTTGGCCTCACTAATGCTCCTTCCACATTCCAGGCCTTAATGAATAAAATATTTCGACCCTACTTGCGGAAATTCATTCTGGTATTCTTTGATGATATCCTCATCTACAGTAAAACATGGGATGAACATCTCCAGCATCTGGATCTTGTCATGCAACTTTTCTCTGACCATCATCTCCATGCCAAGCAGTCTAAATGTGTTTTTGGACAAAAGGAAGTTGAGTATCTCGGGCACATTATCTCAGCACAAGGGGTTCGCGTGGATCCTGCCAAAATCGATGCCATGAACAATTGGCCACATCCTCAGACACTCAAGAGCCTTCGTGGTTTTTTGGGGTTGACTGGCTACTACCGCAAGTTTGTCAAGGATTATGGGAAGATTGCAGCTCCATTAACTGCCCTATTGAAAAAAGATGCTTTTACATGGACACCTGCTGCTCAGTGTGCATTTGACAAACTAAAACAGGCTATGTGTACTACACCTGTGCTAGCTATGCCCGATTTTTCCAAGCCCTTCACGATTGAGAGTGATGCTTGCGGCAATGGACTTGGTGCTGTTCTCCTTCAAGATGAACACCCCATTGCATTCACCAGCAAAGCCCTTTCCGGTAAGAATTTAGCTGCCTCTACCTATGAGAAGGAAATGATGGCTATTTTGCATGCAGTACAGAAGTGGCGTCCATACCTATTAGGGAATCATTTCTGCATCAAGACTGATCACCAGAGTTTGAAATATTTCTTGGACCAGCGTGTCTCCTCCCCGGCACAACAGAAATGGGTTAGCAAACTCATGGGTTATGACTATGAGATCACTTACAAGAAGGGTAAAGACAATATTGTGGCAGATGCTCTTTCCCGTACATTTGATGCCCAAGGTTCTCTTTCAGCTATTTCTATGCCTGTTCCAAATTGGTTGCAATCTGTTCAACAGGGTTATGTCAATGACTCTTCCTTATCTCAGATCATCCAGCGCTTGACCAACAATCCTTCTGCGGTCCCACATTACTCTTGGGATGGTGCTTCTCTGCGATACAAGGGTCGTCTGGTGCTTCCCCAGAGCACAGATCTTCAACTGGCTGTCTTCTATGAACTCCATGCTTCTCCATCAGCCGGGCACTCTGGGTTCCTCAAAACATATGAACGAGCACGGCGTAACTTCTTTTGGCAAGGCATGAAAAGGACAATTCAACAGATGGTGGCCGAATGTGATACCTGCCAGCGCAATAAGGGTGAAACAACACTCCTTCCAGGATTGCTTGAACCCTTGCCCATACCTACACGGATTTGGACAGATATTTCTATGGATTTCATCGAAGGGCTCCCTAAATCTGGCGGAAAGACAGTGATTCTCGTTGTGGTTGATCGTCTCTCCAAATATAGTCATTTTTGTGCTCTCAGCCATCCCTATACAGCCTCCTCCGTCGCTCAAATTTTTATGGACCAGATCTTTCGTCTTCATGGCACCCCTTCTTCCATTGTCTCGGATCGTGATGCGACTTTCACTAGTCATTTTTGGACAGAACTATTTCGTCACACTGGCACCAAACTGAAGATGAGTTCAGGGTATCACCCACAAACAGATGGTCAGACTGAAATTGTTAATAAATGCTTGGAAACTTATCTTCGTTGCTTCACCTCGGAACAACAACATCAGTGGGCAAAGTGGCTTCCCCTCGCTGAATGGTGGTACAATACCTCTTACCACACTGCCTCCAAAATGACCCCATATGAAGCAGTCTATGGTCAGGCACCTCCAGCTCTTCTTCCATACACTCCCACCAGTTCACCAGTTCAGGAAGTTGACAGGGTCCTTCGCAACCGAGATCAGATTCTTCGCATTTTGCGGGACAATCTTCACATGGCAAGGAATCGCATGAAGCAACAAGCTGATCAGCACCGTTCAGAGCGCACCTTTCAAGTCGGCGATATGGTTTTTCTTCGTCTCCAGCCGTACAAACAGTCCTCCTTGAAACTCAAAGGACGTCATAAGCTCGCTCCAAAGTTCTATGGGCCATATCGGATTCTTCAGAAGATTGGGTCCGTCGCTTATAAATTGGAACTTCCTCCTTCTTCCCGCATTCATCCAGTCTTTCATGTCTCTTGTCTGAAGAAAGTTCTTGGCACCAACATCAGCGGCCAAACGATTTTACCCGAACTGGATAATGAAGGATCCATCCTTTTGGAGCCAGAGGCCATCCTCAATCGGCGCACGCATCAGCTTCGCTCTCGCTCTATCACAGAGGTCTTAATTCATTGGCACGGCATGCAACCAGAGGATGCTACATGGGAACCACTCCTTCAGATTCAACAACAATTTCCACATCTAAAGCTTTGAGGACAAAGCTTTTTTCAAGGGGGAGGGGATGTTAGGAACCCATGTCTTTACTTTGTTAGTATGTTGTTATTGGACGCATATGCTTTGTAAGTCGTCCCATAGTATTTGTTGATCAATAGTTTGTGTTATTCTTGTTGGCGCATATGCTTTGTAAGTCGCCCGTAGTATTGTTGATCCATAGTTTGTAACGGCCCATGGTTTCGACCCATAGTATGGGCGCCTAGAATTAGTATATAAGTGTGTGTTGAGACCTATGAAGGCACCGTGAAGTTATTTGTATTGAGCTTGCTCAAAGGAGGTTGCCCCCTCGAAGTGGCCCGTGATCAATACAAAAGTGATTCTGAGTTCTGTCATTTCTGCTATTTCGCGCATTCTTGTTAATTAATTGTTGCAGGTGCCTCACATGTACACCGTTCCATTGGATGCGATGCATGTACCCCACTGACAATTTAAATGCAACCATACAGGGTGCATATTAATCACCTTGGTTGAATTTGGATTTTTGCTCACTATCGATAGCTCGGTGCCTGAAGCACCTCGTACGTTTTTGTTTTTTTACCATATTTTGAAGGAAGCTTCATGCATAGAACCTCCCCATAGGGATGTAGAGGAAATCCCTCTTCCAAAATCGACAGAAGGATTTTTATTATCAGACACCACTGCAGTGACGGGGTTTGAAGGTGATCCTGATTGGGAAGATATCTATGTGATATATTCCATGGGGTATTTTCCCCGGATGACGATGATTTGGACACCTATCAGAACATCAGGAAGAGTTGTGTGCATGCCATTGTAGCTAGGCCGACATGATTCCATGCAAATTGAATGATGCAACCAGATGGTTATTAGACCATGATGATCCGCAAAATGGAGTGATCCTGGACGTGGAAGGAGAGGTAATCGCCTCACTCAAGCATGACTCATTCCAGTGGATGTATAAGATAAAGGATTTTGAGGTATTCATGGACCACGTCTTCATCGAAAATGTTTCTAGTGATATGCCAGTTGTATGGCCTTGAAAATTCTACACACTTCTAGTTGGATTAGGAACGCTTGGTGCACCATGTGACAAAAACTAGAGAAGTTTTCAACTGGGGGAACATAATGTCCAACTTGTAGCCCTTAAATATGCAAAATAGGTACCTAGTGGTGGAAAGTTTCATATGATTTATTTTCTATTTGATGTTATTTGTTATGGCGATGCATTTCCAACCATGAACTAGAATTGGAAGGAATATTGCTTTCCTATTCATGTTTACTACAAAGAGTTGTGGTTGTCCTGTTATAAACCCCATTTGTACGATATTTTCACCCATTTTTTCACACCGCTATATTTATTGATTCTTAGAAAACCCATACCAAGGATAACTGACCAAGCCATGGAATCCATGTCACAAATTGGTGAATGGTATTTCTTGGAGTTCTTTACCTACATTCAAGTCTTCGGCGTGAATGCATCCCCCCATTTGTTACCAATGTGTGTTCCTGACCAACTTCTCGCCCATGAAATTGCTTACCAAATCATCGTAAATGGCGTCACATCCCATTTTTTATTGATGAGTAAGAAAGCTTGGCCTAATTTCCCCATTCATGTCGGCTCATTCACCTTATCTAATTCTCAACACACCCATAAGTAAGCGACTCTATTGGAAGAGATGAAACTTGGATTTGTGAAGCCGAAAAGGCATGACCCTAGGAGGGTGATTGAAGGGCATTTCAGGTCAATATCGTTACATAATACCTACATACATGAGGAAGAACCTGGAGAAAATATGTTTCAAGGGGCTACTTCCTTTGATGATATTTTTGAGAAAATATCAGAATGAGAGAAAAGGACACTACAAGACTGGCAGTTAGCCCTTCAGGATACGGTCAGAACTGAGATAAGAGTTTCCTTCGCAGCTGAGGTGGAAAAAGAAATGATTAATAAGAACCAACCTAGAAGAAAGATATAAGAAAGGGTAAACAAATTGTTTTATGAACAAGCGAAGAAAACATATCAATAGGATGCTCTATGGGTGGAAGAGGATAGAAATAAAGTAGCGGAAGAGGCTATAGAGAAAGAAAGAAGTTGAAGTTGAAGAGGAAGGACAAGCGGCTGAAGCTCAAAAAGAAGGAGAGGAAGAACGCGACAAATCCTCGAAGGAAGAACGCCGCAAATCCCTAGAAGAATAAAAATGCAAAGCCATGGTGGAAGAATGTTGAAAATCCGTGGAGGAAGAACACTGCAAAACCACAGAGGAATAATGCCTCAAAGATGCGGAGGAAGAATGCCGCAGTTGCAGAAGAAGAAGAACGAAAAATAAAATAAGAAGAGATCTGTAAATAAGTGGACGAAGAGAAGAAACTGAAAGAAGACACTGACAAAGAAGCATCAAGGATTTGACTCCTCTAGGAATAGCAGCAAAAAGAGGGGGCTGAAAAACGCAAGGCCAATAAGGAAATAAAAAGAGAGGAAGAAGAAAAATTGAAAATACTTGAACAATAATGATAGGACAAGCAGATTTTGTTGCAAATGTCCCCCATCAATCCAAGGTCTTCACTGGATATGAGATATGGAGGATACCTTCAACCCATGGAGGTAGATACTATAGTTGTCTCCTTAGGAGATTATTTTGTTGATTCAGGAAGAAAGAGTATTTCAAAAAAGGTCGTCCAAGAGACAAAAGACCAAAGGAAATACTATCAACATCATAGTGTTTGACATGGAAGGAAAGGAACGAGGTGAAATTGTATCTGACACTACCTCCTTGATCGAACTATTGGAAAATTTCAATGTGTCTTTGACTGAAGAGCTGATCAAATAGGTGAAACAATGTAAGGAAAAAACAGAGAAATATAAGTAGTTATATGAAGAGATGAATCATCGTTTCGATGAAGTTCATTATGAGTCGTTCATGGAACGACAACATAAAAAAGAAGTGCATGAGAATGATCTAGCTCTATTGAAATCATAACATGAGGAGTACATGAGGGAATTGGAGATGGATAGAGACTACGTCGAGTTTAAAATTGAGCTTTTCCAACAGGAAAATGCATTTCTTTTGGACCAAGTAAAACATGAGGCCATCAAAATTAATTTAAAGCTAATGGAGTCTCATAAGAATTTTATTTTTCACCTGGAGGAATCACAACAATACTATGCGAGCTTGAGAAAGCTCACAGATGAATCCAAGCCATTCAAATATGAATCTAAATTGATTCAACGGTATGCAGAGGAAATTTATAAATGTAAGCATAAATATGAGGAAGCACCGGCAAATCTTCCCACAATTCATAAGAAAGAGTTGGCAAAAGGAAGAGCCTGGAAAAATTCTCGAGATTCCATGCAAGCATATGAAAATGAAGCTATTATGAAGGTGCAATAGATATGCAAACAAGTTTGAAGCTCTACATATAATGCGATGAATGGGTCGACATGCCAACCCTCAATGAGTTAATGGTGGAAGAGTTGATACGGTCAAATATATCTTGTATTAAATCTGAAAGGGATGCAAGCGAGCTAGTGACTAAAATTGACAAAGGTTGATCATGATGTATTCAATGACTACATTTATTAACCTACATAATTAGCAGCATTAGCAGCATGGACAGATTGTTTCACAAACGTTATCAGGTCAAAGTTAGTCAGGGAAATTGAGCCTAAGGTTATGAAGTTTGAAGTTCAATTCGAATAGCTTCAAGATGGTCACTATGATGAGATCAATGATTGGCACACATAGTGGGAGAAATTTTGGGAATGATTCGAATTAAGATACTCTTGTTTATTTGATTTTATCTTGTTATAATTATTTCTATTTCTAAGTTTTTGCTTAGAAAGAGAGATAGCTATTTCAATTTTGGATAGTTAATTCAGTTGTCCTTGGCTTTGAAGCCGAAAGGGGGGCTGGTCACTGGTGGCAGGAAACCGCTACTACATTGAAATTTTGTACAATTTTGTATTGATTAATGGATTGATGTCGACTCTTCTTCGGAATTTTTGGTGATGTTATGATTATGTGTTTTATAAAATGTACATTTATATCTCATTATGAATGCATGATTTTGTTTTCCAATTAAGTCTTGTTCAAAGTGCATAAAACATATATATTTTCTTATAGTGAATATTAATTTTCCAAAAATATGAATATATGTGATACATAACTTCGGTCGAATAAGATCTCTTTATATTGATCTTTTTAATATTATGTTTTGTGTCTCCTTAACTAATTTAACATCTTCCCATTCATTCATTTAAATGTGTAGTCAATATCAACTAATTATGTGGAAGTAAAATTACCTTTGCTTTAAATTATTTTACTATATTGAGTCCTTAAGTTGGCATTGGAATTTAAGAGTTGTTTCTTGGATTCTCAAAGCAATATCAAGCAAGATATTGTCCCTAGAAATTCTGTTGGTTTATAAGATTGCTACCATGGGTATTCTGTTGGTTTATAAGATTGATACTGTCATTGGGATATATTTTCCCTATGCATTAGGTTGTTTCATAATTTTTCTCCCATATTTACTAGAGCGAGAGAAAGGGTGATTTGCTTAGTCAAATTACAATAGTTTGAGAAAGGGCCCATGCTCTTTCTCCTCCCAAAAATCTAACGGTGACTATTCCCATGCTATTCATTTGTATGGATCAAGTATGTGAAAGGGATAGCAGTCCTTGATCCTTCCTCCAAAAAATTATTAGAGATAGACAAAGGGCTAGTGCTCCTTGAACCTTCCTCCCAAAAATTACTAGAGATAGAGAAAGGGCTAGTTCTCAACGATTTAAATTACAATAGTTTGAGAAAGGGCCCATGATTCTCCTCCTCTACCATAAAATTACATGCTAGGTGTTGGGATAACTCTGACTTCTAGAATTTATCCGTGACTTCAGTGACTTGCAATTTTATGATATTTTCTCTTATGAGATGCCAGGATGTGGTTTTGGTTAGGTCAAGTGGAGATACCTAGGTCAATTGGTCAAAAAAGGGTAAAAAGTTGGAGGAGGATATGTCTCAAATGTCAGAATGGTGAGAAATAGCTTGAGCAGATGCACCAGAGGTGGCATCCTTCCTCTTTGTCATCTCGTACTATAGTACCAGGGGTACGACAGATTCATAAGTAATAGAACGTAGAAAGGGTGATTGCGGGGGAAAAGATGAACAATGTTAAATTTACAATGAATAAATCAGGGGATCCTATTTTTAGAGGGAGTAGTCTATTTATTCTATGTTTTTGACTTTACGGTGGGTCTTGGTTGGAATCTGGTAAAATCCAAATTTGGAAGTATTAAAATTGTGTTTTGAATCCATATGTAAATTCAGCACCCCCGACTTGTTATGCTTTCATACTTAATATTTTTCTTCGTAAAGGTTGAAGAATTCCCTTTCTCAAACTGTTGAAATTTTACTAAGCAACTGGCCCTTTCTCTCACTTTATTAATTTTTGTGAAGAAGAGTCAAGGAGAACTAACACTTGGGTAAATTTGTTTCTTTACAAGATGCTCATTTTTAATGTAACACTTCATTATTGAAGGAAATATTTTTAGACAAAACGTTATTTGATGGGAATTATAAGAAGATATGATTGGGTTTTCTAGATAGACAAGGGAAAGGAAGAAGAGGTCACCAAGACTAGATATGTGTTGTAGTTTATGTATAAGGAATTTGCTTTGATCACTCGGACTGAGCCTAAAGGTATTCCTCGGGATATACAACCTTACCTGTAACTAGGTGAGGCTGTTAGAAAGGGAGACTGGTTTTTATCTCGAGGACTACACTATGATTAGGATGTATGGAATTGAAAATCTTCCTTACAAGCTACCTAGGCTACTCACTCCCAAGAATTTTTTCTTCGAATATGTAGGCAAATTATTCATGTGGATAAATTTCATTTTTTTTCAGGTTAAGAGAAAGGGGAGAGTGACTTTTAATATATCTCACCACAAATTTCCTGTCACTAAAAACACCATTCATTCAACAAACAGTGGTAGTATCCCAAACAATACCATCTCGTACATTTATGAATATAGACATATTTTTAATTTAAAAACCCTAGTGGCAATTTTGCCTTGATATTGGGTATTGGCAAAGCACAACATCCCAACATTTTAAATAAAAAACACATTACATCCAAAAACCCCAGAGGAATTCTCGCCTCAGTCATGGGTACTCTCTGAAAAAAAAAAATTCTATATATTTTCCCTGGTTCTGTTGTCTTTTAGTTCAACAACAGACATTCAACAATCTGATACTATGAGGAATGAGAAAAGAAAGAAGAGAGTAGGCTAATGTGATATATATTGGTGACTATCTTCAACTTCTAAATGCATGATAAATTTGATGAACCTCCCTTTGCACCCTTTCCGGCTGAGCTTTTATATGTCACTTGATTCCCACTATGCCCTTGCAATGTACCTTTCAAAAATGGACACAGAACCCTATTCTACTTCTGGAATCGACATCTCTTACTGCTACTAGCGTAACTTAATTACCCCACATTATGAATCATCTTCCCCCCTACAAATTAGTGCACAACTCTCGCTATCTAGCTATTGGGGACCAAAAATGATTCGGGTACTCAACAACACTGATTTACACAGGCTGGTACTGAACAACATCGGTGAATAAATATTTATAATATAATACTGGTGGAAATTTTTCCATACTATGTTGAGTGTGGACGTTGTAAGAAGGGGACTCAACAGAATCATTTAGATCCTCAAATGCATCTTCCCAGTATTGCAAATGATTACTCTCAGGTCCCCATGAAATGTAACAAGTATAAAATGAAGGATGGGAGAGTGATACCAAACGACACTGAGGACCAAATCGACTTTTAATCTCGTAGCCACACATATAGACTATGAATTTAACACATATAGCCTCGATGGGTGGCTCACACAAAACACACAATGTCCGATCGTCTTGTGAACATCATCACAGACTATAGAAGGGAAGTTCAAGGAGTATTATAAGCCACATTTACAAGAAGAAAGCATGCCTTTCCTCACAAAATTCAGTGAAAGTGGGCTTTGAATCTCCGTCCATCATGCTAATTTCCTAAAATTCACTAAAAGTGAGTAGTGGTTTGGAGTGATCTATAAGCATCTTGGATGAAAAATTACAGTCGAAACCAACATTATGGGGGGACGAGATATCATACCATAGAAAACATAACATCTTTAGGATGGGTGGCAATGGATACATTGTTGCAAAGGGAAAAATGTGAGCTGATGAACTCTGATGAAAAAAGGAAGTAGACTGATGGTAGTTGGGACCACCGTGACACTATATATGAGTGAATGATTTATTGAATATAGCGCTCACTAGCCGCATGATAGCCAGGAAATGATGACCAAAGGATTCAACATATGAATGAATAATTTTTCATGTGACACTTTGCATGCACAAATGTATGGTGAGGAGGGAGGAAGATACATGTAGTAATGATGGATAGTAGAGTGTATGGATGAAGTGATTAAATAGTGTGTGTGTTATGGACAATGTATAGGTAGACTTATCATGATTTTGGGCATTATTTGATTTGAAAGGACTATGTATTTACATGATTCACATATATTATTTGATTATCTCAGTCAAAATATGCTATCATTGAATGACATAGGAAAATATTTCTTTGCTTTCACACCTTTCTGCTCTTTGAGTATGATTGATATTCATTTGAGAAGGCGGTGTGCCCTACACTTGACACTCAATTGGATGCGTCATTTTTTATGACTCGTACCTTGATCCTTTTTTAAAAACCATTTTTTACTTTAGGCAGGAGCTTGGGAGTACAATTCTGGCTTCAAGTGATAAGAATGAATCCCTCTGACCTTGTCGTGTATTCCTATTCCTTTGATGATCATGATATTTTGAATAAATGAAAGACTTTCTAACCTCTCCTCCAAAATCCCAGATTTATTCTGATGAAACATAGCCTCATCCCAAATGTTGGAGGAGGGAGGGGCCTTTCTCGACCTTACTAGTCACTGTAGAACCTCCAACAATCGTGATTCATTTGGAGGAGATGCATTCTTGTATCTGGTTTGTTGGTAGAAGAATTTGTTTGTTAACCCCGCATCATATTTCAAGACCTCCAACGGTCTGGATCTAAGATGATAATCTACTCGGCTCAATCTGGGACGTTTATGGGAAAAAACCATATTTATATCTATAGGATATCACGACGCCTTCAATGGTTTGGATCTGATCTGATAAGTTGTGATTTTTTATCGGAGCCATCGACAAGGGGAAATTATCCACTTCTTTCTTTTGGTGGGCCAGTGCTCCTTATCCTCCCATCTTATTTTACCACAACATAAGTAACTCACACGGTCTCTCTTTACACTTGAAATGTTTTGTGTAATGTAAAATATCCTTCACATATCACACAATTCGATAATTGCACGGTGACGTGGGCATTGTTTTGCGGGGTCCCGAAAGGAGAACCGTTTTAAAGCACGGTAGAGAAATAGTGTAACCTGCCATTGACTCCCAAGTGCATAGAAGCGGATAATGCCCCAAATCGTGCCATAGGATCATGAATTGAGAACCATTTCAAAGCACCAAATGGAAATAGTGCAACGCGTCGCGGCCTCCAAAGCGCACAAAAGCATTTATGCCCCAAACTGCGTCATGGCCATATTGACTCTTCATCCAAAAACTTTCCAGGGTGATATAAGTATGTCGAAGGTCAACTCTTCATCCCAAACATAACAAAATCGGGAGAAAGGTCTGGTTCCTCACCTAAATAGCAATATTTAGAGAAATGGCACATGCTCCTCCACCTCCCCACTCCTCATCACTCTAACCATAGAAGGGTGAGAAAGGGCGAGTGCTCATTCTCCTCAATCAAATTTAAAAATTGTGTGCAAGGGCCAGTGCAATCAAAACAGGGTGAGAAAGGGAAAATATTTCCACTCCTACTCCCAAATTTCTAAGGCATTTCCCATGCTACCCATTCTACTCATTCGAATGGAACAAGTGTGGGAAGGGCCACTACTCTTTGACTCTTCCTAAAAAAAATTACCTAGGTGATAGAAAGGGCCATTTCCTCACTCAAATAACAAGAGTTTTTGAAACGGCACATGCTCCTTCTCGACCTCCCAACTCATCATCACTCTAACCATAGAAGGGTGAGAAGGGGTGAGTGCTTCTTCTCCTCCTGACTAAAATTTTACAAATGTGTGGAATGGCTAGCGCAATTATAATAGGGTGATAAATGGCCAATGTAACCACTCCTCCCAAAATTCTAAGGTAGTTTCCATTCTACTCACTCGAGTGGAACAAGTGTAGGAAAGAACAAGTGTAAGAAAGGGCCAGTGCTCCTTAACTCTTCCTCTCAAAAATTACCTAAAGTGAGAGAAAGGGCTAGTTCCTCACTCAAATACCAAGAATTTGAGGAAGGGAACATGATCCTTCTCCACCTCCCCACTACTCATCATTGTAATCATAGAAGGGTGAGAAAGGGAACATGCTCCTTCCCCACCTCCCCACTACTCATCACTTTAACCATAGAAGGGTGAGAAATAACTAATGCCCCTCCTCCTTACTCAAATTTATAGAAGGTCAACTCTTCCTCCCAAAATTACCAATTCAAGAGAAAGGGTTAGTTCCTCGTCCAAATAGAAAGAGTCTTTGAAAGGGAACATGATTATTGTACACCTCCCTACTCATCATCACTCTATCCATAGAATGGTGATAAAGGGCCATTGCTCCTTATCCTCCTTAGTCAAATACCAGAAGTGTGTGGTCGGTCAACTCTTCCTCCCAAAAATTACAAAAGCCAAATAAAGGGCCATTACCTCACCCAAATACCAAGAGTATGAGAAAGGGAACATACTCCTTCTTGACCTCCCAACTCCTCATCACTCTTACCATAGAAGGGTAATAAAGGGTGATTTATCATTCTCCTCCTAACTCTAACCATTTTCCTCCAAACATTTACCAGAGCGAGAGAAAGGGCGAGTTCCTTGTCAAATACCAAGAGTTTTGAGAAATGGAACATGCTCCTTCTCCACCTCTGAACTCATCATCACTCTAAACAAAGAAGGGTGATAAAGGGTGAGTGCTCCTTCTCCACCTCCCAAATCCTCATCACTCTCACCATAGAAGGGTGCTAAAGGGAGAGTGCTCCTTCTCCACCTCCCAACTCCTCATCACTCTAACAATAAAAGTGTGAGAAAGGGTGAGTGCTCCTTCTTCCCCTTACAAAAATGTCAAAAGTGTGTGAAAGGAACAATGTAATTAGAATAGGGTGATAAATGGTGATTGTTTCTACTCCTCCTTGTAAAAGTATAAGGAAATTCCCATGCTACTCACTTGAGTTGAAGATGTGTAGGAAAGGGCCAGTGCTCCTAAACTCGTCCTCCCAACAATTACTGAAGCAAGAGAAAGGGCCAATTCATCTATCGAATACAAAGATTCTGAGAAAGGGCACATGCTCCTTCTCCACATCCCCACTCCTGATCACTCTAATCATAGAATGATGATAAAAGTCCAGTGCTCCTTCTCCTTCTTACTCAAATTCTAGATGTGTGTGGAAGGTCAACTCTTCCTCCAAAATACTACCAAAGTGAGAGAAAGGGCCATTTCCTCACACATATACCAAGATTCTGAGAAATATCACATGCTCCTTCTCCACCTCCCCACTCCTCATCACTCTACCCATGGATGTGTCAGAAAGGGCCACTGCTCCTTCTCCTCCTTACTCAAATTCCATAATTTTGTGGAAGGGCCACGTAATTTGAATAGGGTGATAAATGTCCAATGTTTCCACTCCTTCTCTCAAAAGTCTAAGGGAGTTCCCCCTCTCCTCCTTACTCAGATTTCAAAATTGGGAGAAAGGGCCACCGTAAATAGAACAGGGTGAGTAAAGACCAGTTTAAATAGAATAGGGTGATAAATGGTACTCAATTTGTTCTTCCCAAATATGAGTAGAGTTTGATAATGGACAATGTTATTTCTCTTCCTCCCAAAAATGAATAGTATGTTTGAAGGGGAAACTATGCGTTCTCCTACAACTCGCTAAGATTACAAAATTCAAAGAAAGGGACTATACCTATTCTCCTCCTAATTCAAATAGAGTGAGATAAAGGGCCATTGCTCCTTCTCTATATCACTTAGATTAAAAAAGTGTCAAGAAGGTCCCATGGTCCTTCTCCTCCTCTCATTACAAATGGAAGAAGTGTGAGGAAGGATCCTTGTCTCTCTTGAAGTTACTAACATGAAGCAACTATTTAGGAAAAATCTAGACTAATCAAGCAAAAATTGGACTACATTAGTAAATATGGACTAGCTTAGCAAATTTTGACTAAAAATATCCCAAATTAGCCTTAATATAATAATTAATTAATTTTAAATATAAAAAAATATTTATAATTTAATCACTGTTAGTTTTTTTATTCCGAAGAAGAGTGAAATAATTGTTGTCTCTAGAAAACCTAATTTTGGCCTTAGTTTCTCCAAATAAATATGGACTTAAATAATTAAGCACTATGGGAAAGGGAAATTGTTCTAGGATCGCAGCCTTCGAGTTTAAAGAAACTTAAGGTCGTCATTGGTGTCATTGAGGAGAGACTTATAACTATGGGCCAGATAGTGCCTGAAAAGACAGTGCCCATTTCATTAAATTTGGACTAATTCAAGTAGATATTTATTTACAGAATAAATGTAATAATAATATTATGTTGGATTGGTCCAAATTTTGGAACCAAGCGTTAAATCCTAATGGCGATAATCCCCAACCAGCATAATAATCAACTCGCATCGAGCCCCATTGTCCTGAAACTACCTTTCTACGTGGAAAATTATGATTGTTGGTGATTTTGAAAATGAAATTTTGAAACCACGTTTGGCTTGAGCCGCTACTGCCTAGGCCTACCAATGGTGGATTTCACCTATGCTCACGGAAGAAACCAAGAATGACTCCATTACATACAGAGGAAGCAGATATGGAACAAACGTGTTCCAACCAGACACCAACATGTGTTAGGTGGCCCATATTACGTCATACTTAAAGTCATTCATTGCATTCGCGCCACTTTGCGCATTTAAATTTTCTAAGCCAGAAGGTGGCATATATTCAAAATTACCTCTCATTCCATTATGAAACACCTGTAAAACTGATGTACATGAAACACATGCATTGAAATTCGCAACAAAGAGCACATACACCCTAGTACAGAGGACCAACTGCTCATCATTGTTCTAAGCCGCTGGGTAATTCTCCAATTTTACCATGTTGTTTACCATAAACAATTAAAACCCCATGGCATCCTCTTCGAGAGTCAAAACTACAAAATCGAAAATCTCCCGCAACGAGCATCTATATGACCACAAAGCTGATGTTTTCAACATGATTGTGTCAGTATCTGAACTGTGCCTTACCCTCACCGCAACAGAACAAAATCACCTATCCATACAAGACCCCTCACACCTATGGTAGACCAACCTATCCCGTGTTATCTGTCTCTAAACAGTTTCCTTCACTGAATTCATCCCCATCTGGTGTACATCCCATTATTTGATAGATAAATGAACGATACTATCCCCTGACCAGTCAACCCCTCTTTGCATAGTATCAAATAAAGCCCTGGAGAAAATGTTGTGTTTCCCAAACCTCCCAACCTTGTTGTTCACAAATGATGAAACTTTAGCCACAACACATCAAACCTTGAAAATTGCTAAGAAGAGACACTTCCTATCCCAACACCTAAGGGAAGGAATTGCAATCCCAACTGGCCCTCCACCGTATTCCTCTGCTTCATTCTCAGAAAGTTCAAAAGAGGAAATTACCCTAATATGCATTTTTTTAGGATATGACCACGAAAAAGCAATAGATGATGCTATCCTTGGATTTCTAGCCTTGCTAACCCTAGCAGAAGTGGTATGCCACCTAAATTCGACCTATGCCAATACCTGGACGATAAAATTCATTCCCAATTGGCTGAGTTCGATGCTTTTGAATGCTTTAGGTATCCCTCGTACCTCTTTTTCATTTTCATGTACCAAAATTTTGCACACTTCAAGGATTTGGGATTAAATGCCAATGATCAAGCAAGAAACTAGCTTCTCGCTTACAAGTGGATATACCTGGTTATTATATAGCCATAAAATTTAAATTTTCAAACATTTATAGATAGGGTGATGATTACAGTGTACTCGATCCTAAATGGTGTAGCTCCACCAAGAATACCCCCTTTGTGTCAGGATCTTTTGCAGCTGAGTCCAGAAACCAGGATTGGGGACTGGTTTGGGTATGAAAAGTACACTATCCCAGAATTCATCCCCAGGTGTACAAGTTTTCAATATTCCTAACCCTCATATTTTTTGCTCTGGAGTATATTAAGCTGAGATTATTTTCAGAACATGTGCAGTTTGACAAGGAAAAACACTCAAAAACTTTCATGCTGCCAAAATAAGTGGGCACATTCCGATTAAAAGGAAAAGGTGATTTGTATTTTGTATAAGAAATGTTGAGGCATTTGAATCTGTAAAAGGTTGAGAAAGTGGCCTATGAACCGCACCAGGTCATCTCCAAGAAGATATTCGAAAATAAGAATTCTGCATATAGCTACATGCCTCGTTGTGACTCAGAAAGGACAACTAACTTGCTGACTTGGGAGCATGTTCAAGTAGCCCTGAGCAGTGATATAGATCAACACATTAAAGGGCCACAGGAATGAGCTAAGAGATTAGCTGTATAATCCCATGAAGACATGGAAATTGATGAACCCGAGACAAAACCATTGAGCAAAAAGGATAGAAATGAAGCAGAAACAGATGTCGAGAAGACTATTGTGGAGAATACACAATCCGATGAGTTGTCAAGTGAATCATAGGTAGAACTAGAGTAGCCACACATAAGAAAAATATACCTCTTGTCACTATAACACACTACCCTTCATTGGTGTTTGATACACCCTAGCTACAACAAGGCTTGTGAGATTTTCAATTGCTAGGAACTAGATTCATAAGACAATTTCACATGGAATATTTCAGACAATGAGAGAAGAATAATAGAGAAGATAAATTGTGGAAATCACTCTGTATTTTATTCATAAATATGATAACAATATATAATACACCTTCCATAGAGAAAATCGAATGCCTTGGAGGAAATTTGGAAAGAGCAAAAAGAAAAGGCTTAGAAAAGACAAAAAAACCCTTAGGTGGCAAAAGCAGTTACCAAAACTGTACTAGAGGCTCACAAATTGGCTAAGTATGGTATGGAATCTCATGAGTGAGGTAAATATAACATGTTGATGGATTTAGGAGAGTATATATGATGTGTAGACCGAATTGGTCAAGTGGAAAAAGTTTCTAAGTCAACTAGCTTTACCTTTTCCACTAGAAAGCAGAAAAAACAGGACAAATCTAACTAAATCAGGAAAGCACCTTCTAAACCAGAAAAGGAAAGAAATCAGATAGAATCCAATGAAATCTTATCCAGAATCTTCTCTAAGGTTCCCTAGTGACTTAGGATGGCAAGTGGTCCACTAAAAGACACAACTGGCATATTTTACCTAGTCAAAACTCAGGAAATTAATCATAAATTATTAATTAATTTATCCTAAGTCTAGAATGGTATAGGTGGTTTTTTAAATATTCCAACACCCCCCCCTTAAGCCTGACTTTATGTGATGGGAATAAAAAAAATATCAGAAATATAGGGCCCAAGCAACAAGGCTTATGGTCACCCCAATACAAAAATAACTAAAAGTGTGAGAAATTAGATCACCTTGACAGCTGAGCGAGCCTGGAGAGTGTGAGGACTTGAATTTCGAACCCTGAGTGATGGGGTCAGGTCCATATGTGTGAAATATCAGTCCAAATATGTCCAAAATCATGTCTTTCCAACCAATGAACGATATGAAAGAAAAGAGTGCAACAGAGGCAAGTGACATAGTGTAGGAAAACATGGAATTGTGTAGTTTCTTAACTGGAGAACTTGAGGGTTGTAGGGTCTTTTGTGCATCCAATGGTTGGAAAAATGGTGTGGGATATGTAATGAACTGAATATCAGACTATAAATCATATTCTAAATCAGAATCTAAAATATTTGAATGGAGGTGGAAAGACCTTTCAGAAGACAAGTCAGAAGCTAGTAAAAAATGACTAGTTTTGAGAGTAGACTTGGATGAACTAACTGAAGACTGTTCCAAAGAAGAAGTGGAGGTTTTTGATTCTGATATATCAGAATGTGAATCAAAATCAAAGACATCAGAATTATATTTCACTATAGTACTCAAATCATAAGCATGATTACCTTTGGGAGAGGCTTGGAAACAACGTTCTTGTTCTACAACAAGCTTGCCTTGTTCGTTCTTTGCAAAGTCAGGAACATCTATGTTATGCTCTTCAAGCATCTTGGCCATGATGTCCAATTTATTCTTGAAGAAATACTTCCAAGGATGAGTGCCTTTGCAACAATAAGAACACTTGGGCTTCTCCTTCTTCATCTTCTTGGATTTGGAATCTCCATCAAAATCCTCTTCATCTGACAATAGCTTTTGTTTGGATTTTTCATTCTTGAAACTATTTGCTTCATGAGCAACAAGTGCATAGTATTTGGAGGGCATTAGATCCCTAATTTGGAATAGATTTTCCTTCTCCTTAGTGAGCGAATCAATGAATGCATCCAAGATTGGAATCTTCTAAGTAGGAACTTATAGTCTTGTGGTATGAAAGGTAGACACAAATATTGAATATTCTGAGCTTAGTTTTGACAGAAGGGTAAGGATTAATTGCTCATCCTTATTTTTTATGCCACATTGCTTGAGTTGAAGCACTATGTTCTTGAATTTGAGATGAAATACTCCATAGAATCGAAATTACTTGGACTAAGAGAGATCAGCTCAATCTCCAACAAATGACCTCTGAGCTCATCCTGTTTTCCAAAGAGAGATTCTAGCTTTGTCCACACTTGATTTGGAGTGGTGTTGTGGGGAAAATGCACCTATAGTTCAGGGGAGAAACTACCAACTTACGGTGATAAAGATAGACTTGAAAGCATTATGCAAGTACAACAAATAAATGAAGAGATTAGGGTTTAGAGATATAGGCACCTCATTCAGAAGGTTGATCCTAGCTTTTCCTCCCTCGCTCTTCAGTGCTTATCCAGTGTCGCAATTACGAGACCTGCAAAACAACTTGATACCCTTCTCAAACACATTTGACTACATATATAAGATTGATATCCATAATATAAAGAGACATCAAACTATAATCAAACAGTAATCAAATCTAAGACACATTAATAGGTCATATTTGGAAAGAGAAGAACGTCTGATCTTTATTGATGAATGAAAGCAAGTACATAAAGTTATACCTTCTTTCAAGCTTGGCACTTCACGAAACCTAGATTCAAGGTCTCCTCCTTCTGTTCTCCAAGTATTCCAGCCTCTAATCAACTGTGCTAGGGTTTACCAAAACTAAAGCACAAGATAGGGGGATGAAGGTCTCCATTCCTCCAGCATAACTTTGTAATTGGGCTTAGTCCCCTCACATGGCCCTTCTACCCTCCTTATATAGTTAGTGAAGAAGAGGAAAATAAGTTATAACCGCTCAAGAGGTTTCCAAACCAACTTAACTTACTCGAATTTCGAGATTTTGACCAAAACAGGGGTGTATGCTACTCTACAATAGACAAAGTAACGTACATATGGAGTTGAGCGCTACTATTTCAATAGTGGAGTCGCACTCAGTAGGGTATACACACTACTATCATGCCTATGTACCATCGCTCATGTTAAAAAAGTCCAAAAACAGGCTTTTCTGCTCATTTTCAGGAGATGGTTTGGTCTGGAAAAATGTTCCTATGGGTCATATACATCAAATGGGTCAAGAATTAGGTAATTTCAACCATTTTTAGTGTCCCAAATGACTCCTCCATCCACAAATGTCCTGTTGTGTGACTGAACTTGATCTCAAGAAGTGTCATCATGCGACCAAGGGAAGCAAGTGTTGTCACGGACGGAGAGGTGTCATTTCAAGCTATAACAGATGCCCCCTAATGTATGAGGTCAGAGGGAGTACGGGAAACGATGGCCGAAATACATTATAAATAACAAAGAGTTGAATCATGGAGGAACGGAGAAACCAAGAATCAGAGGCTCAAATGAAGTACCTGAAAGCAAAGGCAATGCCAGACAAACTTATCATTGGGGTAACTTCCCATGTTCAAATGGTGGAACATGACCTCCAAGAGGATACAATAATGATCCAAATACTGATGCATATATCATGGCCACTAGAATACAAGCGTGGATCCATGAGGAACATAAGTGTAAACATAGCCACATAAATATAAGGTGGATCTATGTCAAAACTGGAGAACATAGCCATAGAGAACAAACTGGATCTATGTCTCATCAAGAGCCAAAATGAGTGTGGCTCAATCTTGCGCAACTTGGGCGATAACATAAATGAGGTGCTGCTATCAAGGATCCCAAGGTCTTCATCCAAAAACAACCCAAGGTACAAACCTATCCATGCGAATAAATGAGTTGATGTCGAACATGGGAGGTATCGTTTGATTACCGGTCATTGATGTATACCATTAACAAATGCGAGGGTGTCCACCAATAATGAAAATGGACCCCAAGGCACCTAGTACATTCAAGCAAGTGTGAATAGATGGTCTTGCCATCGAACACTTGAAGAATCCATCGGATAGGAGACATTGATGTATTCCCATCTATCCAATATCGAGGGAAACTGCCACTAATGACTGCAATCCCCAAGGTACTAACCGAAACTCTAAACTTCATTCCTAGAGCACAATGAGCTGAAGTCGATGGGAAGAAGTCCGTTGGAAGGGAGGCCTTAATGCATCCTCCATCATCCAACACGAGGGACACTCAAAAGGTATGAGATGATTTGGAGTAGGACTAAACACATGATGAAACATACTAACACTAAGGAATGGCCGACACATGAGGTCAAGGCAATTGCAGAATGGCCGACATAGGTTATATCCTGGAACAGTGAGCACGACACAAAAGTGACTTAGGCATCTTTGAACACAAAGGGACCACGACGCAAGTCTGCAATGTAGGAGAAATTAACAGATTCTCCATATGATTGTAAGACTAACCAAATGGAGAAGTAAGAACTCTGAGATCAGGTTTATCCTAAGGCCAACACTAGAACCCAACTTGTTTGATAGACTCAAAACAGGTGCTTTGTTCAAGGAGATAGTTGACTTGCTGCCATCATATTGAAAGATATTTTAACATTCTTCCCTTCCCTTTCCTTTTTCATTTTTTAACGAGCTTGACAAAGAACTAAATCATGCTCGATGGTATTTTCATATTTAAGGAGTCTGAAAAACCTAGAAGAAAACTCCATACACCTATGTGTGGATTTTATATCGAGCTCGGATTGGTCTATGCTCGGCAGTGTTTTCTTGTTTACAGAGTTGAAAAACTTAAACAGTCCTCTATCAACCATCTCGTGGATTTCACATCGAGCCCGAGTAGGTGAATGCTCGCTTGGTGTTTTCACATTTCGAGAGTCTGAAAACCCTAAAGATGACTCCAAAGGTCCTTTTTCGTAAAGTTAGTCTCATTCCCCGAAAAAGTGTAAAATGATGGAAGAAGAACTCTTCTAGCACATACAAGAGTATACCTAGAGTATACCTTTTCCATAAATTATCCACAAGGCCCGGAAAAGGGGTAATTCTATACCTAAGTGGATGTCAGTTCATTTATTTTAACGAGCCCGAAAAGACAACTATGCACGGCAAACTTTTCCTATTTAAGGAGTCTGAAAAGGGCTTAAAAGAACTCTATAGGGGTCTTTTCCGTAAAGGTTTAACAAGTCCGGAAAAGTAAACTCATGACCTCCTTACTGTTTTTAATGAGCTCAAAGGAGATACAGAAAAATGCTCATAACTTCCTTACTGTTTTTAATGAGCTCGAAGTGAAGATGAAAGAAATGCCCATAGCCTCCTCACTGTTTTTAATGAGCTCAAAGGAAAGGTGGAAGACTGCTCATAACCTACTTACTGTTTTTAACGAGCTCGAAGTGAAGGCAGAAGAATGCTCGTAACCTACTTACTGTTTTTAACAAGCTCGAAGTAAAAGAAGAATGCTCAAAACCTACTTACTGTTTTTAACGAGCTCGAAGTAAAAGAAGAATGCTCGAAATGGGAGGAGACAAGTGTCAGGGACATGCGAAACTAGCTCCAAGTGCATGGAACAAAGCTATTCCTAATGCAAGGAACATGAGAAAAATAAGTACACTCAGGGTGTGTCTCCTCTAGGTAAAAGGTGTCAAATTGTGAGGGCAAAATGATATAGGGCTTAGCGGAAATGAGATCAGAGATGGAGGCTTATACAACGGGCTAAAAGCGTGGAAGCCGGCATCAAGCTCATTAGCGCAAGCGAGATCATAATAGATGCACATACAACTTGAACATAAAGATGGGATCCTTATCAGGGATGGCCAGAAATAGATGAGGAAGAAAGATATGAGGCTTCTTCTCAAAGTCATGGTAAATCTAAAAAGGCTCCCGAGTCTATGAGAAAAACTCAGCATGGGCACCAAAATGGCATAAGGGTGCTGACTAGGGTGACCCATGTTAGGTAGGCTCTGCTGTCGGACTGGTGCACAATGCATAAAGAGATGGCTAACACACCAATATCCAACAGGTTCAACCCTATGGCGAATTTGGATGGCAAAAGGTTCAAATGCAACATAATAGCGGGGAAGCCTAAACCTATATGCAAGGTTCCGAATATACCTGACATGGTCGCACAAGGTGTCGAAAAGGACTAGTAAGCAAGTATTCATCCAGCTAAGAATCCTGTCTCCAAGAAACATTAGTACCAGGATCATATCTAAAACATATGTAAAGAAAGACCTGATACAAGTAATTATGGTAGAAATACTTTCAACTTCACTATCATCAACAATAGGCATAAACAAGGCAGAGTTTTCAAATGAAGACTCTATGGTACCCAAGCCCGAGGACTTACAATCAACAAGATCGACTTCAGGATGAAGATCAAAGTTGAAGGACATGATGGAATCTGCAGAAACAAATTCATCATCACGGGAGTTGAAAATTCTAGAAGCAGAATCAAACTCAGCAGGAACACCGATTTGTGGATCTATAGGAGAGTCCAAAGACTCAATAGTAGGAAGATCAAACTTTAAGGTCAAACCGGGGCTGGACATAACTGTGACTGGATCAACATCCAAATGAATGGCAGACTGTACTATGGACTCTAGGAAAACTTCATTGGAAGTAAGTATATCATCCCAGATAGAACACATATCTAAACATTCAGATGGAGGTGTCACTTGGTCAAAAGCTGGGACCAAGTCCCGAGAAGGTAAGCATGAACTCAGAGACTTCTCAGTAGCAGTTGAACTCAAGGAACAATATGCCACATAAGGCCCATGTGACATAGTAGTGCCTAATGATGAGGGATCAGACTGGTCTACAGTTGGGTAATAAGGAGGATCAACGAATCCAAGCTGGTCGATGGTGACAATGTTTTCGTTATGAGGGAAATGCATCACACGAAAAAGCGTAGACACCACAGCATGCACAGCATAAATGTAATCACGCCCGAGGATCATATCAAAGTCCACAGGGTCCTTTAAAACCATAAAATCAACTAAGACTGTTTTTCCACCCAAGGTAACAGGTGCCTGACGGAGGAATCCGATCGGTTCACTAGGTCTTCTATCAAAGGTCAACGGCCAATTAGCAGCTGGAATAACATTAGGGAAACCCAAATCTCTCCAAGCATAAGCGGATAAGATACTAACAGAAGCACCTTCATCAACAATGCATCGATCAACCGTATGGTTCCCGATATCAACCTTTATCTGGAAAGGTGTCGAAGAAGGAAGACGAGGCTCGGCTAGACTATTCCAATCAAAGGAAACAATCCTAGGGCTTGGTAGGGGTTCACATGGCACAGATGAAGTGCCCCCTTTTCCAGGAACATCCAAACTGGTAATGCAGAAGACTTCAGTAGTAGGTGCATCAATCTCCGAAGGACTGATGGGACTGGTCGAAGATTGCATCGATTCGATCACTTCACTCTCCGAAGGAAGAGTGGGGTCAACCAAAGATTGCATTGGTTCAACCACTTTATCAACCAAAGGTTGATCTGACTACAGGGAATCTATAGACAACTCAAGAACAGAGGTTCCTTCAGACATGGACCACACTCTTCGTGCCTCTGGAATGGCAGGGCATCGGTGAGTAAGGTGATCTCCCTTACAAAGTTTACAAGGGAACTTTGGTTTCCGTCCTATAGGTTTAGACTCCTTTACAACGTCAATACTCTCAGCATGACTAGCATTGGCTGATAGCTTGCCCCCAACATGACTCACAGAGGCTGGTTGCTCAGAAGCATCAGACTTTTGAGCTAAGGACCACACTTTTTGCACTTCTGGAAGTACAAGGCACAAGTAAGTAAGGTGGTATCCCTCGCAAAACTTACAAGGGAACTTGAGCTTTTGTTTGTTGGGTTTGTTGACAATGTCAACTCCCTCAGCATGACTTGCAGTGGCTGATCTGGTGTCTCCAGTATGACTCACAGGAACTGGTGACTTGTCATTAATATGACTAGCAGTGATCAATGACATGTCCTCAACATGACTGACAGTGGTTGAAGACAAACTTTCAGTATGGATTTCAGTGACTAAAAGTTTTCTCCCAGCATGACCTCCAGAGGCTGGGTAGGTGCCCCCTGCATGACTTGCAGAGGTAGGGTGCTTGCCCCCAGCATGACTTACAGAGGCTGGGTTGCTGCCCCCTTGTTTCGGCATCTTCTTCCTATTCTTCCTCCATTTATTCCTTTTAGACTGCTGGCTACTAGTATTGCTACTTTCGCCACATGAGGTAGAAGGAGGAGGAGAAGATGTTACTGGCAAAGGAGGCACAGGGTTCTGATGCTCTTGATTTGAGGTGCTCACAAAAGAAGCGTCAGGAGCATGCAAGGCATTCGGAGTGGAAAAAAACCAAACCGGAATCCCTATGGTGAATCCAGGAAGATTCAAAGTAGCCATTAAGGGAGTACCAATGTTTCCAATGAATGGAACAACACAAGGATCTCCCGGAACAGGGGTACCTTGATTGGCACTCTCTGGAATGCTAGACATAGTTTCTCGCTCAAATGAACAAGAAGTTCTCTAAGGAAAACTAAAACAAGTAGCACAGAGAGCACACCACTTAAAAAGGTCCTAGGTAAATCAAACCATGCAAATAGATGCCTTCCGGAGAAGAGTCTGGGATGATGAGGGCCCAGAACAGATCAACAAAGGATGAAGAACAGTTACCCGGGGTCCACAATACAATGACTAAGGGTGCAAGCGCTGGAATCACCCAACCGCCCTCCCAAAGACCTGCAAGGGATTTCCTCCCACATCTGTCCTAGGTACAGCAGATATACCCTCCGCTGTCACCTGTGTATGAACCTATGGTCAGATACTAAGGATACCACAACATCGAAAACTCCTGGGGGAATAGTCATTGGTCGAATCAGAAGGCCTGGGCAGGGTAACTGAGCCCGAAACTCAAAAGAGTCCCCAAACGTGATCCAATCCTGGTATATGCTCGAAACAGAAAGTAGGAGGAGTATTCCCAACAATATGATCCACAATACCTACTGCATAGATCCCAGGCAAGCTTTGAATGAAGTGGGTTTACCTGTGATAGTCGAAACTATGATTTTTGCGTAATGTGTGATCTTGGGTGGTTTAAGGTATTTTAAACCCAAGATCCTAACCAAGACTAGTTGGTGTAGTGTAACCTAGAAAAGAAAATGTTACTAGTAAATTTTATTAGGGTTCATTTTAAATGTTACTTGCTTACTCAAAAAGGTAGTGGGTGTGTGAGAGTGGTTATAATAGAGATAGAGTACTGAAAATGAAATATTTACCACCAAACAAATCTTTTCTTTTCAATGCAAGTCTTAAAATTCTGATCTAGAATGCATATGCAAATGCAATTTTTAATCTTTCGAATGCAAAAAGGTAAAAATAAAGTCTAAATGTACAAAATTAAACTCAAAACCTAAGAATGCAGCTATTCAAACCAATAAGTATGCAAAAGAAAACTTGTTCTTTTTGATGCAAAGCACTCTAAAATATTTTAAGCCACTTGCAAGGTACTCTATTCAGAAAGTAAATCAAAATTCTTTATGCTTTTCAAAGGTAAGAAACAAAAAAATGAAACTACCCTACTATCAGAGCAAAGCAAAGAAACTTTCAGGTTCTCTTTATGAAACAATAAAAGATGCCAAATATAACTTTCAAATTCTTATTGATGTAAGCATGCCAAACATTGGTAAAAGAGTACAAAAACTACTTTTATACCCAAACGAAGCAAATGACCTACGAAGAAGTATGGTTTAGTAAAGTCAGGTCTGCACATAAACAATGCAAACAAGGTCTTCAACAACAGCCAAAACACTCGAGCTTTCACTACAAAAGAAAACTTAAAAGCATAAGAGAGGATAAAAAACCAATCTAAAAGAGAAATTTCACTCAAATAGATACAAACAGGGTCAAAAAGACTCAAGAGGTTTCAAATCCAGTGGAAATGGGGCAAGCAAGTTCAGTCAGACTCAAATTAGGGTACAAAACACCAAACAGGTCCACAACCCCCCAACTTGGGTCAACAAGCCCCAAAACTTTCCAAACAAGCCCAAATTGATCAAAAGAGGTTCAAATCATGAATGTAGGATCAGTAGAAGGATGGGAGACCGCTTACAGGGGTTTAACACAGACCTAGGGTCATCAGGGACCACAAAAATGCAGCCAGAACCCCTAGATTTGGGTCCACAACCCAAAAAACTCAAAAATTTCAAACCCAGATTTTGAGTGCTACTGTGTATGAGGCATACCAGCGCCCATAGCAGGATGGGCGCTACTGTGTAGAGGAAAAGTAGCATATGGGCGCTACTGTGTTGTACAAATAGAAGCGTACAGGTGGAAAAAGTTGGAAAAATGGTGTTAAAACCACCACACCTGGGTCCACAAGGGTTTGCAAGGGCTGGGAAGGGTTTGTAAGAGCCAAGGAGGGTCAAACAGAGCCTACTAATTGATCCTAATCAATAAAATGAACAAAGACCATAAAACAAGACTGAAGAAATGACCTTGGATACCCCTAAGCAGTTAGGCTTTCCCCAGCGGAGTCGCCATTCTGTTGTGGGGAAAATGCACCTATAGTTCAGGGGAGAAACTACCAACTTACGTTGATAAAGATAGACTTACAAGCATTCTGTAAGTACAACAAATAAATGAAGAGATTAGGGTTTAGAGATATAGGCACCTCATTCAGAAGGTTGATCCTAGCTTTTCCTCCCTTGCTCTTCAATGCTTATCCAGTGTCGCAATGCCGAGACTTGCAAAACAACTTGATACCCTTCTCAAACACATTTGACTACATATATAAGATTGATATCCATAATATAAAGAGACATCAAACTATAATCAAACAGTAATCAAATCTAAGACACATTAATAGGTCATATTTGGAAAGAGAAGATTGTCTGATCTTTATTGATGAATGAAAGAAAGTACATAAAGTTATACCTTCTTTCAAGCTTGGCACTTCACGAAACCTAGATTCAAGGTCTCCTGCTTCTGTTCTCCAAGGATTCCAGCCTCTAATCAACTGTGCTAGGGTTTACCAAAACTAAAGCACAAGATAGGGGGATGAAGGTCTCCATTCCTCTAGCATAACTTTGTAATTGGGCTTAGTCCCCTCACATGGCCCTTCTACCCTTCGTATATAGTCAATGAAGAAGAGGAAAAGAAGTTATAACCGCTCAAGAGGTTTCCAAACCAACTTAACTTACTCGAATTTTGAGATTTTGACCAAACCAGGGGTGTACGCTACTCTACAATAGACAAAGTAACATACATATGGAGTTGAGCGCTACTATTTCAACAGTGGATTCGCGCTCAATAGGGTATACACGGTACTATCATGCCTGTGTACCAGCGCTCATGTTAAAAAATGGCCCAAAACAGGCTTTTCTGCTCATTTTCAGGAGATGGTTTGGTCTAGAAAAATGTTCCTAAGGGTCACATACATCAAATAGGTCAAGAATGAGGTAATTTCAACCATTTTTAGTGTACCAAATGACTCCTCCATCCACAAATGTCATGTTGTGTGACTGTACTTGATCTCAAGAAGTGTCATCATGCGACCAAGGGAAGCAAGTGTCGTCACGGATGGAGAGGTGTCATTTCAAGCTATAACAAGTGGATAGAGAATCAATATGCAATAGAATATCTTGAGATACAGAGAGACAAAGTAACCCATAACATTCATCAAGCCTATTCAACCATTTGGATTTTAATGCAACAACTCCTGGCTCAGTTTCAAGCCCCATAGTGACTCTATACAATCCTTTGCTACGAAGTTGGATGATCACATGCGCCTTCTAGTCAAAGAAATTGAAGGGAGTGAGAGTAATAACTTTCGATTGTTTTTTATCCATACTAATGCTGTTAACACCCAAAAAGTGCTCACTACCTCATCTCCCTCATTACATGACTCATTTGTCCATATTTCCTACCATATTTGCCTCCAAAACCTTAAAAAACCATTAAAAAGCCACCAAAAGGCCAAAAAACCCCCTTTTCCCCCAAAAATAATTTAAATTTCCTCCAAAAATAGCAAAAACCCTCTAAAAGGGCCCTAAATTCCCAAAAATCAAATAAAAGGGAATAAAAAATACAAAAAAGAGGAAAAAGAGGGAAAAAAGGAAGCAAAAACCCTATACAATTGACCTAAACCATATGGTGCCCAAAACCATGGGTCAACACTACACCACTAAAAACCTATAAATAGGTGATGGAGGCTCCCCATTTCACATCCACAATTTCTCCCATCCTTATGCTGCCAAAAATTCTCTTGAAACCGTAGCTCTCCACTTGGAACTAATTTCCCACTTGACAAACCCTTTGGTCCATATCCAAAACACCTTGGAAGAAGGAGAAGGAAAAACACTGGAGCATTGGAGCAGCCCCTGGACTACTGCAAAGGC
Organism: Larix kaempferi; assembly: GCA_027924585.1. Classification (NCBI taxonomy): domain Eukaryota; kingdom Viridiplantae; phylum Streptophyta; class Pinopsida; order Pinales; family Pinaceae; genus Larix; species Larix kaempferi. Next base: position 949,709 of record BSBM01001292.1, read on the forward strand.
TTCACCAACCTCAACATCTGAGGTAAAATTAATACAAAACAAATTTTCATTATCTTTTCGTTGTCTTTTTATGCACATGCTAGAATAGTTTACTGTTTTTATTTACTGTCATATTTTACTGTTTTATTGAACTGCTACTAAGGAATCCATTCTCCTTAGTAGGTGCCCATTTGTACAAGCTAGGGTGAAAACCCTAGCTACAGTTTTGGCTACTCCCCTAGTGTTCCTTTGAGTTTCTTGTTATAATTTTTAGAAGTTTTTAGTTTTCTGCAATATTTTTCTGTTTTCCTCTTTTGGCTGTCCCTTTCGGTAGTTGGGTTTGCTGCCGTAAATCGCATATTTTTTCCCCACAGCTGCGATCCGACCGCGGCTTTCAGTCTGCTTCCTGCGATCAAAACTGTGGCTTTCAATCTATTTCCCACGATCTCCCCGCGGCTTTGAGTCTGTCTCCTGCGATCCGACCGTGGCTTTTAGCTTGGTTCCTGCGATCCGACTGCGGCTTTCAACTTGTTTCCTGCAATCTACCCGCAGCTTTAAGACTGTTTCCTACGATCTCCCCACGGATTTCAGCCTGTTTCCTGTGATCTCCCCGCCGCTTTCAGCCTGTTTCCAGCGATCTCCATGTGGCTTTCAGCCTGTTTCCTGCGATCTCCCCAAAGCTTTCAGCCTGTTTCCTGCGATCACCCCGTGGCTTTCAGCCTGTTTCCTACGATCTCCCCGCGGCTTTCAGCATGTTTCCTGTGACTCCCCACAGCTTTCAGCCTGTTTCCTGTGATCGCCCCGCGGCTTTCAACCTGTTTCCTACGATCTCCTCATGACTTTCAGCCTATTTCCTGTGATCTCCCCACAGCTTTCAGCCTGTTTCTTGCGATCGTGCCGCGGCTTTCAACCTGTTTTCCACGATCCTCCCGCGCAGTTTCATCACAGACCTGCAATCTGTTTTCTGCACTTTTTTACCCTGTTTTGAACCCAACACTTTGCTGCAATATTTTATGCACTTGCACAGCCACCTGTTCTATCTGCAACCATACTTACCTACAGCCTTCTTCTGCAGTTTGCTTTCTGTTCCATTTACATAATGTTTTACAGTTTAAGCATTTCAATTAAAAAAAAGAAAATTTTGCATTACAAGTTTAATTTCTGCATTGTTATTATTAGTTAGAAAGTTGACCACCCCGTGGAACTTTTGATTGGGTTCATTACCTCACACACACACACTGTGTCACCTAATTCAAGTGAGCCCTAAAATACTACTTAACAAAACCAACATTCTAACCCCACTGGGGGAACACATAAGAATATTGTAGTTAGATAGAATAGGGGGGATAGACATCCAAATAACACCCCTCGGTCGCTTACACTTGAAACATAGTTGTTGTCCATTAGGGAAAAAAAATCCCCTAGTATTTTTTGGCACGGTCACAACCAGTTTATCAGAGGGCCTCTCCCTTAGGAGGGTTGAAGTAGCCAGACTAGTTCCGGAGGCCTGAGTGGAATACCACAATCCATTCAGTAACCGAAGGCTACCTACTCGTTGGTCTGCATGTGGTGTTCTATTTAGGCCCACGCGGTGATAGGACCGGAGCTGTAGATTCACCTTTTCTAGATGTGCCATGAACGGGGTATCTTAGTTGCCTTTCTTCTAGGATTGTCTTACCCGGTGTCCCTCCCGGTAGGGGGATATCTTTAGCCACTTGTCTCTAATATCCATATTGTCTGACTTGGATTTCATCACCTTGCAGAGGATATGTCTGGTTGAGTCCGAATACTATTTAGCTAGGTGTTTGCATGCTCCCTTACCTCCCTTTGGTCTAGCAAGTCTACTATTTTTATTTTGTAGGAAACCTGCTGCTTGTTGGTATTCTGACCATTGTTGTTGACGCTCCTCTTATTGTAGCACAGCTGTTACAGTGAGTGTTTTGAGCTGGTTGTTGTCCTGAGTGCCATATTTTTTGTGTTCTCGTTTTGCAAACTCGGCTGCATTAGGGTTTTTTGAGTTTTTTTTCACTCGACACAACCCCCAAATACTTGCTACCATCTGTCACCATTGAGTCCCCGAGACATTCTCAGCGCCTCCGGGGTGAGCCCCCGCAACACGGTTCACTTGACATCACCTGTCATAGACGTAGAGCTTCATTACTTGACACCACTCGTCATAGACCTAGAGCTTCATCACTCAACTCTATTCGTCGGTGCCATAGAGCTCCATCCCCCAGCACTGATGCCCCTTATTTTACATCTGATTCTGAGGCAGAGTCCGAGAACCCCACATATACTGCACCAACCAGCCCCATGGATGGCATGACTTCCAACCCTTTCTTTGTAGGGACCATTGGTGGAGCATCCACCACCACCCCAACTACCACACCCGCTTTAGGTATGCCCTCGATGAGGCCCACACCCACCATTCCGGTCATTGTGCCAATTCCAGTGGCTACCATACCCAACCTAGTCCCCATAGTGACTCACACTACGCTTAGTGGCACAGGACCTTCTCATACCACCTTCGTTCCTCCTCCTGGGGGAAACACCCCCAACCTGAATCCAGCCCTCGCACTTGGGGGCAACGGTCCCACCATGGCCGCCCCCACCAACATGTCACATCCTTCTACTAGTTTTCCATTCATGGCTAGTCTCAACCTTCATGACCTGGCCAGACTGACCAACGATCCCATTAGATAAGACCCTGCATGGCCTCACATGCCCACCAAGCTCCCCTCAGACATCCCTAATTTTGAGGGCAAGGCAGGTGAAGACCCCCAAAACAATATTATGTCCTTCCATCTATGGTGTTCCTCCAACTCCATAGTGGATGACTCTGTCCGTATCCGTCTGTTACAACGCACCCTCACTGGCTCTGCAACCAAATGGTACATCGAGCAGCCCCATGGGACCCATACCGCCTTTACTTCCCTCGCCTCGACCTTCTTGCAATTCTTTCAGTTACCTGTTCGCTATGATACGGGAGTTCAGATCTTACTGTCTTGCAGACAGAATATGGCCACCCACATCACTGACCACATTCATGAGTGGCGTCGACGCCGCAGCCTCTACAAAATCAAGTTAGATGACCATATCTTCTTAGATTGGTTTCTAAATCTCTCCTTCCTGTCATTGCCAAGGATGTGGCATCCGAGCGACCCCAGTCCGAGGAAGAGGCCATCCTCAAAGCCCAACAATTTGACCTTCTTTACGCCCAGTCTGGTTACCTCTACACCATCATTCCTGACGTCCCTCGCAGCAATTCCTCCCAACATGATGCGTCGGGGGCATCCCATGCTGCAGACGGCATCATTGGCTGTATTGCCTTTCATAACCATCCCTTGTCCATAGCACGCCCTAGCCATGGCCCTGACCTTTCGTGGGCTACATCCCACTCTGGAGAAACCAATTCATATGCTCCCATGGCACATAACCACCATTCCTACAGACCCTCATGTCCACCTCATTGTTTTGGCCATGCGTCCCCCACTTACGTCCCACTAGCCACACCTCAGCCATATTACCACCCGCAGGTTGTGTAAGCTCCTGTATCCTCTCAATCCCCCCTGCTTATTATCCGCCCCAGGCAGCACCTGCGGAAAACCCACAACCTGTCGCATAGACATATCAACAACCCCCACAAGGTTCAGCACCTGCACTACCTCCATCCTCTTATTATCCACCACAGCCTGCTCCCGCACCTGCAAGACCCCAGAACCCACCTGCCACCAAAGGGCAAGTGTATGCGGAAAAAAATCTGCAACCCAACCAAAATAACCAACGCCAACAGGGCCAGCAAAACCGCGGCAAAGGACATAACCATGGGAATAACCCCCCTCCAGACCAAGGCGACCAACCTCCTAATCCCCTGAAAAACAATAACGTGGCACCTGCCAACCAAAACCCCGACGGGCCACCCAAACAAGCCAAAAACCCTAATTTACGAACAAACCATCCTTGTTCTATTTGCGGGGTCTATGGTCATTACACACACACTTTCCCACATTTGGAGCGGGCTCGATAACTCTGGACTGATGATGCCCACCGCCAGGGGCATGCGGCACCTCAGGCGCCACCTAACCCCCACCACCTCAGACTCAACGCTTGGTGTTACAAAACCCTTTACCAACCCAAGGAGTGGTGAACACTCAATTGTTGGCTCCCCCTCACAGAAAAGCACCACCACAACAAAAAATCACATATGCCTCTCTTGATCAACCCATGGTAGACTCAGGTACCCATCACTTGTTAATGATTTCATCTGCCGCTGTCAACCTTCAAACTCGTCGGAACCAATATTGCTCCACCCCTGAAGCCCCTCCCGCCGATAAAAACACCAATGCTCTTCCCACCGATCAGTCGTTACGAATACCTCCAGCTCCACTAGATGCCGCCTCCAAAGCCCCTCGCTTCCCACTTTGTCGCATCAACAATAACCCCAATGCTCGCGCTGCGTCTAATTACAACATTGTAGATGATTTAGCTCAGTCCCCCGCAGCCATGTCTGCGTTAGAGGTCTTTAAAAACTGTCCTACACATCGCATGACTTTGCTTTCAGCCATTGGTGCTATTGACCCAACTGATTCACGAATGATGTCCTTCGATTTGGACCAATCCGAACCACGCCTGCCTTCCACATTACTGTTCCAAGTTTATGTATCCGTTCGGAATCTTGTCATCCATCGGTGCATCATTGATGAGGGTGCCTCTACATGTGTTATGTCCACATTCATTTGGCAGAAGTTGGGATCCTTTACTCTCCAGCAGTCCACCACTGCGTTGCGAGCCTATGACGGTCGTTCGGCTCAACCCCAAGGTCTCTTAGCTAATGTCCCCATCCAGTTAGCTGGTAAAACCATGCTTATTGACATAGAGGTCATCAACGCCCAACTTGATTATAACCTCTTACTTGGCCGCAGTTACATGTATGCCATGCGGGCGGTTGCCTCATCCGTTTTTCGTACCATGATGTTACCCCATGACGAACGCGTGGTCAAGGTTGATCAACTCACCTATTACGATCCCAATGCCCCCGCTACACCTGAAAATGTTCTCCCCATGGTTGAACAACCTGTTTGTGGTGAATCTACCTCGTTGGTTTCCTCAGTGGGACCCAGAGTTTACTCAGATACGCCGATGCCCTCAACATTCCAATCCATTCCACCCCCGTCACTAGCGATCGAAATATCTGGCTTATGTACCCTTTCCCACAATACACCAACACCCAACCATCAACCACCCTTGCTACCCCAACCACCATTCGTACCTAGTCATGTTGGTGTTACACCCATCCATACAATCCCCTTCCTATTCCCCCCTTCGGGAGGAGTAAGTGCCCCGGTTATGGCTACTCTCAGCCTCCCCGGTTTAACTTTAGGATTACCTGTATGGTACATCACACCTCCCATTTCCCCTCCGACACCAAATGTCATCCTACAACCGGTGCAACCCATCACCACTACTAGTCAACAACCTCCCGGTGTCACTACTCCTTCCTCGTCCACTAATCCATCCCCTCTTATCAAGCACACTGGGGGCAGAGGCCCACAACCATACACTGCTTTACCCCCGCCAAAAACGGTCAAAAACCCCCCTGTGTTTCGTGCTCCTCCCAAATGCTTGTTGTGTGATGAATTGGGCCATCCTACCCATCAATGTCCACAATTACCCGCATTACAAGAGCACATGCAAATGCTTGACGATGACCCCAACATCGCGATTATCCAACTCGACCCTACCCCAAAGCCTCGTGATAAATCACTATGTACCAACCACCCTTGTGCAATCTGCGGTATTTACGACCACTACTCGCATCACTGCCCTGATCTCGCAGATCATAGAGCCACCCTCTATGAGATGAATAACTTAGACCTCAAGACGGCTCCCCCCACCATTGAAGAGATCCACCCCCTAGCATCCCCGTCAACCAGAGAGATTAATACCATTTATATGATCTCTTCTACTAGCACTCCCTCGTCAACCGATTTGATGAACCAAAGTTTCCACAATGATGAGGAGATTCTCGAAGCTCTTACTGCACCTGATTACCCCTGGGAGGATATGCGCCATCATTCCTATTTCCTTCCAGATGAGTCCTCCCCCACCACAGCCACCCAATTTTCGGTTGAGTCCAAAGACTTCCTCCCCACCAAAGTCGGCTGGTTTAAAGAGCCCATTCCTGCTCCCGATGCCTTCGAGGAAGGTAACATGGCCAATATCTCACCCACAATCCATATTGATATCTCTGCCCCCAGCGGTGCCCCTGCAATCATTACTTTTGGAGCCTCCTACACTAAGTTCGAGATAGGAGAGTGCAAAAAACTTTTCCAAGAGTTTCGTGATGTCCTTGCCTAGTCCTATACCAAAATGCCTGGTCTTAACCCTATTATCATAGAGCACCACATTGACACGTGGCCAAATGTACCCCCCGTTCGCTAGAAACAGCACCCTAGCTCCCCGCTGTTAAAGCAGAGATTGAGAAACTTCGCACAACAAGATTCATTTATCCTATTGCATACACCACTTGGGTTTCTAACCCCGTCCCTGTTAATAAGAAACAAGGCACCATCCAAGTATGTACTACCTTAAACTGAGCATGTCCTAAAGACAAATTCCCCACACCATTTATTAACCAACTCATCGATGCATGTGCGGGGCATGAAGTCCTATACTTCATGGACGGTTTCTCTGGATACAATCAGATTCAGATCCGCAAGGAAGATCAATACAAGACTGCCTTTCCCACCCCATGGGGCACCTTTACCTATCGTGTCATGCCTTTCTACCTTAAAAATGCTAGCACCACCTTCCAGCGGGCCATGACCTATTGTTTTCATGATTTGGTCCATATCCTGTTAGTTTATCTTGACGATCTTACAGCTTGTTCCAAAAAACAATTTGACCACCTCAATGACCTCCGACAATTTTTTCTGCGTTGTCGCAAGTATCATACCCGCTTGAACCCACTCAAGTGTGTCTTTTGCGTTCTGGCAGGCCGGTTGTTAGGTTTCATTATTTCCCACAAAGGAATCGTTGTAGACTCCCTCAAAGTCCAAGCCATCATAGACCTTCCCGCACCATGCACGCTCCGGCAGCTCCAGAGTTTACAGGGGAAATCTAATTTCCTCCGTCGCTTCGTTTCTGATTATGCCACCACAGTTCATGGTTTCTTACACCTGCTTTGTACTCACATACCCTTTGTTTGGGATGACCAAGCGCAAGCTGCATTCGAAGCCCTTAAAATATCTCTTAGACAAGACCCTTTGATCTCCCCTCCTGATTTCTCTCAGGACTTCATCCTTTACGTCTCGGCATCCGACCATGTCGTTTCAGGAGTCCTTTTCCAAAAAGACACTGATCACCAAGAGCATGTCATTTATTACGTCAGCCAAACCTTGTCTGGACCACCCCTACGTTACTCGTATGAAGAGAGGCTGGCCCTTGCCGTCGTCTTTTCCGTACAAAAATTGCGACATTACATTTTACTCAGTCATACCACAGTTGTCGCCGACTCCAACCCCATGATCTATCTCTTGAATCGACGACTTCTACAAGGTCGCATTGCTAAATGGGTAATTATCCTCCAAGAATATGACCTAACTTTCACAACCCCTAAGAGCACTAAAGCCCTCGTGCTTGCCTATCTCATCACCGATCTCCCATCCCTTTTTCCGTCCCCACAAATATCCGATGAGTTACCCGACAATCACCTATTCATCATCTCATCCGATGACCCATGGTACGATGATATTTTGTTATAACTTCGCACGCAGAAGTTTCGACCTGACATAAACCGTGATGGACACCGCCGTATCCGTCACCAAGCCTCTCGATATCTCCTCTTGGGCGATGTCCTTTACCGACGAGGGGTTGATATTATTCTCCGTCGTTTCCTTACACACGAGGAAGCCGAACAAGTCCTCAATGATTGTCATAGCAGCACCTGTGGTGGACATTTCTCAGGAATGGACACCACCCAAAAGGTTATCCACGCCGGATACTTCTGGCCTACACTCTTTACTGATTGCATCACAACGGTCAAACATTGCCATAATTGCCAACTTTTTGCCCCTAAGGCTCGGACACCACCCGCCCCGCTACACCCAGTCGTCACCGTTGGTCCCTTCTGCAAATGGGCCATCGACTTCATGGAATGTAAACCCTCATTTGCAAATGGCCATAAGTACATCATTATCGCCATCAACTACTTCACCAAATGGGCTGAAGCCATGCCCACCTTCAATTGTAAAGCCGACACCGCTGCTCGTTTCTTTTTTAACCATGTTATCACACGATTCGGGGTCCCCAAAGAGCTAGTCTTAGACCATGGTTCACATTTTGAAGATGCCATTTGGCGCGAGTTATCCACTCTTCTGAAATTCGAACATTGGTATTCCTCTACTTACTACCCCCAAGGGAACGGCCAAGTAGAGGCCATTAACAAAATTTTAAAAACCATCCTCCAACGCACTGTTGACTGGCATAAGTCCAATTGGCATCACATGATTTTCCCTACATTATGGTCTTAACGTACATCAACTAAGACCGCCACTGGTTTTACCCCTTTTCATTTAGTTCACGGTGTAGGGTCTATCCTCCCCATCGAGTGTCATATATCTGCCTTACACATCGCCATCGAGCTTCACCCAGGAACCTCCCCACTCGAACAACGTATGCTATCATTGGAACAAGCTGACGAAGACTATCGCGCCACCCTCCAAACCATTGAATCTGCCAAGAACCGCTCCAAAGCTAGTTACGACAAACATGTCCACCCATGAACTTTTCGTGAAGGAGACCTAGTCCTCGCCTATGAACAAGCCCACAACAAAACCGGTAAAGGGAAGTTCGAATCCATGTGGCAAGGCCCTTACATCGTGCATACCTGCCTCAGACATGGGGCATATATTTTAACTGACTCAGAAGGCCACCCTTTGCGCAACCCCCGTAATAGGTTGTATCTTAAACGCTTTTATCCTTAAACAAACCCGCGGCCCCATTGGTCCGTATTGTACAGTATGCTTTCTTTTTGTTTTTCACTTTTTTCACCGCAACCTTACATTCATCATTTTTGCATGATCATAGATGGACCATCTTCCACCTCATTGCATTGGCTTCGCCGATGAAGCAAGCCGCTGGTCTCCAAACCTTACCTCTGCAGCATGGGTCTTATATTCCCCTTCACATGAGTTGATTCACCTTGACGGAATGTGCATAGGCGCTGCTACCAATAACCAGGCGGAGTATGACGATGTGACCGGTCTCCTGACTGCTTCCCTTCAAATGGGCATATGTCACCTTCATGTGTACCTTGACTCCCAGCTACTTGTCTCTGAGCTCAACAACTGCTATCAGGTGCATGATCCTTGCCTCTTTAGGAAGTTCCTATGCACAAAACAACTCAACCGACAATTTGAATCCATCTCATTCACCCATGTCCCACGAGCTCATAATAGTGTCGCAGATCAAATGGCTAACAACATCCTTTATTGGCATATAAATTACACCATGTAAACCATCCATCATGCATCATCATACCATATCATCACATCAAAAAACATATAAAATCCTAAAAAGACTGCATTTCCAACAAGGGGCATCCACATGCTTATCAAAAAAAAATTATTTGCATCCATGTGCAATAACATAAACACACAACTATACAGGGGCATCCACGTGCCTATCCTAAACACATACTGTTGCATCCATGTGCAATACATCATACAAAATAATCAAGGGGCATCCACGTGCCTATCATCATACACCACTTGCATCCATATGCAATACACACATAAAAGATACCACAAGCACATCCACGTGCGTACAATAATCATAATCGCAAAAGATGCATCCATGTGCATATGCATATAAATAACCATCAATGTTATACACATGTCCTAAGTACCTCAGTACTCAGCTATACAAAAAATATATATACATAGCAAAACCTCATCACATACATGTCGTAGACACAAAAAACCCCGAGTGTCCATACACATCGGGGGGAGTCCTCCATACTTTCTAATGAGAGTTGTAACCTCCATCACTGCTCGTATAAGCTGCCTCCGACTCCTCACCCCGCTCCTCCTCATCCCCTGAGGGATCTTGTGCCCTACCTCTCTCCGCCAATACGGCCACCTGAATCGCAATCAATCGAAAGTCCCGTGGAGCCTCGAGGCAGGCCTCGATCACAACCCGATCTAGGTCCCGCCACCCCTCATCTGTAACCCCCACCAGTAGACAATCTAGGAGAACCCGTAGGGACTCCAAAGTCCCCTCAGCATCCCATCAGTGCACCTCCCCTCGATCCGCCAGGGTTGGTACAGCCACATGTCCCTTGCAGTCTACATATCCCTGTGGCGGCCTTGGTCCAACATCTGCATCACATCCAAGAATATAAATTGTCAGTACTAGAATATACATCTATCAACCCTAAACATACACAAAATCTGACATAAAACAATCACACAGGTAGATACATACCATCTGGCCCCCATGCCTATGCTGGAGGTCGTCGTGCCTCCGGATCTAGTGTGTAATCCATATCCCCGTATGGATAGTCGTCCAAAGTCAGCGGCATCTGTAACCACTGAAGGTAGAGCTCCCCCGTGAAGTATCTACTGACCTCGTCACCACCCCGCTGACGCATCATCTGTCCCCACCACACCATGCGCGGATCCCTCAGCCCTCCTGCCCTAATCGACACCCACGGCCACAATGTAGGTACCCGCTCCATAAAGAAGGCACAGAGGAAGGATCCATAACAGAATCCCTTGCCATATTCCTTCACCGCGGATAGCTGCCATTGAATGCAGGTGAGGAACATCTGGCCCCAGGTGAAGTATGTGCCATGCAGCACTCGCTCCAGTAACTGCATCTGGCCCCCTGACACCCGTTCGGGCACTTGAGACCCCAACACCCGAACCACACACAACGCAATCACTCGCACTGCTGGCTCCTATAGGTCAACAATACGAAGTGCATTTCTATGAACTTCAGCCTCCAGAACGCAGTAGCGCTCCAACGTCTCCTCTACATCTATGTCTACAGACACCCGTGGCTGCGTATCCGCCACTCTGCCCAAACAGGGCAGTCCCGTCAAGAAGTAGACATCTGCTAGGGTGAGATCCACCCTCTCCCCCTGTACCATGAACGCCTGTATATCGGGGTCCCAAAACCCTACCAACCTGTTCAACAATAGCTTTGTTGAACGCATCATAGGCACCTATGCGAACTTCAGAAGCCCGCACAACCCCAAGGTCGACCAAACATGCCGATCCTCCCGAATGAACTCCATCATGTCATCGGGGATATCCCGCTCCCGCCATAGCACGATCAGCATCCTGTCAATCACACAATGAAAACTCATTAGACCCACGTCAAATAAATAACCATTTTACCCCCCCAGTGTAACCCTAAAGCACGATCCAGATCGTGGCTTTAGGGCCCCTTGCTGCGATCTCAGATCGTGGCTCTCGGGATTTAAGTTAGGATCATAGATCGCGGTTGTCAGGGATACAATCGCAGTCACAAATCATGAATTTCCCGATCCGATTCGCAATCTCGGACTGCGATTGTAGGAGTTGAACTCGCGATCCAGGATCCCTTGTTCAGCCTCTGAACTCGCGATCCAGGATTGCGTATCCAACCCCGCAAATCACGATCCCAGATCGCGATTCCACCTTGGAAACCCGCGATCCAATCCTTCGTGGACCGTACAGACCCCCCTGGGGACCCACCACCCCCCTGAACCCAGCAAAAAATTACAGGTATGAGTTTAACGGAATACCTGCAACTCACGGATCTGAAATTGGTCGGTCGGATCGTCCAAAAACAACACCTAAGCTCTGGTCCACAATGATCTCCTGTCAAAGTCAACAGTCCAACTGACACTTGTCATGTTGGGTCCACTTACTATTTATATCCCGTTGACTTTTTCTTATTTCGACCATTCTACATCCATACGGAGTCCATTCTCCGAACCATTTCCACCACTGGACTCAACATGATGAGACCGTCATGATGGTCGACTCGTCTTCTTATTTTTTCTGCACCGTTTTTTGAGCATTTTTTCTAGACACCCCTCATCGCCTCTGTTTGCATGCCACATCAGTCGTAGCCCGTTTTTTATATACTTTATGTCGTTGGATTCATTTTTTCGCACTCGTGATGATGCTTGAGATCATTTGTTGCTCTCACCCCCATATTTTTCGGGTATTTTTTCCAAAACACCCCCTGTCGCCTCGGTTTGCGTGCCACCTCGGTCGTCGTCCGTTCCGACGTTCCTGATATCGTCGGATTCAGTTTTTTGAGCTCATGATGATGCTTGAGATCATTTCTTTCTCTCACCAGGACCAATATCAACATTATGTCCTGACACGTTGTTGCCTCTGTTTGCGTGCCACATCGGCCGCCATCGAATTGTTACACATTTTTTACATGAGCCCTTCACTCCATTCATACTACGATTATTTCTTTATTTTGCCACCATTCATCGTCCCGCATGGAGGCCCACTAGTGTTCCCCCCCACCCTCATTCTTGGTTCTCATCGATGTCCCTTGATTGAACACTCTCTCCTTGTTGGCCATTCCTTTTGTTCGGTATAATTTTATCCCTTTTTTGGGCCGGACAAGTCTTTTACGAAAAAGGAACTTAGGGAGTTTCTGTTAAGCTCTTTTCTGACTCCTAAAAGAATGAAAATATCACCAAGAAATCTTGCTTCCTTTCATGCTCATTAAAGTACCTGAAAGGGCGTCTATCTGGTATAAGTTTAACCCTTTTCTGAACCTGGTAGACTAATTACGAAAAAGGAATACTCTAGTCACACTGTCTAGAAGAGTTCTTCATTGCATCCTTTTATGTTTTTTTTCGGGCCTTGGAGACTAACACACGAAAAAGAATCCCCATGGAGTCTTCTTATTGCTTTCAGACTCTCTAAAATTGAAAGCAACCACGAGCATGCATTGTCTTGGGTTCGTACAAATCCACACAATGGTACCATTCCATTATTTCAGAGTCTTCTTATCACTTTCAGACTCCTTAAAATTGAAAGCAATCACGAGCATGAACTGTCCTGAGCTCGTATAAATCCACACGATAGTACCATTTTGAGCACACTTCTTCCAGCTCCTTAAACCATGAAGAAGCCCCCACCAGTGCCCCTCGGCACTATGATAAATCCTCTTGGCAACACCCCCAATAAGGTCGCCTTTGTTCAGAGTATTCTGCAGTATCTTGCCATCTTACACCAACTTGACTATCACTCATCCCAGTGACCCTCCCTGATCCATTAAAGCTATGATCCCCTTCCCACCAGTCAGTTTCATATGCTTCCCGATCACCCTCGCCATCATACTCAAAATCAAAGGCATCAGAATTATATTTCACTGTAGTACTCAAATCATAAGCATGATTACCTTTGGGAGAGGCTTGGAAGCAACGTTCTTGTTCTACAACAAGCTTGCCTTGTTCGTTCTTTGCAAAGTCAGGAACATCTATGTTATGCTATTCAAGCATCTTGGCCATGATGTCCAATTTATTCTTGAAGAAATAATTCCAAGGATGAGTGCCTTTGCAGCAATAAGAACACTTGGGCTTCTCCTTCTTCATCTTCTTGGATTTGGAATCTCCATCAGAATCCTCTTCATCTGACAATATCTTTTGTTTGGATTTTTCATTCTTGAAACTATTTGCTCCATGAGCAACAAGTGCAAAGTATTTGGAGGGCATTAGATCCCTAATTTGGAATATATTTTCCTTCTCCTTAGTGAGCGAATCAATGAATGCATCCAAGATTGGAATCTTCTAATTAGGAACTTATAGTCTTGTGGTATGAAAGGTAGACACAAATATTGAATATTCTGAGCTTAGTTTTGACAGAATGGTAAGGATTAATTGCTCATCCTTATTTTTTATGCCACATTGCTTGAGTTGAAGCACTATGTTCTTGAATTTGAGATGAAATACTCCATAGAATCGAAATTACTTGGACTAAGAGAGATTAGCTCAATCTCCAACAAATGACCTCTGAGCTCATCCTGTTTTCCAAAGAGATATTCTAGCTTTGTCCACACTTGATTTGGAGTGGATAGAGAATCAATATGCAATAGAATATCTTGAGATACAGAGAGACAAAGTAACCCATAACATTCATCAAGCCTATTCAACCATTTGGATTTTAATGCAACAACTCCTGGTTCAGTTTCAAGCCCCATAGTGACTCTATACAATCCTTTGCTACGAAGTTGGATGATCATATGCGCCTTCTAGTCAAAGAAATTGAAGGGAGTGAGAGTAACAACTTTGGATTGTTTTTTATCCATACTAATGTTGTTAACACCCAAAAAGTGCTCACTACCTCATCTCCCTCATTACATGACTCATTTGTCCATATTTGCCTCCAAAACCTTAAAAAACCATTAAAAAGCCACCAAAAGGCCAAAAAACCCCTTTTTCTCTCAAAATAATTTAAATTTCCTCCAAAAATAGCAAAAACCCTCTAAAAGGGCCCTAAATTCCCAAAAATCAAATAAAAGGGAATAAAAAATACAAAAAAGAGGAAAAAGAGGGAAAAAAGGAAGCAAAAACCCTATACAATTGACCTAAACCATATGGTGCCAAAAACCATGGGTCAACACTCCACCACTAAAAACCTATAAATAGGTGATGGAGGCTCCCCATTTCACATCCACAATTTCTCCCATCCTTATGCTGCCAAAAATTCTCTTGAAACCCTAGCTCTCCACTTGGAGCTAATTTCCCACTTGAGAAACCCTTTGGCCCATATCCAAAACACCTTGGAAGAAGGAGAAGGAACAACACTAGAGCATTGGAGCAGCCCTTGGACTACTACAAAGGCTTCACCAACCTCAACATCTGAGGTAAAATTAATACAAAACAAATTTTCATTATCTTTTCGTTGTCTTTTTATGCACATGCTAGAATAGTTTACTGTTTTTATTTACTGTCATATTTTACTGTTTTATTGAACTGCTACTAAGGAGTCCCTTCTCCTTAGTAGGTGCCCATTTGCACACGCTGGGGTGAAAACCCTAGGTATATTTTTGGCGACTCCCCTAGTGTTCCTTTGAGTTTATGGTTATAATTTTTAGAAGTTTTTAGTTTTCTGCAATATTTTTCTGTTTTCCCCTTTTGGCTGTCCCTTTCGGTAGTTGGGTTTGCTCCCGTAAATCGCATATTTTTTCCCCACAACTGTGATATGACTGCAGCTTTCATTCTACTTCCTGCGATCCGACTGCGGCTTTTAGTCTGTTTCCCGCGATCTCCCTGTGGCTTTCAGTCTGTCTCCTGCGATCCGACCGCGGCTTTCAGCCTGGTTCCTGCGATTCGACTGCGGCTTTCAACTTGTTTCCTGCAATCTACCCACGGATTTAAGACTGTTTCTTGCGATCTCCCTGTGGCTTTTAGCCTATTTCCTGTGATCTCCCCGCGGCTTTCAGCCTGTTTCCTGCGATCTCCCGGCGGCTTTCAGCCTGTTTCCTACGATCTCCCCGCAGCTTTCAACCGGTTTCTTGCGATCGCCCCGCGGCTTCAACCTGTTTCCTACGATCTCCCCGTGGCTTTCAGCCTGTTTCCTGTGATCTCCCCACGGCTTTCATCCTGTTTCCTGCGATCGCCCTGTGGCTTTCAGCCTATTTCCCACGATCCGCCCGCGCAGTTTCGCCACAGACCCGCGATCTGTTTTCTGCACTTTTTTACGCTGTTTTGAACCCAACACTTTGCTGCAATATTTTCTGCACTTGCACAGCCATTTGTTCTATCTGCAGCCATACTTACCTACATCCTTCTTCTGCAGTTTGCTTTCTATTCCATTTACATAATTTTTTATAGTTTAAGCATTTCAATTACAAAAAAGAAAATTTTGCATTACAAGTTTAATTTCTGCATTGTTATTATTAGTTAGAAAGTTGCCCACCCCGTGGCACTTTTGATTGGGTTCATTACCTCACACACACACACTCTGTCACCTAATTCAAGTGAGCCCTAAAATGCTACTTAACACAACCAACATTCTGACCCCACTTGGGGAACACATAAGAATATTGTAGTTAGGTAGAACAGGGGGGATAAGCATCCAAATAACACCCCTCAGTCGCTTACACTTGAGACATAGTTGTTGTCCATTAGGGAAACAAAATCCCCTAGTATTTTTTGGCACAGTCACAACCAGTTTATCAGAGGGCCTCTCCCTTAGGAGGGTTGAAGTAGCCAGACTAGTTCCGGAGGCCTGAGTGGAATACCGCAATCCATTCAGTAACCGAAGGCTACCTACTCTTTGGTCTGTGTGTGGTGTTCTCTTTAGGCCCACACGGTGATAGGACCGGAGCTACAGATTCACCTTTTCTGGATGTGTCATGAACGGGGTATCTTAGTTGCCTTTCTTCTAGGATTGTCTTACCCGGTGTCCCTCCTGGAAGGGGGATATCTTTAGCCCCTTGTCTCTACTATCCATATTGTCTAACTTGGATTTCATCACCTTGCAGAGAATATGTCTGGTTGAGTCCAAACACTATTTAGCTAGGTGTTTGCATGCTCCCTTACCTCCCTTTGGTCTAGCGAGTCTACTATTTTTATTTCTTAGGAAACCTGCTGCTTGTTGGTATTCTGACCATTGTTGTTGACGCTCCTCTTATTGTAGCACAGCTGTTACAGTGAGTGTTTTGAGCTGTTTGTTGGCCTGAGTGCCATATTTTTTGTGCTCTCCTTTTGCACACTCGGCTGCATTAGGGTTTTTTGAGCTATTTTTCACTCGACACAACCCCCAGATACTTGACACCATATGTCACCATTGAGTCCCCGAGACATTCTCGGCGCCTCTAGGGAGAGCCCCTGCAGCACTGTTCACTTGACATCACCCGTCATAGACGTAGAGCTTCATTACTTGACACCACTCGTCATAGACCTAGAGCTTCATCACTCAACTCTATTCGTCGACGCCATAGAGCTTCGTCCCCCGGCACTGATGCCCCTTATTTTACATCTGATTCTGAGGCAGAGTCCGAGAACCCCACATATACTGCACCAACCAGCCCCATGGCTGGCATGACTTCAAACCCTTTCTTTGTAGGTACCATTGGTGGAGCATCCACCACCACCCCAACTACCACACCCGCTTTAGGTATGCCCTCGATGAGGCCCACACCCACCATTCCGGTCATTGTGCCAATTCCAGTGGCTACCATACCCAACCAAGTCCCCATAGTGACTCACACTACGCTTAGTGGCGCAGGACATTCTCATACCACCTTCATTACTCCTCATGGGGGAAACACCCCCAACATTAATCCAACCCTCGCACTTGGGGGCAACGGTCCCACCATGGCCGCCCCCACCAACATGTCACATCCTTCTACTAGTTTTCCATTCATGGCTAGTCTCAATCTTCATGACCTGGCCAGATTGACCAACGATCCCATTAGACACGACCCTGCGTGACCTCACATGCCCACCAAGATCCCCTCAGACATCCCTAATTTTGAGGGCAAGGCAGGTGAAGACCCCCAAAACAATATTATGTCCTTCCATCTATGGTGTTCCTCCAACTCCATAGTGGACGACTCTGTCCGTATCCATCTGTTACAACGCACCCTCACTGGCTCTGCAGCCAAATGGTACATCGAGCAGCCCCATGGGACCCATACCACCTTTACTTCCCTCGCCTCGACCTTCCTGCAGTTCTTTTAGTTACCTATCCGCTATGATGCGGGAGTTGAGATCCTACTGTATTGCAGACAGAATATGGCCACCCACATCACTAACAACATTCATGAGTGGCGTCGACGCCGCAACCTCTGCAAAATCAAGTTAGATGACCGTATCTTCTTAGATTGGTTTCTAAATCTCTCCTTCCTGTCATTGCCAAGGATGTGGCATAAGAGCGACCCTAGTCCGAGGAAGAGGCCATCCTCAAAGCCCAACAATTTGACCTTATATACACCCAGTCAGGTTACCTCTATACCATCATTCCTGACGTCCCTCGCAGCAATTCCTCCCAACATGATGCGCAGGGGGCATCCCATGCTGCAGATGGCATCATTAACCATATTACCTCGCATAACCAACCCTTTTCCATAGCACGCCCTAGCCATAGCCCCGACCTTTCGTGGGCCACATCCCACTCTGGAGAAACCAATTCATATGCTCCCATGGCACATAACCACCATTCCTATAGACCCTCATGTCCATCTCAGTGTTTCAGCCATGCGTCCCCCGCTTACGTCCCACCAGTCGCACCTCAGCCATATTACCACCCGCAGGTCGCGCAAGCTCCTATATCTCTCAAGCCCCCCTGCTTATTATCTGCCCCAGGAAGCACCTGCGGCAAACCCACAACCTATCGCATAGACATATCAGCAACCCCCACAAGGTTCAGCACCTGCACCGCCTCCACCCACTTATTATCCACCGCAACCTGCTCCCACACCTGCACAACCCCAGAACCCACCTGCCACCCAAGGGCAAGTGTATGCGCAACAAAATCCGCAGCCCAACCAAAATAACCAACGCCAATAGGGCTAGCAAAACCGCGGCAAAGGACATAACCATGGGAATAACCCCCCTCCAGACCAAGGTGACCAACCTCCTAATCCCCTGAACAACAATAACGCGGCACCTGCCAACCAAAACCCGACAGGCCACCCAAACAAGCCAAAAACCCTAATTTGTGAACAAACCATCCTTGTTCTATTTGTGGGGTCTATGGCCATTACACACACACTTTCCCACATTTGGAGCGGGCTCAACAAATATGGATTGATGATGCCCACCGCCAGGGGCATGCGGCACCTCAGGCGCCACCTAACCCCCCACCACCTCAGACTCAACCCTTGGTGTTACAAAACCCTTTACCAACCCAAGGAGTGGTGAACACTCAACCGTTTGCTTCCCCTCAAGGAAACGTGGCACCACAACAGCAAATCACTTATGCCTCTCCTAATCAACCAATGGTAGACTCAGGTACCCATCACTTGTTAATGATGTCATCTGCCGATTTCAACCTTCAAACTCGTCGGAACCAATATGGCTCCACCCCTGAAGCCGCTCCCGCCGATAAAAACACCAACGCTCTTACCACCGATTAGTCGTTACGAATACCTCCGGCTCCACTAAATGTCGCCTCCAAATCCCCTCGCTTCCCACTTCGCCGCATCAACAAAACCCCAATGCTCGCGCTGCGTCTAATTACAACATTGTAGATGATTTAGCTCAGTCCCCCGTAGCCATGTCTACGTTAGAGGTCTTTAAAACTGTCCTACACAACGCAAGACTTTGCTTTCATCCATTGGTGCTATTGACCCAACTGAATCATGAATGATGGCCTTTGATTTGGACCAATCCAAACCACGCCTGCCTTCCACATTAGTGTTCCAAGTTTTTGTATCTGTTCAGAATCTTGTCATTCATCAGCGCATCATCGATGAGGGTGCCTCTAAATGCGTTATTTCCACATTCGTTTGGCATAAGTTGGGATCCCCTACTCTCCAGCAGTCCACCACTGCGTTGCGAGCCTACGACACCCGTTCGGCTCAATCCCAAGGTCTCTTAGCTAATGTCCCCATCCAATTAGCTGGTAAAACCGTGCTTATTTACATAGAGGTCATCAACGCCCAACTTGATTATAACCTCTTACTTGGCCGCAGTTACATGTATGCCATGCGGGTGGTTGCCTCATCCGTTTTTCGTACCATGATGTTCCCCCATGACGGACACGTGGTCAAGGTTGATCAACTCACCTATTACGATCCCAATGCCCCCGCTACACCCGAAAATGTTCTCCCCATGGTTGAACAACCTGTTTGTGGTGCATCTACCTCATCGGTTTCCTCAGTGGGACCCAGAGTTTACTCAGATACGCCGATGACCTCAACATTCCAATCCATTCCACCCCCGTCACTAGCGACCGAAATATCTTACTTATGTACCCTTTCCCACAATACACCAACACCCAACCATCAACCGCCTTTGCTACCCCAACCACCATTGGTACCTAGTCATGTTGGTGTTACACCCATCCATACAATCCCCTTCCTATTCCCCCCGTTGGGAGTAGTAAGCGCCCCGGTTATTTCTACTCTCAGCCTCCCTGGTTTAACTTTAGGATTACCTGTATGGTACATCACACCTCCCGTTTCCCCTCCGACACCAAATGTCATCCTACAACCGGTGCAACCCATCACCACTACTAGTCAACCACCTCCTGGTGTCACTAATCCCTCGTCCACTAATCCATCCCCTCTTATCAAGCACACTGGGGGCAGAGGCCCACAACCATACACTGCTTTACCCCTG
This sequence comes from Larix kaempferi, assembly GCA_027924585.1. NCBI lineage: Eukaryota > Viridiplantae > Streptophyta > Pinopsida > Pinales > Pinaceae > Larix > Larix kaempferi. Next base: position 969,999 of record BSBM01001292.1, read on the forward strand.
CCCAAAATGGTCAAAACCCCCCCCTATTTCGTGCTCCTCCCAAATGCTCGTTGTGTGATGAATTGGGCCATCCTACCCATCAATGTCCACAATTACCCGCATTACTAGAGCACATGCAAATGCTTGACGATGACCCCAACATCCCGGTTATCTAACTCGACCCTACCCAAAGCCTTGTGATAAATCACTGCATACCAACCACCCTTGTGCAATCTGCGGTATTTACGACCACTACTCGCATCACTGCCTTGATCTCCCAGATTACAGAGCCACCCACTATGAGATGAATAACTTAGACCTCAAGACGGCTCCCCCCACCATTGAAGAGATCCACCCCCTAGCATCCCCATCAACCGGAGAGATTAATACCATTTATATGATCTCTTCTACTAGCACTCCCTCGTCAACCGATTTGATGACCCAAAGTTTCCACAATGATGAGGAGATTCTCGAAGCTCTTACTGCACCTGATTACCCCTGGGAGGATATGTTCCTATTTCCTTCCAAACGAGTCCTCCCCCACCACAGCCACCCAATTTTCGGTTGAGTCCAAAGAATTCCTCCCCACCAAAGTCAACTGGTTTAAAGAGCCCATTCCCGTTCCTGATGCCTTCGAGGAAGGTAACATGGCCAATATCTCACCCACAATCCATATTGATATCTCTGCCCCCAGCGGTGCCCCTAAAATCATTACTTTGGGAGCCTCCTGCACTGAGTACGAGATCAGAGAGTACAAAATTTTTTTCCAAGAGTTCTGCGATGTCTTTGCCTATTCCTATACCGAAATTCCCGGTCTTAGCCCCGCTATCATAGAGCACCACATTGACACGTGGCTAGATGTACCCCCCGTTGGGCAGAAACAGCGCCCCATTCATCCATCAAAGCTCCCCGTTGCTAAAGCAGAGATTGAGAAACTTCGCACAGCAGGATTCATTTATCCTATTGCATACACCACTTGGGTTTCTAACCTCGTCCCTGTTAATAAGAAACAAGGCACCATCCAAGTATGTACTGACTTCCGCGATTTAAACCGAGCATGTCCTAAAGACAACTTCCCCACACCATTTATTAACCAACTCATCGATGTGTGTGCGGGGCATGAAGTCCTATCCTTCATGGACGGTTTCTCTGGATACAATCAGATTCAGATCCGCAAGGAAGATCAATACAAGACTGCCTTTACCACCCCATGGGGCACCTTTGCCTATCGTGTCATGCCTTTCTGCCTTAAAAATGCTGGCACCACCTTCCAGCGGGCCATGACCTATTGTTTTCACGATTTGGTCCATATCCTGTTAGTTTATCTTGACGATCTTACAGCTCGTTCCAAAAAATGATCTGACCACCTCAATGACCTCCAGCAATTTTTTCTGCGTTGTCACAAGTATTAGATCCGCTTGAACACACTCAAGTGCGTCTTTTGTGTTCTGGAAGGCCGGTTGTTAGGTTTCATTATTTCCCACAAAGGAATCACTGTAGACCCCCTCAAAGTCCAAGCCATCATAGACCTTCCTGCACCATGCACGCTCCGGCAGCTCCAGAGTTTACAGGGGAAATCTAATTTCCTCTGTCGCTTCGTTCCTGATTATGCCACCACGGTTCATGGTTTCTTACACCTACTTTGTACTCACATACCCTTTGTTTGGGATGACCAGGCGCAAGCTGCATTCGAAGCCCTTAAAAAATCTCTCACACGAACCCCTTTGATCTCCCCTCCTGATTTCTCTCAGGACTTCATCCTTTACGTCTCGGCATCCGACCACGCCGTTTCAGGAGTCCTTTTCCAAAAAGATGTTGATCGCCAGGAGGATGTCATTTATTACAGTATCCAAACCTTGTCTAGACCACCCCTACGTTACTCGTATGAAGAGAGGCTGGCCCTTGTCGTCGTCTTTTCCGTGCAAAAATTGCGACATTACATTTTACTCATTCATACCACAGTTGTCGCCGACTCCAACCCCATGATCTATCTCTTGAATCGACGACTTCTACAAGGTCGCATTGCGAAATGGGTAATTATCCTCCAAGAATATGACCTAACTTTCACAACCCCTCAGAGCACTGAATCCCTCGCGCTTGCCTAGCTCATCACCGATCTCCCATCCCTTTTGCCGTCCCCACAAATCTCCGATGAGTTACCCGACAATCACCTATTCATCATCTCGTCCGATGACCCATGGTACGGTGATATTTTGTTATACCTTCGCACGCAGAAGTTTCGACCCAACATAAACTGTGATGGACGCCGCCGTATCCGTCACCAAGCCTCTTGATATCTCCTCTTGGGTGATGTCCTTTACGGACGAGGGGTTGATACTATTCTCCGTCGTTGCTTTACACACGAGGAAGCCGAACAAGTCCTCAACGATTGTCATAGCGGCGCCTGTGGTGGACATTTCTTAGGAATGGCCACCACCCAAAAGGTTATCCATGCCTTATACTTCTGGCCTACACTCTTTACCGATTGCATCACAGCGGTCAAACATTCCCATAATTGCTAACTTTTTGCCCCTAAGGATCGGACACCACCCGCCCCGCTACACCCAGTCGTCACCGTTGGTCCCTTCTGCAAATGGGCCATCGACTTCATGGAATGTAAACCCTCATCCGCAAATGGCCACAAGTACATCATTATCGCCGTCGACTACTTCACCAAATGGGCTGAAGCCATGCCCACCTTCAATTGTAAAGCCAACACCGCTGCCCGTTTCTTTTTTAACCATGTTATCACACGATTCGGTGTCCCCAAACAGCTAGTCTCAGACCATGGTTCACATTTTGAAGATGCCATTTGGTGCGAGTTGTCCACGTGCCTATCATCATACACCACTTGCATCCATATGCAATATACACATAAAAGAGACCACGAGCGCATCCACGTTCGTACAATAATCATAACCGCAAAAGATGCATCCATGTGCATATCCATATAAATAACCATCAATGTTATACACATGTCCTAAGTACCTCAGTACTCAGCTATACAAAAAATATATATACATAGCAAAACCTCATCACATACATGTCGTAGACACAAAAAACCCCGAGTGTCCATACACATCGGGGGGAGTCCTCCATACTTTCTAATGAGAGTTGTAACCTCCATCACTGCTCGTATCAGCTACCTCTGACTCCTCATCCCCTGAGGGATCCTACGCCCTACCTCTCTCTGCCAATACAGCCACCCGAATTGCAATCAATCGAAAGTCCCGTGGAGCCTAGAGGCAGGCCTCGATCACACCCCGATCCAGGTCCCGCCACCCCTCATCCGTGACCCCCACCAGTAGACGATCTAGGAGAACCCGTAGGGACTCCAAATTCCCCTCAGCGTCCCATCAACGCACCTCCACTCGATCCGGTAGGGCTGGTATAGCCACATGTTCCTTGCAGTCTACATATCCCTATGGCGGCCTTGGTCCAACATATGCATCACATCCAAGAATATACATAGTCAGTACTAGCATATACATCTATCAACCCTAAACATACACAAAATATGACATAAAACAATCACACAGGTAGATACATACCATCTGGCCCCCATGCCTGCGCTGGAGGTCGTGGCGCCTCCGGATCTAGTGTGTAATCCATATCCCCGTATTGATAGTCATCCAAAGTCAGCGGCATTTGTAACCACTGAAGGTAGAGCTCCCCCGTGAAGTATCTACTGACCTCGCCGCCACCCCACCGGTGCATCATCTGTCCCCACCACACCATGCGCGGCTCCCTCAGCCCTACTGCGCTAATCAGCACCCACAGCTACAGTGTAGGTACCTGCTCCATAAAGAAGGCACAGAGGAAGGATCCATAACAGAATCCCTTTCCAGATTCCTTCACCGCGGACAGCTGCCGCTGAATTGTCACGTCCCCTCCCATCATACCAGTTAGATGGAGGGGATCGTGAGGCTATGACCGGGCATCTAGCCCCATAAAATTTTTAACCAAGCATTCACATAATTTAAAAGAGATATGGGATGTAAAATTATAAGCAAAACACAGTGGAAATAATCAATTACACACCCATTATACAGTCAGTATATTCATGCCGTTCATCAATCTAAACGATATCAATTAGCAAATGAGAATACTTATCTTAAACCAAGTAATCCCTGAGAAACCAGCTACGCTTCTGCAACGTTCCACCCAACCGTAGGCCAGTGAGCTCCTTAATCTCTCAGTACCACTGCCACCCCCGAGCTGGGCATGATCTCCACAAGGAACTAGGGAACCACAGGGTCTCACATAACCATAGATACACTAGAGTCAGCCATACCAACCAGCAGTCGGGTTTCTGGGGCTTCTGGGAGATGGGTGCATTTAACAGCGAAAACTGTAAGTGCTAGGCATGAGAGGGACGTTTCAACAGGTGGATGCACGAGATGGGGTTTCTTGAGCTTCAGAAAAACGTGGGTAGGCTCAAACGAATTGGCAGACTGGGAAAATTCGACTGGGAGAGCAACCCATTTCAGAAAAACGCCCCAAGGGAAAAAACGACCTCTCCCTCAGCCCAAAAATCGCGTCCCTCCTTTCCCAGCTACTTCACAATACCAAAAACGAGTTCCTGGACATGGAAAAATGCAGGGTTATGGTGAAAAACGTGAGGATAAACTCCAACAAGTTCAGACTGCGTGAGAGAGAGAATGCCATGGGTGAAGAATGGCTTTTTGGGACAATTTCGTGGGGGTTTTCTTGCCCAACAAGCAAAAACATGTTTTTCCAAGTTGATGGCTTGCCCATGCACGAAAATTGACAGCCATACCTCTCCCATCCCAAGGCATTTATTGTCTCAACCAATTCTTGGAAGAATTAAATGATTGGGTGCATGAGACCAAGTGGGTAGTGGAGAGGTCATGGGTTTCTCAATGAAATGGCTTAACACCATGGCTCAAGGGTTTGGTTATTTCCCCCCCCCCTATTCCTTGTAAAGATCATGCCCCCATCTCTTTGTTGCATTGCGTAGCTGGTTGTGGGTATCTTTCATTAAATTCGTATTTACATGATGTCTTATTTACATCGTGCCCTTCTAGCACAAGAAACATAGGCATCTATCTCTTAATTTTCGGTACATAAAACGATAAATCAATGGCGAGGCCTTGGCCTTGAGATCCTCACCATGATTAAGTTACAATAATTACATCATTTACGATTTAGTGCAAAAAGGGGGTCAAAATGGGGACGTGACATGAATGCAGGTGAGGAACATCTGGCCCCAGGCGAAGTATGTGCCATGCAACACTCGCTCCAGTAACTGCATCTAGCCCCCTGACACCCGTTTGGGCGCTTGAGACCCCAACACCCAAACCACACACGATGCAATCACTCACACTGCTGGCTCCTGCAGGTCAACAATATGAAGTGCATTTCTATGAACTTCAACCTTCGAAACGCAGTAGCGCTCCAACATCTCCTCTACGTCTACGTCCGTAGACACCTGTGGCTGCGTATCCGCCACCCTGCCCAAACAGGGCAGTCCCTTCAAGAAGTAAACATCCGCCAGGGTGAGATCCACCCTCTCCCCCTGTACCATGAACGCCTTTATATCTGGGTCCAAAAACCCTACCAACCTGTTCAACAATATCTTTGTTGAACGCATCATAGGCACCTATGCGAACTTCAGAAGCCCGCACAACCCCAAGGTCGACCAAACATGCCGATCCTCGCGGATGAACTCCATCATGTCATCGTGGATATCCCGCTCCCGCCATAGCACAATCGACATCCTGTCAATCACACAAGGAAAACTCATTAGACCCACGTCAAATAAATAACCATTTTACCCCCCTGGTGTAACCCTAAAGCACGATCCAGATCGTGGATTAGGGCCCCTTGTTGTGATCTCAGATCGTGGCTCTCGGGATTTAAGTTGTAATCACTGATCGCGGCTGTCAAGGCTACAGTCGCGGTCACAAATCGTGAATTTCCTGATCCGAGTCGCGATCTCGGACCGCGACTGTAGGAGCTGAACTCGCGATCCAGGATCGCGTGTTCAGCCTCCGAACTCGCGATCCAGGATTACGTATCCTGCCCCACAAATCACGATCCCAGATCGCGATTCCACCTCGGAAACCCGCGATCCAATCCTTTGTGGACCGTACAGACCCCCCTGGGGACCCACCACCCCCCCAAACCCAGCAAAAAATTACAAGTATGAGTTTAACGGAATACCTGCAACTCACGGATCTGAAGTTGGTTGATCGGATCGTCCAAAAACAACACCTAAGCTCTGGTCCACAATGATCTCCTGTCAAAGTCAACAGTCCAACTGACACTTGTCATGTTGGGTCCACTTACTATTTATAGCCTATTGACTTTTTCTTGTTTCAGCCATTCTACATCCATACGAAGTCCATTCTCCAAACCGTTTCCACCACTGGACTCAACACGATGAGACCCTCATGATGGTTGACTTGTCTTCTTATTTTTATTGCACCATTTTTTGAGCATTTTTTCTAGACACCCCTCATCGCCTCGATTTGCGTGCCACATCAGTCGTAGCCCATTTTTGATATACTTTATTTCTTCGGATTGATTTTTTCGCACTCATGATAATGCTTAAGATCATTTCTCACTCTCACTCCCATATTTTTTGGGTATTTTTTCCAAAATGCCCCCTGTCGCCTCGGTTTGTGTGCCACCTCGGCCGTCGTACGTTCCGACGTTCCTAATATCACCGGATTCAGTTTTTCGAGCTCATGATGATGCTTGAGATCATTTCTCGCTCTCACCAGTACCAATATCAACATTGTGTCCTGACACCTTGCTGCCTTTGTTTGCGTTCCACATCGACCGCCATCGAATTGTTACACATTTTTTACATGAGCCCTTCACTCCATTCATACTGCAATTATTTTCTTTATTTTTCCACCATTCATCATCCCTCAAGGAGGCCCACTAGCGTTCCCCCCCACCCTCTTTCTTGGTTCTCATCGATGTCCCTTGATTGAACACTCTCTCGTTGCTTGGTCATTCCTTTTGTTGAGTATAATTTTATCCCTTTTTTGGGCCGGACAAGTCCTTTACGAAAAAGGCACTTAGGGAGTTTCTGTTAAGCTCTTTTCTGACTCCTAAAAAAATGAAAAGATTGCCGAGCAATCTTGATTCCTTTCATGCTCATTAAAGTACCTGAAAGGGCGTCTATCTGGTATAAGTTTAACCCTTTTCCGAACCTGGTAGACTAATTACGAAAAAGGAATACTCTAGTCACACAGGCTAGAAGAGTTCTTCATTGCATCCTTTTATGTTTTTTTCGGGCCTTGGAGACTAACAAAAGAAAAAGAATCCCCATGGAGTCTTCTTATTGCTTTCAGACTCTCTAAAATTGAAATCAACCACGAGCATGCACTGTCCTGGGTTCGTACAAATCCACACGACGGTACCATTCCATTATTTCAGAGTCTTCTTATCACTTTCAGACTCCTTAAAATTGAAAGCAATCACGAGCATGAACTGTTCTGGGCTCGTATAAATCCACACGATAGCACTATTTTGAGCACACTTCTTCCAGCTCCTTAAACCATGAAGAAGCCCCCACCAGTGCCCCTCGGCACTATGATCAATCCTCTCGGCAACACCCCCAATAAGGTCGCCTTTGTTCAGATTATTCTGCAGTATCCTGCCATCTTACACCAACTTGAGTATCACTCATCCCAGTGACCCTCCCTGATCCATTAAAGCTATGATCCCCTTCCCACTATTCAGTTTCATATGCTTCCCGATCACCCCCGCCATCATACTCTGAACAAAGGAAGTTTGAGTCCACCCACTCTATTTGCCTAGTTATTCCCCACCCCCACAGTATGTTAGTCCTACCATCAGTACTCTCACACTTAGGTTCTCCACCTCGTGCTCCTATCAAGGAAACATCATTGCCTTGGTAGTTGCAGGTCTCCCTCTGTCGACGCTAGCCCATCTATTCTAGAGGATAGGCCCAGAGGTCCCTGCACCTTGGACTCATCACCATCTATGGTGAGTTCCTACAGACCATTTTGAGTGGAGTCATCAGTGCCTCTCCGAGTGGTTGTTTCTCACATGCTCGACTTCAACACCTTGATCGCATCGTTGAGAATCGCGTAGGGTATATATCTCTTCAGTTATTGGTTGAAGACCCTGGATTTCCCCCGACTCTAGCACATTGGTGAGTCACTTCGGAACACCCAGTTATATGTTCCTGTGGATGTCCGGGTTGCATTGGCGATTGTATTCGGAAGCCTTCCACTTATATGCTTCCTTGAGTACCCAGTTCAGCTCTAGTTCAGTATACCATTGAGGGTGTGACTCTCCGTCATTATGATCTTCCAGTTCATTAGTTCCTCTCGTACCATACTCAGCAACACTATTGTTATTCCAGTGTATCAGTTCTTCAGCTCAGACATGGTCAACCCAGCAGTATATCCTAGATTTGTGTCCCCTCTGGACCCTTATGATGTACACAGTGGTTCTCCACGTATCTTTCTGGTCCCCATGTTTTTGGACCTCATTGTTATTATTATAGATCTTGATACAAGCATGGGAATGCCTGCCTCATCCATATATTGAGATTATCCCTCATTCATTATTGAGTCATGTATTTTCAGTTTTTGCAGTTTGTTTGGGACCGTTGTTTTGGGCTCTAGTTCGTTTCTTCTCCTCTCCACATCCCAGGAAAACCATAAAAGACCTATGATGTCTATTGTCCATACGATGAGTTTCTTCCCTCACACATCAGGGGGCAATCTGTTAACACCCAAAAAGTTCTTACTACCTCATCTCCCTTATTACATGACTCATTTGTCCATATTTCCTACCATATTTGCCTCCAAAACCTTAAAAAACCATTAAAAAGCCACCAAAAGGCCAAAAAAACCCATTTTTCCCCCCAAAATAATTTAAATTTCCTCCAAAAATAGCAAAAACCCTCTAAAAGGGCCCTAAATTCCCAAAAATAAAATAAAATGGAATAAAAAATACAAAAAAGAGGAAAAAGAGGGAAAAAAGGAAGCAAAAACCCTATACAATTGACTTAAACCATATGGTGCCAAAAACCATGGGTCAACACTCCACTACTAAAAACCTATAAATAGGTGATGGAGGCTCCCCATTTCACATCCAAAATTTCTCCCATCCTTATGCTACCAAAAATTCTCTTGAAACCCTAGCTCTCCACTTGGAGCTAATTTCCCACTTGAGAAACCCTTTGGCCCATATACAAAACACATTGGAAGAAGGAGAAGGAACAACACTGGAGCATTGGAGCAACCCCTGGACTATTGCAAAGGCTTCACCAACCTCAACATCTGAGGTAAAATTAATACAAAACAAATTTTCATTCTCTTTTCGTTGTCTTTTTATGCACATGCTAGAATAGTTTATTGTTTTTATTTACTATCATATTTTACTGTTTTATTGAACTGCTACTAAAGAGTCCCTTCTCCTTAGTAGGTGCCCATTTTCACAAGCTAGGGTGAAAACCCTAGCTACAAATGCACTCCTGGTGATGGAAATACCTGCAAAAAACACTCTTGGAAATTTTTTTGAATCAAGCTAGCTCTGATACCATGTGATATTTTCAATTGCTAGGAACTAGATTCATAAGAAAATTTCACATGGAATATTTTAGACAATGAGAGAAGAAGAATAGAGAAGATAAAGTGTGGAAATCACTCTGTATTTTATTCATCAATATGATAACAATATATAATACACCTTCCATGGAGAAAATCGAATGCCTTTGAGGCAATTTGGAAAGAGCAAAAAGAAAAGGCTGTGGCAAAAGCAATTACCAAAATTGTACTAGAGGCTCATGAATTGGCTAAGTATGGTATGGAATCTCATGAGTGAGGTAAATAGAATGTATTGATGGATTTAGGAGAGTAGATATGATGTGGAGGTAGAATTGGTCAAGTGGCAAAAGTTTCTAAGTCAACTAGATTTACCTTTTCCACTAGAAAGCAGAAAAAATAGGACAAAGCTAACTAAATTAGGAAAGCACCTTCTAAACCGGAAATGGAAAGAAATAAGATAGAATCGAATGAAATCTTATCCAAAATCTTCTCTAAGGCGCCCTAGTGACTTAGGATGGCAAGTGGTCCACTAAAAGGAAAAACTGGCCTATTTTACCTAGTCAAGACTCAGGAAATTAATCATAAATGATTAATTAATTTATCCTAAGTCTAGAATGGTATAGGTGGTTTTTTAAATATTCCAACAAGGCTCCCCTTCCACAGGTCCAGCCCAAGTGCATCCAACACTACACAACAAATATGTAGACACAAGGAAGCAAAGTACAAAAGAAATGAAATATCTCATGGGTCGAGCAGATTCAGGAGATAAAAGATTGTTAGCAGTGGTTGATCATAAAGAGAATACCCTCCAAATGGAAATCTTGGAGCCAAAAGTACCCACACCCAAAACACCTAATGATTGGAAGGAAGAAGAATATAAAGTGGACTTTGGACAATTCAATCCCCTTGACAGAGTTGAATTTTTTAGATATTCAAGTGACTTATTGTGCAAGGATGTGCTGCAAACCTCAAACAATAAGAATAAAATGGGACTGGCATTATAGAATATGAGAGAGATGCTAAAAGTAGAAAAGGTAGCCACCAAGGCTAAGCATATCACCATCAAATCTTTGGAAAGAAAATTTGTTGCATCAAGGGTTAACCCGACTGATACCACTCATGCACAAACCATCCTACAACAGAAAGACGATGAAATTGATGTGTTGAAGGAGAGGCCGCATGTCCAGACCCCTAAACTAATCGATTTACAAAATGAGAAAGATAATATAAATGAGAACATGCTACACTAAAAAGCTCGGATGGAGGCATGTATGAGGAAGGTGAATGATCTAGAGTTAAATATTTTGGCAATGAAATTGAAACAAACATCCTTATCAGCTCAAATAGTCCCTCAAGCGGAATCTAGCTCAACTCAAGAAATCCCTCAATCAACAAGAGAGGAAGAATAGGTTCCCACAAACCAAGCATAGTAGGCTCCAATAGAGCAAATAGCTGAAGATCTGGAGGAAGGTTCCCTACCAAAACAGTCAAGGGAGGAGGACAGTAAGATCATGGAGCTTTATATAGTTTTAAATGAAAAGGAAGAGCTCATTGATAATTTGGTAAATGAGAGAGATGAACTAAAAGATAAGATTTACAAATTAGAGCTAGAATTGGTGGGGAAAGGCCCGCTAAAAAGAGAAAAGGAAATACTGTGGTAAAAAATAGAAAAAGAAGTCATTCAACACTGGGATCATTTTGAATTGATACAAGAAGAAATGGAGTTGGAAACCACTGCTAATAACGAAATAATTGAAACAGAAATAGAGCCTGGGTATAAACCTAAGATTGCAGAAAATGTAATCAAGTACTTAAACAACATAAATAGTATGTCGTTAATAGGACATGCCTAATCAAGGAAGCTAGCATGGTGCTTATCAAAATAACCTTGATGATTAGGGCCCAAAACAAGATAAAAGGTCTCGAAAAGTTTTATTTAAAGATGAAATTTCTAGAGGTATGCCCCACCTGTGGGAAATAAATGGATACATGTGCAGTAAACTAGACTATTAGGTAATGCTAAATCAAAAGAAACATTGAAAAATAATTTTTGATGTTTTGGATGAGAATTTAAATGGGGATGTTTTGGCTAACCAATTGTGAAATGAGTTTGAATTGTGGATGAATATTAGGAAAATTTTCAAACACCTACCACCTATCTCATATGAAAAATTCACAAATGTTGATTTGGCATTCGAATCCATGAAAACTCATAAATACCCCATGGACAACGAATGACATCAAATATATAGATACTACAAAATTCCTTTACTACCAGTAGGGAAACCATCTGGGCATCCAGTAGGACAATCATATGGGAAACAAGCAGGGCAGACATATGGAAATCCATCATTGCAGCCAGCTGTACAGATAGTTGGACAATTGGGAGAACAAACAGCTAAGCATAAATCCAAAAAAAAGGGTTCCAATAAGACAAAATAAGAAGAGATGATACAGTTGGGCATTTGGAAACAGACTAAATAGAGTCGAATTTTGGATCTGATATTCGTATACAGGGAATAATTTTTCAGAGAGTAAGATAATATCCCGATCTACACCAGCAATGTATTCTCTTTGTAATTTTGTTCTTCTATTGTGATTTCCATACTTGTAATTTGTCCATGTAAATTACTTTTGATCTAATGAAAGTTATTAGCAGCAAAATTTGCACCAATTTCATAGCATTGGTATCAATGTATGCCGAGTAAATACCTTCGTGTCCTTCATTTATGTTCATTATGGAAATAATGATTGATGTTAGCTGTTGTTGTCTAAAGACATGAATATATTGACTGTCATTGCCTAGCATGTTTTGCATTGTGTGTAATGCAGAGGCCAACAAGGAAAAAACAAAAGGGGGCTTGATGAATAGAGAACAAGGTAAAATAGAAAGTTTGGTATCTGAAATTTCCCTCTTCAAAGGACTAATCAACTGAAGAATTTGAACTATGGACCAACTTGAAGTTCAAAGTCAAAATCCTACGACATGTTTCTTATGAAAATTTCACTAATACTGAGTTGTCAACAAATAATGTTTTTCTCTATTGGGTGTGGGTATGTTTATAGGGAGCTGTTTAATATATCAAAAACTATATGAAAATTATAAAAGATATAAAAAAATCTATCAAAATCAATATAAAGAAAAATCAACAAACACTAAAAACATATTGTTATCAAAACAATAAAAAAAAATCTCAGTAATAATTCTAACAGCCAATATATTTTGATAGATACAACTATAAAAAGCATTGGAAACTGTTTATGGTTTATCCATGTGAAATTTAGTTCACACCAATATCTAATCAATCAATTACACACTCTCACAAAGATCTCACACAACTAGTCAAGAACACAGAAAATTACTCACAATAGACACAAACTGTATTAACTCTCATGAATAAAAATACATCAGGAAACCTTTGGAAAGTAATAGGCTGTCAATATATAACATTAAAACAAATATTTGAATGGATAAAGATTCCATTTGGATCATCATAAAATCAAACTTACTAAAACTATGCAAATCCCCCCTAGGTGGCAAGTGTGTTCTCCAAGTCACTCCAAAGGCTCACGAATTTATGAATTAGTGATCTGCGAGTGATGTGTAATGAAAAAACATTCTAAATCCCAAAAATTGAAAGAAAAACATCATATAGGATGTGTGGTCCCAAAATCAAGTTTCCCTAGTTGACTAGCTTTTCCTTCCAGGGAAAAAAGCAGTAAAAAATCATTCAAGCACCTTTTACACCAGAATCTTATCCATAATATTTAGAAATGCACACAAGTGGTCTAGTAATATTGTGGTCCACACCTGGAAGTCTTTTGGTCCCCCCAAAGTTTCCTTGTGGTCCACACAATGGCTCAAATGACAATTATCTAGTCTAATACATAGGAATTAATCATAGAATGATTAATTAATGCTACCAATGTATTAAATGACATAGATATTAAGAATTAAATATTCCACCCCCCCCATAAATCTGAATTTATGTTCTAAATATCAGAAAATAGAAATACTAAGGGCCCAGTAATAAGACTTGGTCACCCTGTACAATACTTTTGGTCCACAAAACAAGGATAGAAGGAAAACCTCATGGGAAAAACCTTCCCTAAAAAAATGGACATATCAAAATTAAAATATTTATGATCAATCCTTCACTCTGCCACATGTTCATCCATCCCAACCAGTGATCTAAGATAGCTGAATGTCTTCTCAGAAAACACTTTGGTGAAGATATCTGCAGTTTGCTCACCTGTTGGGCAATACTGCAAATCAATGATCTAGTCGTGCACTAATCCTATGATGTAGCATATGTATCTCAATATGATTGGTCCTATGTCTTTGTACTAGATCACTTGATACCCTTATAGCACTCTGATTGTCACAAAAGACTACAGTAGGAGTACTAAAGGCAATCTAAATCTCTGAAAGAATACCCTGCAACCATACACATTGAGTAGCAGCATTCATTGCTCCTATGTACTTGGACTCCGTTGAAGATAGTGCAATGGCACTCTGTTTCTTGCTAGACCAGCAAATTGGACCACCTCCAAGCATGAATACAAATCCATATGTGGATTTCCCATCAAGGCTGTCACCAGCCCAATCTGAATCAATAAAGCCAAGAAGATCTAGGCTAGAATATGCAACATAGTGAATCCCATCAGTCCTGGTGCCTTGCACATAGTGCAAGATTATTTTTGCATCCATCCAATGGAGCTCATGTGGCTGCTCCATGTATCTTGATTCCACACTCACAGCATAATCAATATCAGGTTGAGTGTGAGTCAAGTATATCAAGCTGCCAACAAGTTTCCTATACAAGGTGTTGTCAACCAAGGGTGTAGATTCTGCTTCTTCCATTCTAAATCCTGAAAGGAATGGATTCTTAGAAGGCTTGCAATCAACGATCTTGAATTTTTTTAACAGATTATATGCATATTTGGACGGATATACCTTTGTTCCATTCTTTGTTTGAGAAATATCAAGCCCCCAAAACTGCGTAAGAATTCCCAGGTCACTCATGGAAAAAGCTTGATGCAAAGCAGTCTTCAATGAAGCTATTTGATCAGTAGAGCTACCTGTGATTAGAAAATCATCAACATACAGCACTATAATCATTATTGAACCATCAATCAGCTTCATATAAACATTAGGATCAGATTTGCATCGAACATGAGATTGTGACAAGAGAATGTTGTCCATTTTGGCATACCAAGCCCATATAAGGACATACTCAACCTACACACATAGTTAGGATCAGATGTATAACCTTCTGGATGTTTCATATAAATATCCTCCTCAATATCCACATGGAGGAATGCACTCTTGACATCCATGTGGTGCACTTCCCAGTGCTTGGATGCAGAAATTGCCAGAGCTAGTCTTATCGAATACTTCTGTGAAACTGGTGCAAAAGTCTCATTGTAGTCAAGGCCTTGGACTTGTGAGAATATTATTGCTACCATCCTAGCCTTATATTTCACTTATGTACCATCAGTTGCACACTTTTTTTTGTAGATCCACTTACACCTTACCAATTTTATGCCTGCGGGGAGCTTGACTAGCTCCCGTGTTTCATTATTTTGCAATGAATGAAAATCATCATCCATGGAATCTTGCCATCTTGGGTCATGTGAGGCTTCCTTATATGTCCGAGGATCAGAATCCACCATCATATAAAATCTCTCAGATAGGTAGGGGTCATTCACATTGAGAGCAGTCTCAAATTGTGATCTAGTCCTCCCTGTGTCCTGAGGATTTCCCACTAGTTCACATGTTGCTTGCAAAGTCTTAGCATCCCATTTAGGATATGTTGGTGAATTATCATCTGCAATAAAATTTTCCTCATCATCAGAAATATCAAAATAAAAAATTTCAATAGAAGCATCACTTACTTCTTCATGTGGTGGTAAAGATGGCTCTCCAATTTCAGTATTCTGAGAGGGCTCTTCTTCGAACTGAACACTTCTTTCTATGAAGGATTTTTAGGTGCTCATGTTCAGAAACTTATACCCTTTGGATTCATATGAATATCCAACAAAAATACATGGTTGGCTTTGGGGCTGCATATCCCTCCTCTTCTCAAGTGGAATCCTAGCCCAAGCCTTTGAGCCAAAAATCCTGAAATGAGAGATATCAGGTTTGTGCCCTGTCCAAGCCTCAAAAGGAGTGATAACTTTGAGAGCTTTGTGTGGCACTCTGTTCTAAATATATTTGGAACAATTTATTGCCTCATCCCATAACTTGGGAGAAAATGACTTTTCCTCAAGCATACATGTGGTCGGGTGAAAACATGAAGTTGGGAAACAATTTTGGCTTGTTTTTTACAAAACAAACTGCTAATTTTTATGTTTTTCAACTTCGACCTATTCAAACCCATATTTCCCTTAGGAATTTCATCTTGAAGTAAACACAAAGGTTTTACAGAATTGAATTGGATTTCTACTCGTATTTGTTTTAATTTTTTTATGGACATATCGTGGAACAAATTTGTTGTCAACCAACGGCATATACTTGAAAATTTTAGGTATGGATAATGAGTGACCTTTGTTGACGACGTTTTTTTGATAGATGGTTACTCATTTTAGGGAAAAAAATTGTATACTCATAATCTACACACACTAAACTTGATCTTGGACTATATTTCTAGTTTTTTATGACTTGGGAACTATTTTTTATTATTTATCGAAACAGCGTATGTTCAAAAAATGGTGCATTATCGACACATGTTTTTGTCTTCACATTTTCTTTCAAATGTTACTCTTATCAAACAAACTAAAACCAACCCATTGAAGAGGACACTTCAAGGAACATCCTTGTATTTTTTTAAAAAAAATTGGCTTCTTCGTTGTGATGATATTGAATTTTCATTGTGACTGATTTTGCAGTCACTTAATTTTTTAATGATAAAGTTTAGTAAAAAATAGAAAAAAATAGTAATCCTAAATGAAATTGAAAAAAAATTATATTACTAGAAAGTAGATTGAATGATAAATCTACTGGTATAAAATCCGACATGTAATTCTCATGTTTTGCAGTGGTCCGACCTTGTTAAAGTGACACATTTCTGAGTTCTACAGAAATGGTGCTGGAATTGTTGACCAAAAACTCTCGGGTGAGAAAATGTCTTCCAAACTCTTGGCGGAGAGTTTAGTTCAAACTCTCTTCCGAGAGTTTTTTTTAAAATACAGCGCATAGATTGGTTCAAATTCTCGGCCTAGAGTTTGAAGTTGACTTTTTTTCCCCTGTTCATCCGCACACCCTCTTTTTTTTCACTCTGTTGTCACGGAATTGTTTCTCAGCTTCGTGTTTTCACCCGTTCATCTCCTTAAGAGACCTGTTTTTCCTCTCAACAACCCCATTCTGCTGAGGTGTGTATGGAACTGTGTGTTGCATCTGAATGCCTGAAGAGGCACAAAATTGCTGAAACTATGATTTTACATATTCGCCACCATTATTAGATCTGATAACTTTTATATACCTACCAGACTGGTTCTCAACACAGGCTTTGAACAGTACCTTCTAAATTCATCTATGAAGGTTAGAATGAATTTTTCATGGTTCAAATACTCATGAGGGAATGGACCTGATATATCAGTGTGAATAAGCTCCAATGGTGCAGAGGTTCTCTCAGTTTTGGATCTCCCATACTTATGCTCAGGGTGTTTTCCTAGGATGAAATATTGAAATACACCTTTGGAAAATCTAATATTGGGAAACCCTATAACCATTTATTTCTCATGAAGTTGGTAAAGATATTTATAGTTCAGATGGCCAAATATTTAATGCCATAAATTGCTTCACTCATTGGCATGGGTTAAAAGAGCAGAAGGTGAGGTATATGGCACAAAGTGAGAAAAAATGTAAATTCTAGAGCTGTGATCAACAGTGCCTAATGCAACAATTCGTCTTGTTGACATTTCAGATATCTCAACATCATTTGGGGTGAAGGTTACCTTCTTGGGAAGACCTGTGTGGGTCATCTGATAAACTGAAAATATGTTTGTAGCAAGTTCAGGAACATACAAGACATTTTTGAATGAACCAAAATCGATATCTATGCTACCTTTTCCATTGCTAGATGTTTCATAATTGTCACCCAATACAATGTTTGGACCACTAGAAGATTCAAGTGAAGTAAAAAACTTACTTGTATACATCGTGTATCTTGAAGCTTCGGAATCAATAATGAATGAGGTAGGCTTGGATGTGCTTGCCATCAGTGCATGTACTCTCTCCTTACCATCAGAATTTTGTCCTCTATCCTTCCTCCTTGCACTCTTTGGAAGAGGAATGTTGGCTTTCTCCAGGAGTTGAGCCATTTGGTCAATTGTTTTCTTCATGCAAGAGATTTCAAGATGAAATCCCTTTCTGCAATAATTGCGCTTTGTTCTCTCATTCTTTTTATTTGGATTCCTCTTGAAATTCGAGGAGTCTTCATGAACTTTCTACTTGTCTTTCCTCTCACTGGTGGGCTTCTTGAAATTGCCCTTCTTCTTCCCTTTCGAACCCTTTGAATATCCAACATTCAGACTGTGGTATTTGGATGGATTTTTCATGTCTCCCATCAAGACCAATTTGTCTTTTTCTTGTTTCAAAGACTCCATGAATTCTGAAAGTGTCGGGCTCTTCCAATTTTTAACTGCCTTCCTTGTGGAATGGAAGGTCGACACAAAGATTGAGTAGTTGGGGCCAAGTTTGGAGAGAATGGCCAAAAATAATTGCTCATATTTTTTTTCAATACCACATTGCTTCAATTGAAACACAAGTGATTTGAATTTGGAGAAGAAATCCTGTATAATATCAAAATTCTGTGGGCTCAATGAAACTAGTTCATTATCTAGTTGGTGGCCTCTTAATTCATCGGTCTTTCCAAACAATTCCTGAAGCTTTAGCCAAAATTTATTGGGAGAGGTAATACCATCGAAATGGAATAGAATTTCCCTGGATGTAGTGAGACACAACATCCCATAATATTCATCTCTTCGATTATTCCACTTTGATTTCTCAACTGTTGAGGTTGGCTCAGCTTCAGTTGCCATAGTCACCCTGTAGAGCCCTTTGCTCCTCAATATGATCTCCATCTACGCCTTCCAGTCAAAATAATTGAATGGAGTGAGGATTATCTAATGTGATTGATCCATGGAAGCTCTGAAATTAATATTGGAGTGATTTGGTTGTTCCCAAAGCTTGCTTGTTGTGCCTTCTTGATGATAGAATGCGCCCTGTGGATTAATTACTCCCTCATCCAGACTGGTTGGAACCTGTAAGAAAATATAAGGAGAAAGGAATATATATATAGCTCTGATACCATGTGAAATTCAGTTCACACCAAGATCTGATCAAGAAATTACACACTCTCACAAATATCTCACACAACTAGTCAAGAACACAGAAACTTACTCACAATAGATACAAACTGTATTAACTCTCATGAATAAAAATACATCAGAAAACCTTTGGAAAGTAATAGGCTATCAATATATAACATTAAAACATAGATTTGAATGGCTAAATATTCCATTTGGATCATCATAAAATCAGACTTACTAAAACTATGCAAATTCCCCCTAGGTGGCAAGTGTGTTCTCCAAGTCACTCCAAAGGCTCACGAATTTCTGAATTAGTGACCTAAGAGTGATGTGTAATGAAAAAAAATCCAAATCCAAAAAATGGAAAGAAGAAACATCATAGAGGATGTGTGGTCCCAAAATCAAGTTTCCCTAGTTGACTAGCTTTCCCCCCTAGGGAAAAAAGCAGTAAAAATCAGTGGAGCGCCTTTTGCACCAGAATCTTATCCATAATATTTATAAATGCACCCAAGTGGTCTAGGAATCTTGTGGTCCACACCTGGAAGTTTTGTGGTCCCCCCAAAGTTGCCTTATGGTCCACACAATGGCTCAAATGGCAATTATATAGTCTAATACATAGGAATTAATCATAGAATGATTAATTAATGCTACCAATGTATTAAATGGCATAGATAGGAAGATTTAAATATTCCAACAATACAAAACATATTCAAAAAGGAAGAGAGGAAAATAAAACCTTCTTGGTCCAGTAACAAAATAGCTCGACTTCTAGGAAACAGGTTTTGTGTTTCCTGTCACGATAAATTAATGTAGTTTAATTAATTAACCTTAATCACTTTATATATCGACTGGATTTATTAAAATTCGAGTTGTAACACTATATGTGCACTAAACAGTCTAATATAAGATACACCAACTAGGTCGACCAAACTTCAGAAGCCCGCACAACCCCAAGGTCGACCAAACATGCCGATCCTCCCGGATTAACTCCATCATGTCATTAGGGATATCCCGCTCCCACCATAGCACGATCGGCATCATGTCATTCACACAACGAAAAATCATTAGACCCATGTCAAATAAATAACCATTTTAGCCCCCCAGTGTAACCCTAAAGCACGATCCAGATCGCAGCTTTAGGGCCCCTTGCCATGATCTCAGATCACGACTCTCAGGATTTAAGTCACGATCACAGATTGCGGCTATTAGGGCTACAGTTGCGGTCACAAATCATGAATTTCCCGATCCGAGTCACGATCTCGGACCGCGACTGTAGGAGCTAAACTCGCGATCTAGGATTGCGTGTTCAGCCTCCGAACTCGCGATACATGATTGCGTATCCATCCCCGCAACTCGCGATACCATACTGCGATTCCACCTTGGAAACCCGCGATCCAATCCTTCGTGGACCGTACAGACCCCCCTGGGGACCCACCACCCCCCCGAACCCAGCAAAAACCCAGCAAAAAATTATAGGTATGAGTTTAACGGAATACCTGCAACTCACGGATCTGAAATTGGCCGATCGGATCGTCCAAAAACAACACCTAAGCTTTGGTCCACAATGATCTCCTGTCAAAGTCAATAGTCCAACTGACACTTGTCATGTTGGGTCCACTTACTATTTATAACCCGTTGACTTTTTCTTGTTTCGGCCATTCTGCATCCATACGGAGTCCATTCTCCGAACCGTTTCCACCACTGGACTCAACACGATGAGACCGTCATGATGGTCGACTCATCTTCTTATTTTTTTCGCACCATTTTTTGAGCATTTTTTCTAGACACCCCTTGTCACCTCGGTTTGAGTGCCACATCGGCTGTATCCCATTTTTGGTATACTTTATGTCATTGGATTCATTTTTCCGCGCTCGTGATGATGCTTGAGATCATTTCTTTCTCTCACCCCCATATTTTTCAAGTATTTTTTCCAAAATTCCCCCCATCGCCTCGATTCGTGTGCCACCTCGGTCATCGTCCGTTCCGACATTCTTGATATCGTCAGATTCAATTTTTCGAGCTCATGATGATGCTTGAGATCATTTCTCGCTCTCACAAGGACCAATATCAACATTGTGTCTCGACACCTTGTTGCCTCTGTTTGCGTGCCACATCGACCACCATCGAATTGTTACACATTTTTTACATGAGCCCATCACTCCATTCATACTGCAATTATTTCTTTATTTTGCCACCATTCATCATCCCGCAAGGAGGCCCACTAGTGTTCCCCCCCACCCTCATTCTTGGTTCTCATCGATGTCTCTTGATTGAACACTCTCTCCTTACTTGGCCATTCCTTTTGTTCGGTATAATTTTATCCCTTTTTCGGGCCAAACAAGTCCTTTACGAAAAAGGCACTTAGGGAGTTTCTGTTAAGCTCTTTTCTGACTCCTAAAAAAATGAAAAGATC
The DNA here is from genome assembly GCA_027924585.1 of Larix kaempferi. Lineage (NCBI taxonomy): Eukaryota > Viridiplantae > Streptophyta > Pinopsida > Pinales > Pinaceae > Larix > Larix kaempferi. Next base: position 991,266 of record BSBM01001292.1, read on the forward strand.
ATCGAGTAATCTTGCTTCCTTTCATGCTTGTTAAAGTACCTGAAAGGGCGTCTATTTCGTATAAGTTTAACCCTTTTCCAAACGTGGTAGACTAATTACGAAAAAGGAATACTCTAGTCACACCGGCTAGAAGAGTTCTTCATTGCATCCTTTTATGTTTTTTCGGGCCTTGGAGACTAACACACGAAAAAGAACCCCCATGGAGTCTTCTTATTGCTTTCAGACTCTCTAAAATTGAAAGTAACCACGAGCATGCACCGTCCTGGGTTTGTACAAATCCACATGATGGTACCATTCCATTATTTCAGAGTTTTCTTATCGCTTTCAGACTCCTTAAAATTGAAAGCAATCACGAGCATGAACTGTCCTGGGATAGTATAAATCCACACGATAGTACCATTTTGAGCACACTTCTTCCAGCTCCTTAAACCACGAAGAAGCCCCCACCATTGCCCCTCGACACTATGATCAATCCTCTCAGCAACACCCCCAATAAGGTCGCCTATGTTTAAAGTATTTTGCCGTCTCCTGCCATCTTACACCAACTTGAGTATCACTCATCCCAGTGACCCTCCCTGATCCATTAAAGCTATGATCCCCTTCCCACCAGTCAATTTCATATGCTGCCTGATCACCCCCGCCATCATACTCTGAACAAAGGAAGTTTGAGTCCACCCTCTCTATTTTCCCAGTTATTGCCCACCCCCACAGTATGTTAGTCCTACCATCAGTTCTCTCACACTTCGGTTCTCCACCTCGTGCTCCTATCAAGGAAACATCATTGCCTTGGTAGTTGCAGGTCTCCCTCTATCGACGCCAGCCAATCTATTCCAGAGGATAGACCCAGAGGTCCCTGCACATTGGACTCATCACCATCTGTGGTGAGTGCCTATGGACCATTTTGAGAGGAGTCATCAGTGCCTCTCTGAGTGGTTGTTTCTCACATGCTCGACTTCAACACCTTGATCGCATCGTTGAGAATCGCGTAGGCTATATATCCCTTCAGCTATTGGTCGAAGACCTTGGATTTCCCCCGACTCTAGCACATTGGTGAGTCACTTCGGAACACCCAATTATATGTTCCCGTGGATGTCCGGGTTGCGTTGGCGATTGTATTCGGAAGCCTTCCACTTATATGCTTCCTTGAGTACCCATTTTAGCTCCAGTTCAGTATACCATTGAGGGTGTGACTCTCCGTCATTATGATCTTCCAGTTCATCAGTTCCTCTGGTACCATATTCAGCAACACTATTGTTATTCCAGTGTATCAGTTCTTCAGCTCAGACATGGTCAACCGACAGTGTATCCTAGATCCGTGTCCCCTCTAGACCCTTATGATGTACACAGTGGTTCTCCGCGTATCTTTCCAGTCCCCATTTTTTTGGACCTCATTTTTATTATTATAGATCTTGATACGAGCATAGGAATGCCTGCCTCGTCCATATATTGAGATTATCCCTCATTCATTATTGAGGTCATGTATTTTCAGTTTTTGCAGTTTGTTTGGGACCATTGTTCCGAGCTCTAGTTCGTTTCTTCTCCTCTCCACATCCTAGGAAAACCATAAAAGACCTATGATGTCTATCGGCCATATGATGAGCGCTTTCCCTCACACATCAGGGGGAAATCTGTTAACACCCAAAAATTGCTCACTACCTCATCTCCCTCATTACATGACTCATTTGTCCATATTTCCTACCATATTTGCCTCCAAAACCTTAAAAAACCATTAAAAAGCCACCAAAAGACCAAAAAACCCATTTTTTCCCCCAAAATAATTTAAATTTCCTCCAAAAATAGCAAAAACCCTCTAAAAGTGCCTTAAATGACCAAAAATCAAATAAAAGGGAATAAAAAATACAAAAAAGAGAAAAAAGAGGGAAAAAAGGAAGCAAAAAACCTATACAATTGACCTAAACCATATGGTGCCAAAAACCATGGGTCAACACTCCACTACTAAGAACCTATAAATAGGTGATGGAGGCTCCCCATTTCACATCCAAAATTTCTCCCATCCTTATGCTGCCAAAAATTCTCTTGAAACCCTAGCTCTCCACTTGGAGCTAATTTCCCACTTGAGAAACCCTTTGGCCCATATCCAAAACACCTTGGAAGAAGGAGAAGGAACAACACTGGAGCATTGGAGCAACCCTTGGACTACTGCAAAGGCTTCACCAACCTCAACATCTGAGGTAAAATTAATACAAAACAAATTTTCATTATCTTTTCGTTGTCTTTTTATGCACATGCTAAAATAGTTTACTGTTTTTATTTATTGTCATATTTTACTGTTTTATTGAACTGCTACTAAGGAGTCCCTTCTCCTTAGTAGGTTCCCATTTGCACAAGCTAGGGTGAAAACCCTAGCTACAAATGCACTCCTAGTGATGGAAATACCTGCAAAAAAAACTCTTGAAAATTTATTTGAATCAAGCTAGCTCTGATACCATGTGAGATTTTCAATTGCTAGGAACTAGATTCATAAGAAAATTTCACACGGAATATTTTAGAAAATGAGAGAAGATAAAGTGTGGAAATCACTCTGTATTTTATTCATCAATATGATAACAATATATAATACACCTTCCATGGAGAAAATCGAATGCCTTTAAGGCAATTTGGAAAGAGCAAAAGAAAAGGCCGTGGCAAAAGCAGTTACCAAAATTGTACTAGAGGCTCATGAATTGGCTAAGTATGGTATGGAATCTCATGAGTGAGTTAAATAGAATGTATTCATGGATTTAGGAGAGTAGATATGATGTGGAGGTAGAATTGGTCAAGTGGCAAAAGTTTTTAAGTTAACTAACTTTACCTTTTCCACTAGAAAGCAGAAAAAATAGGACAAAGCTAACTAAATCAGGAAAGCACCTTCTAAACCAGAAATGGAAAGAAATAAGATTGAATCGAATGAAATCTTATCCAAAATCTTCTCGAAGGCGCCCTAGTGACTTAGGATGGCAAGTGGTCCACTAAAAGGAAAAACTGGCCTATTTTACCTAGTCAAGACTCAGGAAATTAATCATAAATGATTAATTAATTTATCCTAAGTCTAGAATGGTATAGGTGTTTTTTTAAATATTCCAACAAGGCTCCCCTTCCACGGGTCCAGCCCAAGTGCATCCAACACTACACAACAAATATGTAGACACAAGGAAGCAAAGTATAGAAGAAATGAAATATCTCATGGGTCGAGCAGATTCAGGAGATAAAAGATTGTTAGCAGTGGTTGATCATAAAGAGAATGTTCGGGTACACAGGGTACTACCAAAGGACCGAACACCAAGAGAAACCTCTTCACACAAACAGATCATAGATCAACACACCGATGTTTTGATGTGGTTTAAACCCTCTTGAGGGAAACACTCCACGGCCCCGGCCAAATAGCTTCTACGGGACAATTTATTATGCAAAGAAAGAAAGTTACAAATGAGCTTCTCATAATCGATCAACTAAACAATGACCCTCCATGCTCTTTAAATAGAGATCATGGACCAATCAGGTGTTAAGCCATGGATCAAGGTTAGGTTTGATCTAAGATAAGTTGAGCTGTCGGATCACTCTATGTCGGGAACATATCGTGACCATCGGATTAAGTATTTACAAATGCATACTAATGCATACTAAAGAAACACACTATCCCTAACAGATATATTACACAAGTTGATCTTAACTAACTCCTAAGTGTCTAAATATCCTAACATCCCCCCTTAAGAACAACTTGGGATAGCATTGAAGGATTTACAAAAGTGACACTATTAGGAGAAGGAAGGAGGCATTAGAGCCTATCCCCCCTTAATGACAAGTTCATGAACTCCTAACATAGATCGAAGTTTAGAAAACTTCGCTTCTGTAAGAGACTTGGTGAAGATGTCTGCAACTTGATCATCTATAGGGCAAAAGAGCACTTCAAGAACATGATCATGAACAAGATTTCTGATGAAGTGCATATGTAGCTCAATGTGTTTGCTGCGTTGATGTAGAACTGGATCTTTGGCAAGCTTGATGGCACTTTGATTGTCGCACCAAAGTGGAGTAGGCTGCTGCTGCTAGAATCCAAACTCTGAAAGGATCTGTCGAAGCCATAAAGCTTCCTGACTAGCATTAACTACTGCTCGATATTCTGCCTCTGTTGAAGAAAGAGAAAGAGCTTGTTGTTTCTTACAAGCCCAAGTAATAGGTCCAGATCCCAGACTGAAAACATAACCTGCAGTAGACTTTCGATCATCAGGATCGCCGGCCCAATCTGAATCAGTGAAACCAACCAACAAAGGTTCCCCCCCTGTACTGTAATGAATCCCAAACTGAACTGTACCTCGAATATATCGAAGTATTCTTTTAGCTACTTTCCAGTGACTTTCATGAGGTGTCTGCATATAACGGGCAACACGACCAACGGCAAAGGAAAGGTCAGGACGGGAATGAGTCAAGTATAAGAGACTACCAACAAGCTGACGATATAAGGTGGCATCGACTTCAGGTGAAGTACAAGTGGCAGAAATTTTGACTCCAGACTGGAAGGGAGAAGGGGCTGGTGTACCATCTTCCATGTGAAAGCGACGAAGAAGGTCACAAGCATACTTAGACTGAGAAAGAAAGATTCATTCTTTGGTTTGTAGGACTTGGAGACCAAGAAAATAATGCAAATGTCCTAAGTCTGACATTTCAAAATTTTGTTTAAGACTGGATTTCACATGGGTTATAAGCTTAGGGTCACTACCAGTAAGAATAAGGTCATCAACATATAGAACAAGTATGATGAGATGGTTTCCTACTTTCTTGGTATAGACATTGGGGTTAGAATGGCATCTAGAAAAACCAGTGTCAAGGAGAAAGTTATCCATTTTGGCATACCAAGCTCTAGGAGCTTGCTTAAGGACATATAAGGATTTCTTAAGGCGGTAGACAAGGCTAGAGTTATTCTGAACATAGCCAGGAGGTTGTTCCATGTAAATTTCCTCCTGTAAATCACCATGTAAGAAGGAAGACTTGACATCCATTTGATGGACTTCCCAGTTGTGTAAGGCTGCAAGGGAAAGAACAAGGCAGATGGAGTTCATTTTTGCGACGGGAGCAAATGTTTCATTGTAGTCAATCCCTTCAACTTGGGAAAAACCTTTGGCAACTAACCTTGCCTTAAGTCTTTCAACACTTCCATCTGATGCATACTTAGTTCTGTAGACCCATTTACATCTGACAAGTTTTCTTCCTTTTGGAAGAGGTACAAGATCCCAAGTATCGTTCACCATTAAAGAACGATATTCTTCATCCATGGTTGCATCCCAATTTGGATTCCCTGAAGCTTCTGCAAAAGTTTCTGGATCACGATTCTCAGAAACTTGAGCCAAAAGAGAAGAGGCTCGTTGAAACTACAAACGTGTTTGACGTTGATCTCTAGGATCACCGGCAAGATCACCAACTGCTTCACATGTTGAATGGACCCATCGAGGAAGCACTTGTGCTGGTGCAACTGGAGGAACATGAGCAGGCGGAGGTGGATTTTCATCCTCACTGTCATCATCAAAAACTAGTGTTGGAAACCTGTCAAGGAAGTTGGAAGAAGAAGAAGAAGGCACAAACGCCAAATCAGGCTCGCAGGCCAAAGATGGCACAATCACCGAGTTAGGCTCGTAGGCTAAGAGATTTTCATCACATTTAACATCTCTTCTAATGATTATATCATGAGAATGTGTTTGAACAAGTCTATAACCTTTTACATCTTTAGAATATCCAACAAATATGTACTTTTCACTTTTAGGCTACAATGCTTTCCGTTTTTCATCCGGAATGTGAGCCCATGCTTCACTACCAAACACACGGAAGTGACTTACATCAGGTTTAGTTTTACTCCATGCTTCTTCCGGTGTTATACCTTGTAATGCTTTAGTGGGGGTGCGATTAACTATGTAATTTGCACAATTAATGGCTTCAGCCCAAAATTGAAGACTTAGTCCCTTAGATTGGATCATACAATTAGCCATTTATTTTAAAGTGCGGTTCTTCCACTCAGCTACACCATTTTGTTGTGGTGTATATGGAACAATGTGGTGTTGTTGGATGCCTTGTTCAGTGCAGAAAGTAGTGAACTTATTGTTAACATATTCTCCTCCATTGTTAGATATTAACTTAATAATTTGATGACCAGATTGTTTTTCCACAAGGGCCTTGTAGGCCAAGAACATGTTAAATACTTCGCTCTTAAGTTTTACGAAATAAACCCAAGTGCGTCTGGTGTAATCATCAATGAAAGTTAAGAAATATTTGAAACCAGAAAAGGAAGCAGATGGAAGAGGACCACACAAGTCACTATGCACAAGCTCCAAGGGAACCGAGGCGTGCCAAGAGGCAAGTTTGTCAAAACTGTCCTGATGATGTTTTCCGAGTACATAACCAGAGCAAACACCATCCCTGCAAGATACCATCGGAAGACCTGTCACCATATTTTCTTTACATAGTTGTTGCAATGAGCGATAATTTAAGTGACCATATCGCTCATGCCAAAGTTTGCTCAAGTTATCACTATGAGCAACAAAAACTGAAGGGAAAGGTGATGACCCAAAGTTGTTAAACTTGTACAACATGGTAATATCATCAACAATTCCGGTAGCTAGGACCTATTGAGGATCTTTAAAATCCTTGATTACAACTTGGTGAGGTGTAAAGGTCACAGTTTTACCTTCACTAGAATGAGTGATCTGATAGACTGATAACAAATTGCAGGAAATTCTTGGAACACATAGTACATCACTAAAATGACCATTATCTACTGGAACTATTCCAGCTCCTACAACACTTAGAGATCTATCATCACCAACAAATATTTGTTTGGTGTTACATTCATGCATAGTAGAAAAGATGGCTTGATCCTTAGCCATATGATAAGATGCTCCAGAATCAATGAGCCATTCATTTGAAGTAGAAGAAGAAGATGCATTATAAGAATAACCAGAAGCACAAAGTGCATGTCCATGAGAGGCAGATTCTGAAGGTGAATCTAGGTTGATGTGGTGCTTCTTCATTGCTGCTTCCAAGGCTGCCATCTTCTTAAAACACTTAGATTCATCATGATTATCTTTCCCGCAATAGTTGAAATGACGCTCAGTCTTCTTGCCTTTTGGCTTGGATCCTTTGTCATTTTTTAAAGAAGGAGCTGACTGAGAGGGTTTGGGACCCTTGTTTGACTTATTATTGTGAAAATTTTGTTTCTTGGGAGGCTTGGACTTTTCTTTCTATTGGGACAATAAGGCTTTCCCAGATGTATCTGCATTGTTGATTATTCCAAGATGAATGAGTTTATCTTGTTCTCTAATCAAGGAATCACAAAAGGATTCAAGACTAGGCTCTTGATAGCTAGCTGCATTCAAGGATGCTTTCATGGAGTAAAATGTAGATACAAAAACAGAATATGCAGGTCCAAGTTTGGAAAGAATATGATAAATGCATTGTTTGTCTTCCCTCTCAATCTTACATTCTACACATAAGAGTTTAAGAGTTTTGTACTTAGATAAATAATCTTGAATGCATGAAAAGTCACTTGGATTTAAAGAAATCAACTCATTTTCGAGTTGGTGACCTCGAATTTCATTGTGTTTACCAAACACAGATTCCAACTTGTCCCAAGCAGCATTAGGTTCATCAATTCCAGATATGTGGAATCGTAAATCAGTAGAGATTGACATCCCAATCAATCCACGAGCTTCATCACATCTATTTGCCCATTTTATTTTCTTATCATCATTAGTGGGTTCTTTTTCTTTCCCTGAGGTAATTCTGAAAAGTCCCCTACTTCGTAGAACATTCTCCATATGAGATTTCCATGAGAAATAGTTGGAACTGTTAAGTAGAATATCACAAGGGGCAGCCATATTTGTAAATTAATGGCTCTAAAAGTAGAAACCAATAGTCTGGATGTGAAGAGCTCGAAAAAATATGCGGTTTCAAAAAAATTGGCACTAAAAACTGACTCTGTATGATGAAGTTATGCTTGAACAAAGAAACTGTTGAAGATGCCCCCAATAGTGACGTGGTGGCTAGAGAATGTTCAACAAAAAAAAGAACCCCCCTCTTCCCAAGATGAACCTTTTGACAATCACTTTACAAGAAAGTTTCTTTAAGTGAACCACTTTTGTAAAATAAGTGATTTCACTTTTACAATGATATTACTTTTAAATAGTGCAACAATAAAAGTATGTAAAATATGGGAATGAGGAAGGAGTTTTTTTTTTTACTCTTCTTACTTGGTTTGCGTGCTTTCCCTTTTTCTTGCAAAACAAACCACAAATCGAAACAAAAAAAACTTTTCCACACTTGTGGAGTTAGATCTTGTTAGCTTGCCCGGAAAGTCTATGTTTTCTCTCTGTTTCTGATTTGCCGAGATCGCTCAAGGTGCATGGCAAAGAGCATACGCAGATGGGAAAGCAACAATCCGAACCCAAAAAAAAATTGAACAGTAAAAAATGATAAAATATGAGATTTTTTTCTTTTAAAAACAGAAAATAAAAAAAATGGGTCACTGTAACATTATACCTTCAGATCTGATGAAATACGCGTTTCTGGAGCAACCGGGAACCGTTTTTTATCAAACGAAAACTATTTTCCAATGGAAACGATGCTCCAGACGCAATGGAACACCTCCCATAGCCTATAAATGCACAGAAATATCATAAGTAGAAACCTTTTTGAGTTTCAGAAATAGCAGTTCAAGATCTAGATCATAACCGGAAGCGGCACTTCATAAAAGCTCTGATACCATGTTCGGGTACACAGGGTACTACCAAAGGACCGAACACCAAGAGAAACCACTTCACACAAACAGATCACAGATCAACACATCGATGTTTTGACGTGGTTTAAACCCTCTTGAGGGAAACACTCCACGGCCCCGACCAAATAGCTTCTACGGGACAATTTATTATGCAAAGAAAGAAAGTTACAAATGAGCTTCTCATAATCGATCAACTAAACAATGACCCTCCATGCTCTTTAAATAGAGATCATGGACCAATCGGGTGTTAAGCCACGGATCAAGGTTAGGTTTGATCTAAGAGAAGTTGAGCCGTCGGATCACTCTATGTCGGGAACATATCGTGATCGTCTGATTAAGTATTTACAAATGCATACTAATGCATAATAAAGAAACACACTATCCCTAACGGATATATTACACAAGTTGATCTTAACTAACTCCTAAGTGTCTAAATATCCTAACAGAGAATACTCTCCAAATGGAAATCTTGGAGCCAAAAGTACCCACACCCAAAACACCTAATGATTGGAAGGAAGAAGAATATAAAGTGGACTTTGGACAATTTAGTCCCCTTGACAGAGTTGAATTTTTTAGATATTCAAGTGACTGATTGTGCAAGGATGTGCTGCAAACCTCAAACAATAAGAAGAAAATGGGACTGGCATTATAGAATATGCGAGAGATGCTAAAAGTAGAAAAGGTAGCCACCAAGGCTAAGCATATCACAATCAAATCTTTGGAAAGAAAAATTGTTGCATCAAGGGTTAACCCGACTGATACCACTCATGCACAAACCGTCCTACAACAGAAAGATGAGGAAATTGATGTGTTGAAGGAGAGGCCGCATGTCCCTGATATAGAGCATGTCCAAACCCCTAAACTAATCGATTTACAAAATGACAAAGATAAGATAAATGAGAACATGCTACACTAAAAAGCTCGGATGGAGGCATGTATGAGGAAGGTGAATGATCTAGAGTTAAATATTCTAGCAATGAAATTGAAACAAAAATCCTTATCAGCTCAAATAGTCCCTAAAGCATAATCTAGCTCAACTCAAGAAATCCCTCAATCAACAAGAGAGGAAGAATAGGTTCCCACAAACCAAGCATAGTAGGCTCCAATAGAGCAAATAGTTGAAGATACGATGGAAGGTTCCCTACCAAAACAGTCAAGGGAGAAGGACATTAAGATCATGGAGCTTGATATAGTTTTAAATGAAAAGGAAGAGCTCATTGATAATTTGGTAAATGAGAGAGATGAACTAAAAGATAAGATTTACAAATTAGAGCTAGAATTGGTGGGGAAAGGCCCGCTAAAAAGAGAAAAGGAAATACCATGGTAAAAATAGAAGAAGAAGTCATTCAACACTGGGATCATTTTGAATTGATACAAGAAGAAATGGAGTTGGAAACCACTGCTAATAATGAAATAATTGAAACAGAAATAGAGCTTGGGTCTAAACCTAAGATTGCAGAAAATGTAATCAAGTACTTAAACAACATAAATAGTATGCCGTTAATAGGACACGCCTAATCAAGGAAGCTAGCATTGTGCTTATCAAAATAACCTTGATGATTAGGGCCCAAAACAAGATAAAAGGTCTTGCAAAGTTTCATTTAAAGATGAAATTTCCAGAGGTATGCCCCACTTGTGGGACAGAAATGGATATATGTGCAGTAAACTAGACTATTAGGAAATGCTAAATCAAAAGAAACATTGAAAAAGAAATTTTGATGTTTTGGATGGGAATTTAAATGGGGATGTTTTGGTTAACCAATTGTGAAATGAGTTTGAATTGTGGATGAATATTAGGAAAATTTTCAAACACCTACCACCTATCTCATATGAAAAATTCACAAATGTTGATTTGGTATTCGAATCCATGAAGACTCATAAATACCCCATGAACAACGAATGACATCGAATATATAGATACTACAAAATTCCTTTACTACCAGTAGGGAAACCATCTGGGAATCCAGTAGGACAATCATATGGGAAACAAGTAGGGAAGACATATGGAAATCCATCATTGCAGCCAACTGTACAGATAGTTGGACAATTGGGAGAACAAACAACTAAGCATAAATCCAAAAAAAAGGGTTCCAATAAGAAGAAATAGAGATGATACAGTTGGGCATTTGGAGACAGACTAAATAGAGTCGAATTTTGGATCTGATATTCGTATACATGGAATAATTTTCAGAGAGTAAGATAATATCCTGATCTACACCAGCATTGTATTCTCTTTGTAATTTTGTTCTTCTATTGTGATTTCCATACTTGTAATCTGTCCATGTAAATTACTTTTGATCTAATAAAAGTTATTAGCAGCAAAATTTGCACCAATTTCATAGCATTAGTGTCAATGTATGCTGAGTAAATACCTTTGTGTCCTTCATTTATGTTCATTATTGAAATAGTGATTGATGTTAGCTGTTGTTGTCTAAATACATGAATATATTGACTGTCATTGCCTAGCATGTTTTGCATTGTGTGTAATTCAAAGGCCAACAAGGAAAAAACAAAAGGGGGCTTGATGAATAGAGAACAAGGTAAAATAAAAAGTTTGGTATCAGAAATTTCCCTCTTCAAAGGACCAATCAACTGAAGAATTTGAACAATGGACCAACTTGAAGTTCAATTTCAAAATCCTACGACAAGTTTCTTATGAAAATTTCACTAATACTGAGTTGTCAACAAATAATGTTTTTCTCTATTGGGTGTGGGTATGTTTATAGGGAGCTGTTTAATTTATCAAAAACTATATGAAAATTATAAAAGATATAAAAAAATCTATCAAAATCAATATAAAGAAAAATCAACAAACACTAAAAACATATTGTTATCAAAACAATAAAAAAATCTCAGTAATAATTCTAACAGCCAATATATTTTGATGGATACAACTATAAAAACCATTGGAAACTGTTTATGGTTTATCCATGTGAAATTTAGTTCACACCAAGATCTAATCAATAAATTACACACTCTCACAAAGATCTCACACAACTAGTCAAGAACACAGAAAATTACTCACAACAGACACAAATTGTATTAACTCTCATGAATAAAAATACATCAGGCAACCTTTGGAAAGTAATAGGCTGTCAATATATAACATTAAAACAAATATTCAAATGGATAAATATTCCATTTGGATCATCATAAAATCAAACTTACTAAAACTATGCAAATCCCCCCTAGGTGGCAAGTGTGTTCTCCAAGTCACTCCAAAGGCTCACGAATTTATGAATTAGTGACCTGAGAGTGATGTGTAATGAAAAAAAATTCTAAATCCCAAAAATTGAAAGAAAAAAATCATATAGGATGTGTGGTCCCAAAATCAAGTTTCCCTAGTTGACTAGCTTTTCCCCCTAGGGAAAAAAGCAGTAAAAAATCAGTCGAGCACCTTTTACACCAAAATCTTATCCATAATATTTAGAAATGCGCACAAGTGGTCTAGTAATATTGTGGTCCACACCTGGAAGTCTTTTGGCCCCCCCAAAGTTTCCTTGTGGTCCACACAATGGCTCAAATGACAATTATCTAGTCTAATACATAGGAATTAAACATAGAATGATTAATTAATGCTACCAATGTATTAAATGACATAGATAGGAAGATTTAAATATTCCACCCCCCCCATAAATTTGAATTTATGTTCTAAATAGCAAAAAATAGAAATACTAAGGGCCCAGTAATAAGACTTGGTCACCCTGTACAATACTGTTGGTCCACAAAACAAGGATAGAAGGAAAACCTCATGGGAAAAACCTTCCCCTAAAAAATGGACATATCAAAATTGAAAGATTTATGATCAATCCTTCACTCCACCACATGTTCATCCATCCCAACCAGTGATCTAAGATAGCTGAATGTCTTCTCAGAAAACGCTCTGGTGAAGATATCTGCAGTTTGCTCACTTGTTGGGCAATACTGCAAATCAATGATCTGGTCATGCACTAATCCTATGATGTAGCATATGTATCTCAATATGATTGGTCCCATGTCTTTGCACTGGATCACTTGATACCCTTATAGCACTCTGATTGTCACAAAAGACTACAGTAGGAGTACTAAAGGCAATCTAAATCTCAGAAAGAATACCCTGCAACCATACACACTGAGTAGCAGCATTCACTGCTCCTATGTACTTGGACTCCGCTGAAGATAGTGCAATGGCACTCTGTTTCTTGCTAGACCATCAAATTGGACCACCTCCAAGCATGAATACAAATCCATATGTGGATTTCCCATCAAGGCTATCACCAGCCCAATCTGAATCAATAAAGCCAAGAAGATCTAGGCTAGAATCTACAACATAGTGAATCCCATCAGTCCTGGTGCCTTGCACATAGTGCAAGATTATTTTTGCATCCATCCAATCGAGCTCATGTGGCTGCTCCATGTATCTTGATTCCACACTCACAGCATAATCAATATCAGGTTGAGTGTGAGTCAAGTATAGCAAGCTACCAACAAGTTTCCTATACAAGGTGTTGTCAACCAAGGGTGTAGATTCTGCTTCTTCCATTCTAACTCCTGAAATGAATGGATTCTTAGCAGGCTTGCAATCAGCTATCTTGAATTTTTTTAACATATTATATGCATATTTGGATGGATATACCTTTGTTCCATTCTTTGTTTGAGAAATATCAAGCCCCCAAAACTGCGTAAGAATTCCCAAGTCACTCATGGAAAAAGCTTGATGCAAAGTAGTCTTCAATGAAGCTATTTGATCAGTAGAGCTACCTGTGATTAGAAAATCATCAACATACAGCACTATAATCATTATTGAACCATCAATCAGCTTCATATAAATATTAGGATGAGATTTACATCGAACATGAGATTGTGACAAGAGAATGTTGTCCATTTTGGCATACCAAGCCCTGGGGGCTTGCTTAAGCCCATATAAGGACTTCCTCAACCTACACACATAGTTAGGATTAGATGTATAACCTTTTGGATGTTGCATATAAATATCCTCCTCAATATCCCCATGGAGGAATTCACTCTTCACATCCATGTGGTGCACTTCCCAGTGCTTGGATGCAGAAATTGCCAAAACTAGTCTTATCGAATACTTCTGTGAAATTGGTGCAAAATTCTCATTGTAGTCAAGGCCTTGGAATTGTGAGAATATTATTGCTACCATCCTAGCCTTATATTTCACTTATGTACCATCATTTTCACACTTTGTTTTGTAGATCCACTTACACCTTACCAATTTTATGCCTGCGGGGAGCTTGACTAGCTCCCATGTTTCATTATTTTGCAATGAATGAAACTCATCATCCATGGAATCTTGCCATATTGGGTCATGTGAGACTTCCTCATATGTCTGACGATCAGAATCCACCATCATATAACATCTCTCAAATAGGTAGGGGTCATTCACATTGAGAGCGGTCTCAAATTGTGATCTAGTCCTCCCTGTGTCTTGAGGATTTCCCACTAGTTCACCTGCTGCTTGCAAAGTCTTAGCATCCCATTTAGGATATGTTGGTGAATTATCATCTGCAATAAAATTTTCCTTATCATCAAAAATATCAAAATAAAAAATTTCAATAGAAGCATCACTTACTTCTTCACGTGGTGGTAAAGATGGCTCTCCAATTTCAGTATTCTGAGAGGGCTCTTCTTCGAACTGAACACTTCTTTCTATGAAGGTTTTTTAAGTGCTCATGTTCAGAAAATTATACCCTTTGGATTCATATGAATATCCAACAAAAATACATGGTTGGATTTGGGGCTGCATAGCCCTCCTCTTCTCAAGTGGAATCCTAGCCCAAGCCTTTGAGCCAAAAATCCTGAAATGAGAGATATCAGGTTTGTGCCCTGTCCAAGCCTCAAAAGGAGTGATACCTTTGAGAACTTTGTGTGGCACTTTGTTCTAAATATATTTGGAACAATTTATTGCCTCATACCATAGCTTGGGAGAAAATGAATTTTCCTCAAGCATACATGTGGTCAGGTGAAAACATGAAGTTGGGAAACAATTTTGGCTTGTTTTTGACAAAACAAACTGCTAATTTTTATGTTTTTCAACTTCGACCTCTTCAAACCCATATTTCCCTTAGGAATTTCAGCTTGAAGTAAACACAAAGGTTTTATAGAATTGAATTAGCTTTCTACTCGTATTTGTTTTAATTTTTTTTATGGACATATCATGGGACAAATTTGTTGTCAACCAATGGCATATACTTGAAAATTTTAGGTATGGATAATGAGTGACCTGTGTTGACGACGTTTTTTTGATAGATGGTTATTCATTTTAAGGAAAAAAATTGTATACTCATAATCTACACACACTAAACTTGATCCTGTACTATATTTTTAGTTTTTTAAGACTTGGGAACTATTTTTTATTATTTATCGAAATAGCGTATGTTCAAAAAATGGTGCATTATCGACACATGTTTTTGTCTTCACATTTTCTTTCAAATGTTACTCTTATCAAACAAACTAAAACCAACCCATTGAAGAGGACACTTCAAGGAACATCCTTGTATTTTTTTAAATTTTTTTGGCTTCGTCGTTGTGATGATATTGAATTTTCATTGTGACTAAGTTTTTAGTCACTTAATTTTTTAATGATAAAGTTTAGTAAAAAATTAGAAACAAATAGTAATCCTAAATGAAATTGAAAAAAAATTATATTACTAGAAAGTAGATTGAATGATGAATCTATTGGTATAAAATCCGACATGTAATTCTCATGTTTTGCAGTGATCCGACCTTGTTAAAGTGACACATTTCTGAGTTCTGCAGAAATGGTGTTGGAATTGTTGACCAAAAACTCTCAGGTGAGAAAATGTCTTCCAAACTCTCGGTGGAGAGTTTAGCAAACTCTCTTCCGAGAGTTTTTTTAAAAATACAGCGCGTAGATTGGTTCAAACTCTCGGCCTAGAGTTTAAAAAACTATAGGTTGAGAGTTTGAAGTTGACTTTTTTTTTCCCCTGTTCATCCGCGCGCCCTCTTTTTTTTTTTCACTCCGTTGTCACGGAATTGTTTCTCAGCTTTGTGTTTTCACCCAGTCATCTCCTTAAGAGACCTGTTTTTCCTCTCAACAACCCCATTCTGCTGAGGTGTATATGGAATTGTGTGTTGCATCTGAATGCCTGAAGAGGCACACAATTGCTGAAACTATGATTTTACATATTCACCATCATTATCAGATCTGATAACTTTTATATACCTACCAGACTGGTTCTCAACATAGGCTTTGAACAGTACCTGCTAAAGTCATCTATGAAGGTTAGAATGCATTTTTCATGGTTCAAATACTCATGAGGGAATGGACCTGATATATTAGTGTGAATAAGCTCCAATGGTGTTGAGGTTCTCTTAGTTTTGGATCTCCCATACTTATGCTCAGGGTGTTTTCCTAGGATGAAATATTGACATACACCTTTGGAAAATCTAATATTGGGCAACCCTATAACCATTTATTTCTCATGAAGTCGGTAAAGATATTTATAGTTCAGATGGCCAAATATTTCATGCCATAAATTGCTTCACTCATTGGCATGGGTTAAAAGAGCAGAAGGTGAGGTATATGGCACAAAGTGAGAAAAATTGTAAATTCTAGAGCTGTGATCAGTAGTGCCTAATGCAACAATTCGTCCTGTTGACATTTCAGATATCTCAACATCATTTGGGGTAAAGGTTACCTTATTGGGAAGACCTGTGTGGGTCATCTGATAGACTGAAAATAGGTTTGCAGCAAGTTCAGGAACATACAAGACATTTTTGAATGAACCAAACTCGATATCTATGCTACCTTTTCCTTTGCTAGATGTTTCATAATTGTCACCCAATACAATGTTTGGGCCACTAGAAGATTCAAGTGAAGTAAAAAACTTACTTGTATACATCGTGTATCTTGAAGCTCTGGAATCAATAATGAATGAGGTAGGCTTGGATGTGCTTGCCATCAGTGCATGTACTCTCTTCTTACCATCAGAATTTTGTCCTCTATCCTTCCTCCTTGCGCTCTTTGGAAGAGGAATGTTGGCTTTCTCCAGGAGTTGAGCCATTTGGTCAATGGTTTTCTTCATGCAAGAGATTTCAAGATGAAATCCCTTGCTGCAATAATTGCACTTTGTCCTCTCATTCTTTTTATTTGGATTCCTCTTGAAATTCGAGGAGTCTTCATGAACTTTCTGCTTGTCTTTCCTCTCACTGGTGGGCTTCTTGAAATTGCCCTTCTTCTTCCCTTTCAAACCCTTTGAATATCCAACATTCAAACGGTGGTATTTGGATGGATTTTTAATGTCTCCCATCAAGACCAATTTGTCTTGTTCTTGTTTCAAAGACTCCATGGATTCTGAAAGTGTCGGGCTCTTCCAATTTTTAATTGCCTTCCTTGGGGAATGGAAGGTCTAGACAAAGATTGAGTAGTCGGGGCCAAGTTTGGAGAGAATGGCCAAAAAAATTGCTCATATTTTTTTTCAATACCACATTGCTTCAATTGAAACACAAGTGATTTGAATTTGGAGAAGAAATCCTGTATATTATAGAAATTCTGTGGGCTCAATGAAACTAGTTCATTATCCAGTTGTTGGCCTCTTAATTCATCGGTCTTTCCAAACAATTCCTGAAGCTTTAGACAAAATTCATTGGGAGAGGTAATACCATCGAGATGGAATAGAATTTTCCTATATGTAGTGAGACACAACATCCCATAAGATTCATCTCTTTGATTATTCCACTTTGATTTCTCAACTGTTGAGGTTGGCTCAGCTTCAGTTGCCATAGTCACCCTGTAGAGCCCTTTGCTCCTCAGTATGATCTCCATCTACACCTTCCAGTCAAAATAATTGAATGGAGTGAGGATGATCTGATGTGATTGATCCATGGTAGCTCTGAAATTAATTTTGGAGTGATTTGGTTGTTCCCAAAGCTTGCTTGTTGCGCCTTCTTAATGATAGAATGCGCCCTGTGGATTAATTACTCCCTCATCCAGACTGGTTGGACACTACAAGACAATATAAGGAGAAAGGAATAGATTCATAGCTCTGATACCATGTGAAATTCAGTTCACACCAAGATCTGATCAAGAAATTACACACTCTCACAAATATCTCACACAACTAGTCAAGAACACAGAAACTTACTCACAATAGATACAAACTGTATTAACTCTCATGAATAAAAATACATCAGAAAACATTTGGAAAGTAATAGGATGTCAATATATATCATTAAAACATAGATTTGAATGGCTAAATATTCCATTTGGATCATCATAAAATCAAACTTACTAAAACTATGCAAATACCCCCTAGGTGGCAAGTGTGTTCTCCAAGTCACTCCAAAGGCTCACGAATTTCTGAATTAGTGACCTAAGAGTGATGTGTAATGAAAAAAAATTCCAAATCCAAAAAATGGAAAGAAGAAACATCATAGAGGATGTGTGGTTCCAAAATCAAGTTTCCCTAGTTGACTAGCTTTCCCCTGTAGGGAAAAAAGCAATAAAAATTAGTGGAGCGCCTTTTACACCAGAATCTTATCCATAATATTTATAAATGCACCCAAGTGGTCTAGGAATCTTGCGGTCCACGCCTGGAAGTTTTGTGGTCCCCCCAAAGTTTCCTTATGGTCCACACAATGGCTCAAATGGCAATTATATAGTCTAATACATAGGAATTAATCATAGAATGATTAATTAATGCTACCGATGTATTAAATGACATAGATAGGAAGATTTAAATATTCCAAAAATACAACACATATTAAAAAAGGAAGAGAGGAAAATAAAACCTTATTGGTCCAGTAACAAAATAGCTCGACTTATAGGAAACGGGTTTTGTGTTTCCTGTCACGATAAATTAATGTAGTTTAATTAATTAACCTTAATCACTTTATATATCGACTGGATTTATTAAAATTTGAGTTGTAACACTATATGTGCAGTAAATAGTCTAATCTAAGATAAACCAACTAGAAATATATTCACTTAAAGATGCATTGTGAAAAATCTAATATAATGAAATGAGATGTCAAGAAGTGGAACACACTTTATCAAACCCTATGATCTATTAAATGCAAATATAACTTAACATCTAATGAAAGGGAAACTCAATAAACTAGCCTATATACAAAAATATAAAGAAGACAAAGTAAATCTCAAACAATGGTTCAAAACTAAAATTAATTTGAAACTAATTATAAATCAATAGAGCATAAACATGCAACTTAACTACAATTAAGAAGAAACTAACCTGAATTTAAATTTAAGAACTAGTACTAGAAAAAGTACGAGGACCTATTTAATGGCTCTTATGAAATTGAACTATGATAATTTCCAAAGACTAATGAAAACATGGAATTTCTATTCAACTTGTAAATGAAATGTAAGAGGAATATATATGCACCCTACAAGAGCTATTCAATAAAAGGAAAAATTATGATAAGCAATTTGGACGGAACCACACTACTTGAAATCTTTAAAAAGTAAAAAAAAAGACTTTAATTAAATATATAAGATTTGTGATGATCAAATTGATTAAATATAATAGCTTTGTGATGACCAAGAAACCCGAATAAAATCTACAAAATCTCTGTGTAAACTGAATCCTAGACTGCTTGAAAACAGAGTTAAAAACTAAGTAAGTATAAAAAGTCTATGTTCAACCTATGATAAATCTAAATAGTCCAAACTTGTATTTTGTATTTTTTCTTTAGTAGAATAGAAATGAAAATGGAGTTTGTTCACACATTAAATAAACCAAAGAGATTGACAAACTCAATGTACTGTATAAAGAAACAATCAAATCAACTCTTATGTACACCTGGAAAACCAAACCAAACGATGAAGCATCTACAGGAAAGAACTATCATCCAACTAAATGTTTGATGAATTGAAAGCATTCTACAATTGTCGAGCAGACTTCTACACAAACCGAATATAGATACAAGTTTACTTTTGTGTCGAATTCTAATTAACTTGTTGTTGAATTTTGATGTAGAATGATACAGTGATTATCTATGAACTAGCAACAAGACTCTGCAGTGATAGAGTCAAGTGTGATAAAGCTGAATTTAAACGAATGATACGATCTGTTTCTAAAATGGTCAATGCATGCAAATCTGTGGATGAAACTAAATACACAGAAGTGATATTTACCAAAGAAACGCTCAAATACTGAATGATAAATATACAAGCGTTATCTTTAAGTAATCTAATAGACTACTTAGAATCTATTTAATCAAACCAATTGAAATGTACAATGAAAAGAATTTATGATTCCAATTACAGCAATAGAAATGGTGTAACTCGTATACACACCATGCAATTCAACGTGGCTTGTAAAACTGGAAGGTATTTACAATGGACTATTAGTAATAAACAAATGAAGTGAAAATTGTAGGCATGCACAAGCACAAACTATGATCTAGACAAGATAAAAAGGAAAATTGTAAACATTAAGAGAATAATTATTGAAATAAAGTAATAAAAGAACCAAACGAGACTGGGCCCGGACCTCATTGGCTCGATTTAGGATGCAGACTCACGAAAACAAGTTGATTCAAAACAAAGTCACGATCTTCATTTGATAGTCTCTGAAACAATAATTCTTACATCACAAGCATGTCTATTCGGATGGAATTACAAATTATAATAACAACAGTCTCAGAGTACATATCAAAACTTGTTTTCAACCTTAATGGTTGATACATATTTATATAGTCTGGAGATCAGAATAACCAAGTCTCAAAGAAACTGGAACGAAAATGCCACAAATAGAGCTCGTTTTCCACATATGAGTGGAAGGATAGCATAATATGACACATCTACTGACACAATTGCAGTTCTATTTAGATAATTTATGAACGTTATTCTTTGTTACAAATGAAATATAAAAATTGTAAATAAATAGCGTTCACATAACAAATTACCTTGATTTCACCATGTATTATTGAAATGGTTTATTTATGCTACATTTGCAAATTAAGCACCCATATATACAACCAAACTAGGAAAATCAAACAAAAGAGTGGCCAATGGAACCATATATAATGATGAAAAAATGTAGACCATCATTTCCTTCAAAATCTGCTTTTCTTCCGAATAAAAAAAGTCCCACACATCAACATAGCCCTCGTCCGCTCATTGCACACCATCAAAATTATACCTAACATAAGATGTTTGACCCCAGAATGAATTTATACCAACCATATTCTTATAAAAAAACAACAAAACAAAATTATTCCCTTTCCTGGTCAGATTAATGAATATGCAAAGTCGTTACAGGTAATGTTACATAATTTCCATCTAGAGGACAGTTGGTGAAAACAAGAAAGCTAGACATGGAACCCAAGCACATACCCATCTTAGTTGCGTGGGTTCACCAAGAAGATGAGGGAGGGATTTGACACTAATTCTCTTCACAATCTCCATCGATGTCGTGACCTAACACTTTATCCTCGTGCAAAATCTACCATGTCCTTGTTTTTCTATTTTTTCACATACTAGGTGCAAATTCGGCATATTCACTCATTGTTTTCGAATCCATGATTTTCAATTTTCAGTTTTCTCATTTACTTACATTGTTGGTTGGTAGTTGGTACCATTTATTTTTTCCATTCATTGTATCATATATTTTGTTGGTTGATTTCATCCATTTTTTATATCCTTTTCGGACACGTTTCGACTAAATCCGATTCAAAAATTCCAATCACAAAGAATAGTGTTTAAACTTGCTTAAAATGGGAACCCTTTTGGTATTCAAGAGCACTGAATCCATTTATGCATTCAGAATAGTCATATAAACAACACAAAAATCTATTTTTTTAAAATTTGGCTGGATTCCCATAAAAGACTAGAGACTCGGCTTGTTCTTTCAATTAAACCAATTGTAAGTAGTTATTGAAATGATATTTTATGGAGGTTGTAATTGGTAAATTATGAAGTTGTTTTTTACATTAGTAACATTTGAACTGGTTTTCATGAGAATTATGAATTAATATTATATTGTGCCAATTAATCAAAGTTACAATAAGAATATTGCAAAGTTTAGTATTATTGGCCTTAATATGTGGGCTAGAGTTTTTGTTTTATTTTTTTTTGTGTTACTAAAATTGTGTGTTAGGGGTGACAATTAGCATTCAAATTTGAACCCCCTTGAAAAGGTTATAGTAAGTCCCGTAAGTGCTAAGTTAAATCTATCTGTCAAAACAAATTTAAAATCCTATTTTTTACCAATACAATTAAGAAGGTTAAATCTGTACGTCACTTTAAGTTGCTTGTCAATATCAAATTTCAATTTATGAACCCTTGGACGATGGTGATTTAGGATTCCTCAGTAGGACCCCATTCTTCTCAATTCAAACTTTTATTTGGAATGGCCTATCTCATATCAAAATAATGAAATATTAATTCATTCATTCCTTTAACATATGAATACTCTTCGTACATATACAACATACGGAAAATAGTTTCTCTAAGAAGCTCAAGAGGTATATTGGAAAAAACTAAAAGATGGGTTTTCCATAACCCATGTTGAAGGTTACATCATCACGAGTCATTCTCCAAGTCAATCTTATGCGCCAAGATTGAACCTCGTGTGTCAAGGTAGTGCCTTATAGGAGCTTGAGTTGGACTCAGGTCACTTGGAGTATAATATTGAGTTGGACTTAAGAATGACTAAGCCTTATGTGTAGAGGTTAAATCCTCATGTGTTAAGGTAAGTTATTTGTATGTCAAAGTGATGGTGGTGTACAGTCTTGTTTGTCAAGACTAAGGTCTTGTGTGTCAAGATAGATCCTCATGTGTTGAGGTGGTGCTTCATGTGTTGAGGTAATTCTTTCTTGGTCAAAGTATGAATGATGTGTGACATACTACTAACCATGGTCTTAGAGATGGATTAGCTATTAAGTCTCCTCTAGAAACTGTCCACCTCTAGAGTGAATTACTTTAGCATATGGCCACTTGGAATGAGAGTAGAATGAGATTATCACATCATTGGAAAAATATCCTTAGTATATTTGATATGATTATTCATTAAGTTGGCACAAGTGGACCATGCAGATATGACAAGAGATAAAGATAAGATGAGTTAAGATAAGAGAGAACTTAGATTTGTTGACTTCAGTGACCAGTGTGCTAAAAGAGTTAGATAAGTGTTAATAAGAAATACTTCAGTAAAAAGAGTTAACTAAAGTGTTAACAAAGAATATTTAGTTAAATAAGTATTATGCATGATGACACTTGATTTAAACTAAAAGACGATACTTGAGTTATGAAACTTGTGTGTCAACACTTGAGTTAAACTAAAATATGACACTTGATTTATGACGCTTGCATGAAAACACTTGAGTTAAACTAAAAGACGACACTTGAGTTGCAACATTTGCATGACAACATTATAGTTAGACACCTAACTAAGTGATATAGCATCCATTTGAAGGGAGAGTTCATCCTGAAGTCAGAAGACAAAGATAAAATCTAAAGCATGAGAAGTATGGCACAAATTGTTATGCAAGATTGATGAAAACAATGTCAAAGCGAATTCTCTCTTGAAGGAAATTAGCAACTTTTGTGCATGTGACCAAATCAGTGAATTGGTTTAGTGCAGAATATTATTATGAGTTCTATTTTCCATCTATCTCTCTTGCTCTGTAATTGCACCAAGGGTTCTTGGTATTTCTCTATGATATTGCACTAGGGGTTCTTTTCTTGATGTCATTTGCTCATTGTAAAGGAGACATTCCCTGTTATCTATCAATATACTAGGGATTCAAAGATTTTGTTGGGGTTTTCTCCCTCAAGTTATAGAGGGTTTCCCTAGGGTAGATTTATGTGTCGACTGTGTATGTTTATGATTTTGATTATTCATTGATTTCAAGTACTATTGTAATTCTGCAATTAAGACTAAAAAATCAACACATTTTACTCAATTTTAGTTGATGAAAGCAATAATCAAACTATGGAGTACCATTCGATGAAGTTAGTTGGATATTACATATGATGGGGCATTCTCCATGAGGGGTAATTGTGAATGTTTATCTTATAATATATGTCAATGTTGCGATGCTCCTTATGTATGAGATATCCATTGTATAGCTCATAGAGAGGCATTAGCAGGAAATGATGTTTCGTCTCATTTTCTAGAGTTGCAGTATGTTGATAAATTTGCAAACAAAGTTATTCATGGATTGGGAAATATCCTAAAAGACAAGGAGGGTTTTAAAGAGCAAATGGATAGTACTTAGGTGTATTTCTGAAGGAAATTCCATTGAAAGACTCGTCAAACTCATGATCGCTTTGCAATTTTGCATCCATTTGGTTGCAAATCTGCTCATTGAGTTAAATAAGTTGAATCATAAGTTTTGAGAGGATTATGTTGATATTACCTCTATTGGAACTAATATAGATGTCAAAATTAAAATAATTTAAATCATAAGTTTTGAGAGGATCATGTTTATATTACCTCTATTGGTACTACTTTAGATGTTACAATTAACATGCTTCGTAAACCGTTTATGGGATGCATATTTGGGGTAGGTTTAGGGAACATATCATCTTTTTTAATTAGAGCACAATGAGGAAAACTCTAGTTTTTAGATAGCACATGTATGGTACATTTACATCCATTGAGGTTTGAAATTTTAACAAAGAGACAAAGATAGGTACACTAGATGATTGCGTTCTTTTGGGAAAATGTTTTGTGATGATTCAAGTGAATGGATCACTACATGGGAGATTCACAGAGATTCCTATATTCAATGATGCTAACTATTTTAGTCCTCGAAATAATTATGAAGAAATGGATCATAGAGATTTTGAAATGGATCATGTATGATCTAGCTGTATAAGTTAGTGGTTGCATTCATAGTGGTTGGAGGTTGTAACACCTAGTTTATGGCCCTAGGACGTGGCTATGTGTGTAGTGATGGAAAGGCTAGAAGATGAACACAACTTTTCCTACAATTTCCTAAATGATGTGAATCTTCACTTTTGATATGTAATATAAAAGTCCCATGATTCCACAGGTGGGGTATGGGAGAGGGGTCTTGGGGGGGGGTGTCCCTATCTAATTGTTTGCAGGTCTTCACCTTATCCTAAGTGACTTTAATATCCTAAGTTTCCAAAATCCTTGGCTATAAAAGAGAACTTAACCATCCCTAACCCTTTATTATTCTATCACTGGATAAGATAGGGGAAAAGCAATAAGGAATGGGACCTAACCCTTAATTATACTATCCTGGTCTATACAAGGTTACGAATTCAGTTTAGAACATTGTTACATCCATCAATACCACCATCATGCACACTCGGTAGGGGAAAACCGACATGGCCAATCCTATGCTTCAGCTTCACCACGACATCCAGTTCCAAGGTTCAAGTTGCCAATCTCATAGGATAGATACTTAAGGGTTGTAGGCTATAGTATTTACTATTGCTAGGATTAAGGTTGTAAGTCCTAGTATTTACCATGCTTAAGTCTCATATTTATTAGGAATCAATAAATAAAGATAATCAATAGGATATGTTTGGAATATTGGACTGCATATTTTAAAAATATTTATGAGTCCTCGAATTCCATTGATAATATTAAAATACTCCCTACAATGAAAGAATTTATCAAATTATAATTATTACATTGATTTCGGGTTAAGCACATTGCAAATGGAAAATCTAAGGAAATCAAAGGTATTAAGGATTGGTGGGTCAGTCCTCATTCCTCACATCCACAAGCTCCTTAATCGAGTGGTCAAGTAAGGTTTCCCTAATCCTTGGATTCACAGTTTCATTATTCCTATATTTAAAAGTGGTGATAAAAATAAGCCTTCTAGTTATCGGACCATTATGATATATTTATCCCTCTCTTAGACAAGCTTTACAATATCATTATAGAAAATAAAAATCAGTGTTTGGCTAGAAGGTGAATGTACTAAGAGGGATAAAAAGGTTTGTTTGTCTTTGGAAGACATCACTCTACCACCACCACATTGTTTTTAGATCATTGTAAAGGAATAGAAAATCCAACCTCTTTTACTACTTTGCAGTCATTATAAAATATTTCGAGACGACGCCTAGAAATGACTTGCGGAATAGATTGGAAGATATTAAAAGGTTCATTTCTAGTTGAGAGATGCTATGATACTAAGGTCATTCAATATTTCCATTACAAAGTTTAAGAGCACTAAGGGGTGTTCGAGAGGTATTAATCACAATACTAGAATTATTAAGCAAGGTTCCCCTGAGGCCTCTCCCCTTTCCTTTTCGACATATTAAGTATAAGCTTGTTTATATGAAGTCGAGTGCATTAGCTCGACCTTAGTTGGTATACTCGTCATACTCTTTCTCTATGTTGACGATATCATTCTTATGGAAAGGTGCACTTTTGATCTTGAGAAGCAATTAAGAACTCTCAAGTCCAAATCTAGTTATGATTATCGAGTTCAATAAGGTCACTTATGAAAATTTTGTGTATGGAAATAGAAAAATTGAGGAGGTCTATTCCTACAATAATTTAATATTGATATTAATAATCATGTCAATATCAACTCTAGGACTATATTAGAATTGAGAAGTGGATTAATGGAAGGGTAGAAAGCTTATGTTGGTCTTGACAACAATTGTAATTCAACATTAACCTTACGATGTGGGAACAAATAATTTTCTTTGTTTGATGTAACTCTCGTCACTCCTTTTGTATTGTACAGTTGCAATGTTTGGGGTTGCAACATCTGTAGATATTATTAGAGAAATATTAAGCAAATCCAAATGTGTCTCGTAATGTGTAACCTCAAAATTAAAATCAATACACGCTAGTACTGTGTTCTCCTTCTAGAGCTGGGTCTCCCCTCATTGAGAGCATTTCTATGAATATATACTTGACGTACAAGTACATTATAAATAACATGGTATACTAGTGTGTAGAACCCCTCCTTTAGGGTCCCCCTGAACTGAACCTATAACTTTAACAACTTCATACAAACAAATTATCTATCATAGTTACTGGAAAAATAAAATAAAAAGCGTGAATAACTTAACAAAATTAAACAAAACCTTAACCTGTCAACCCGATCCAACTAGTCCATTGTCGTCTGTGTCTTCCGTAGGATCCCTCGAGCAAAGCTCATTTAAACATTGGTGAAGCAACCGTTAGCTTCGCCACCCAACCATAGGCTCATGCTTTCAGTCGCATGGCCTCCCCCAAGCGTTGGGTCGTAAAGTTCACACACAATAATCAAGAAACTCATCTTGGGATTCCCCACCACCAAAATTTCCATCCAAACCCTCAATAGCAGCAAGTCATAAACTAATCCAATATTACGATAGCCATCTAGGATCTGGGTCCTTTACCCATTCCCAATGCCTTCCTTTTAAAGGAAAATTCCATGTGACACATGTGGCTTCATGCATAAATATATATTTTATTAAATTTCTAAATTAATAATACTCACTCATCCATGTGTCAGTTTCTCTAGGAGATGCACCAACATTCCTAAGTTTGCTCATGTTTGTCCCCAATATATTTCACTTAACTCCTAGATTCATGGTGTAGGTGGAGTTGACTAGGTGTCCATGCCTAGGATTCCATTTTGCTCCTAAATAAATATTTTTAATATTTTTAAATACTCAAAAATATTCTTTCATGTGCAAATGCATAAATAACCATTTCTAATATTTTAAATGCCAAAATATTCTTTTATGTGCAAATGCATAAATAACAATTTCTAATGTTAAAAGTACTAAAAATGCATTTTCCTAAGTAAATACTCTAGGTGCAATTTATACGTTTTTAGGCCATTAAGTTAACAATCGTTTTTACTAGGATCTCGATGCCACGCCATTGGGCCTCCCCGTTCCTTAATTCATTTCCCCAACATGGCACCACTCTGTTGGATCCAGTCATCAATTTTTTCCATTTCTTGGCAAGGTACCACATCGTTGGGTCCTTGCGTCCACTCTTTTCATTCTCGACAGGGTACCGCATCGTCGGGCCCTTCTGCCGCCATACTTTCTTTTTGACTTTCGGAAACTTCATGTAGGGATTTCAGGAGTTGTTACCTTCTATCCTTTGTATACACGCTATTAGGGACTAATGGCGCTGAGGAGTGAGTCCGTTCTCACTGCATGCCCCCCAACTCGTACATGACTAGCTCCACCGTGGCCCACCTCGTACGCCCTCACGCTTTCCTCTTGAGCAATTGGATCAGTGCTTATCTTCTCATGCGTGGTATTCCGTCAGAAGTCGACATTGTCGTCACTCTCCCCATGTGTGATTTATCCGTACTTTACGACCCTTCAATTCCTTTGTGTGTCTGTTGGTGAACCGTTTCACCCACCGCTACCCACATTTCTCACAAACATATATTAGTAGTATTGTCCTCAATTATCATAATATGATTCATAAATATGTTGTTTCGTCAAGCATTTATAGTTTACTCATAACATTACTCATTCACCTAATCAGAAATGCATCTCGTCAATATTTACTTTCTTCGTTCTCATCACATAATCAATTCTATAGCTAGCCATTAAGCATCATTCACATGTACATTTTCCATAATCAAAGTTAATCATTAAACATAATGTAATCATTAATTTACATCAACTATCCAGATACACATAAATCATTATTTTAGTGATTCACAATCAGTCGTAGTAGTGAATATACTCAATATAACATCAAGGGGTCGTTTTATTAATGTTTCAATCAGTCGTGTCACTCAATAGGTGCCTCAAGGTCTGCAGTAGTCTAGGGGCACTACAACGAGAGACATCCTAAAAATGTTTTATAATCTATTCAAGACCATATTCGGCTCAAGAGATGTTGATATAGAGATGTTGTGGCGTGGTTAAACTATTGGGGATCAACGAAAATGCCACTTTGCAAGATATCAACAACATTATAGATATTATCACTTATAAGTTTAAAGAGAAAATGTGGGATGAGAAAGAATTAGAGGTTAAATATAAATGAAATTAAGATATTATTACTATAAGGAGGTTATTAACCCTAATATGGAAGATGAACAATATCTCTATGTTTTAACTAGTTTGAAGAAGAAAACAATTTATGCAAGATAAGAACGAACTCTCATGACTTAGATTCATATAGCAATAGGGCGTTGGACAATTCCTATAACACTGTGGGTGGAAAGGATTTGATTTCTATAACATCGTATTGGGTGGAAAGGATTTTCCTTCTCTCTGAGACTACAAGCATTGATGAAAGTCACTTTCTCTTACAATGCCATGTCTACATCCACATTGGTTCACACTTGAATATTTGTTGCTACAATATAAACCTTCCTGAACCTTCTAACTTGTCAAAACTACTATAGTCCTTCTAACTTGTCAAAACTATAGCGACCTCATAATGCTTCTTTCTAAGCATTTTTAGCATAAATAAACTTATGGCCCAAGTAAATTATATTTGTAAGTCCCCATAGTAAACGCTAACCATCTTCTTCTTCTTCATCATCTAATATTCAATTCTTATCTTTTTAAATTATATGATAAAACAAATTAAATGAAAATACTTAATTATCTAATATGAAAATTATTACTTATAACTTATATTTAATCTAGTGTACAATTATTATTCAATACTAAAATATATAATTAAGTGCAAAATTGTTAAATAAGAAACTTATTTATTTAATACTAGTTATGTTATTAAATATCTAAACTGTCTTTCAAATTTAAATTAAGACCCACGACACTTCCCTTTTGGATGTGACGCGCAATTGAATGGCATTGAAAGATGTGTAAGGAATTTTGTCGTCTTCTGATTCAATACTGTGTAAGTTTGGTTTCCCGCCTGTTGAATGCTTTTTAAGGAATTCTGCTTCTTATTGACACTTGTTTAATGTTGTGTAAGGAATCCCACTTGTTTGAATGTTGTGTAAGACAATTTGCTACTTGTTACCATTGTTTAATGTTGTTTTCTCTTGTGGAAGGCTTGTGAGTGGCCTGATCAACATAGAATCTATCTGCATCATTGAAAGATCTACCAAGAAAGGTATTCTTGTGCAACTCCATACCGCTATCTACTATCTACTGCAATAATTGTGTTTCCTACTTTATTTCCACAATTTTCGAGCTCAAGGTCTCAACGCTCTACAGAATCTATCTACTATATTCATGTACAACACCGTATCACTGATAGATTTTGCGATAATGGTTCTTCCTCACTCTACCTTCCTGCTTGAACTTCTATTGTGGGTGGTATGCGAATTTGCACCTCCATTCGTGGATTAGGATATCTGGCCTGGGAAGGTATGAGTAACCCCTCAAGCATAGGCCTTTACCAACGATAACCTACCCTTATATCTTTGAATGGTTGACATCCTTTCTAAATACCGAGTCATACCACTTGTTGTGCTAGTCACACCACCAATCAATATTTGTATGCATATTTCAATTTAATATAGATGAAATTAATGTTTACTAATATTATATTATTTAAATTTGATAATTTCAAATCTACGTTTTAAATTGTTGCCGTGACATGTGGGTTTATACATTGCATTAATATGATAGATGCTTCCAATGATCTACATTCCTTTTCTGGACTAATTCCTTAGAATAGAGACTAAAATATTCCAATATTAGCCTTTCTTAGGCCCCAACATAGTATTTTTAAGGATGCACCAAATCGTTCCATTATACAAGTGCCATACAAATAATAGTTTTATATAATACACGAATTAGAGAAGGAGCATTGACCTGTTCTTGTATTAGTAAATTTCGAGAAGAAAAGGAGCACTAGACTTAATAATCCATTCCTCTCATTTATTTCAGTCATAGACAGAGGAGCAGAAGGAGCATGCCCCTCTCCCAAAATCTTTTGTGAGCAGTTATTGGCCGCTTTAGTGACCTTTAGGACCTACTCTAATTACACTGGAAATTCTTGACACTTCTAAAATTAGGGTAAGGATGTGAAGGAGATGATTTCATCTGGGCCCACATAGCACATGTCAGTTTCTGGTTGGCACACATGGGTTCCACATCTGCATCCTTTGTACGTTGTGGATTTGTTCATGTATGCTTTCATGGGAATGGGTGAAATACGACATTGCTAGGCCTAGGAAGTAGCGGCTCGAGACAAAAGTGGTTTCAAAATTTCATTTTTAGAACTATTGACAATCAGGATTCGACACATAGCAAAGTGGTTTTGGGGAAATGAATCGGCGAGGGTTCTTTATCCGTCATGTATCTTCTCGAATCGTTATCCCTCTAAGTCATAGATCTGATTGATTTGCGCGTCGATTATTATGCTCGTTGGGGATTAGCACCTTTATGCTTGAGCCATTGGTTCCAAAATATGGACTAATACATCAAATTTTGGATTAAAATGTTCCCAAATTAATAGCCTTCGAAATAATACCCAACTTTTTTTTCTAATGTATTATAAAATAATACCCATTTGAGTTTAACTTCCAAATTATACTACCAAACCTTACGGAAATTTTTCTTAACCTATTTCTTAAAATTATGGTCCTTAGTTGGAAGTGTCTCCTCAATGAAATTTTCCTTTCATTAAACTCTCACTGTGAAATTATAATTCACAGCAGATCATAGAGTTGAGAATACCTCACAGTGAAAGAATGAGCAGAAAAAAGGTGAATTACAGTGAAAATTGCAAAGAAAATAACAATAAAATTAATCATGCATTGGAACTCAGATGGAAGCATAAATGTGTAACATTATCCATTAATCAGTATAGTTCACAAATATGTTACAATAGAGACAATTCGAATATCCTAGGAGAATTCAAGTCTCAGTCTATCTAGCATAGGAATTGCCACCACTAGAGTGCTTCGGAAGTCCCAAACTCAACTCAACTAAACCAAAAATCAGTTAACTGAAGACACAGTCAGTTAAATGACCAAGGAGGGAACATTAGTGAGTTCTTCATGCAAAGTAGGTGAAAAAGGGCACATTAGATCACAATCAGTGGTGATCGGAGCTAAAACCCCTAGTAGATTTCAGGAACTCAAGTGGACTGAACTAGAACATGGATTTAGCTCCTAAAATGTATGGAAATGAATCTAGTGGGCCTAAAATCATGCATGCAGGGAACATTATGTGGCTAATGGGTCCTATATGATATTTTCACACCACTAGGGGGAAAGTAACACCATCAACTACTAGTAAAAATAAAATAATGCTAAGTAGTACAAGGATGGAGTATTAATTATCCTAACACCCCCCCTTAATCCAAAATTGGAAATCCTGGGCCATGGTTATTGAGACCGAAGGTCACCCATACAATCAAATAAATGATAAAAATAACTATTCATGAAACTAAGGAAATGGGGGAAAACCTTATGGGAAAAATAACCCCCCTAAAAAATGAATAGCATGGAACTCAAGCAGCTTTCACACCAAGTAGAAATCTAATATAGGAAAATATCTTATGAGTGAAAAAATTTGTGAAAATGTCTGCAATCATCTCCTCTGTAGGACAATAATGCAGTGAGATGATCATCTTGTGCACTAGGTCCCTGATGTAGTGTATGTGAACCTAAATATGTTTGGTCCTTTGCTTCTAAATGTTGATGTATATGTAACTTCGGAATGTATTTCACCTATGTATATTGTACTCCAATAGAGATGTTATTATTCCTCTATACGGAAGTGTCGTCATTTGTATTGACAAGTGTCTCAAGTGTCATAACTTGCAGTGATGGGTTATTAGACCACCAAGTGTGGGGTCGGCCCTGATTAGTATAACCATGGGTTATTAGACTGAGTTAGACAAGTCGACGCTGCTAGGTTATTAGGCAGGTCAGGTCATGTATAAATAGAGTACGGGAGGCACTCTATTTGATCATCTCATTATTCACTTCTACACTACTCGAAAAGTGGCACACTAGTGGAGGAGGAGGTTCAGCTGCTAGGAGGACTATCTCTGTGTACTTGAGTTGTATCATTGCTCTTTCTATCTCTGAGGAAGTTGTGGGGTTTTTCACCTTTATGGTTTTCCCCAGTGAAAATATGTGTGTCTATTGTCTCATGTGATTGCTTGGTGTGATTGATATGCATTGTTATACTTGATATGCTATACATGTTATTCTCTCAGGAAAGATCCTAGAGTATGTTGAATTAATGCTAAAAAATTAACATGGTATCAGAGCTAACCTGAGAAGAAGACACTGTGTAGTTGCAGAAACTAGGGTTTCCTATTTATTGGGTTTCTCTCCACATATCTTGAAAAGCAGTAAGGTATTTTGACTCTCCTCAGCAAGGCGCATCTTTCTGTCCAATCAGAATTCAATTGGACACTTTCATTTTTGGCCCTAAAAATTAGGGTTTCCACAAAAATAGGAATTTCTGAAATCCGAGGACATAGCTGGAAGCTCCTTGGAAAAATCGAAGTTTAGAGCTTTGGATCGATTTTTTTGGTTGGGTGAAGCTCCGGTAAATGTAAACCCTAATTCACGGTCCTCCCTAGTGAATCCAGGAGATTGAAAAAAATTTATGAAGGGTGAATCTTTGCAGTTTTCAATTTCTGAGTATACCAGGCTGATCAGCTCATCAAGGTGCATCTTTATATCCTTTCAGAAAGTTGAAATTCACATTTTGAATTTTTAGGGTTTCTCTGACAAACCCTAATCCAGCACTAGATCCAGATTTCTGCAAATCAAGTGGTAAGGCCTAAATATTTTCTATTTCCATTTGAAGTACTCTTTAATATGTCTCACCACACCAAGCTTGAGGATAAGCTTGAAGGGGCTGATAACTTCCGATCATGGAAGTATAGGATTGGGTTAATCCTAGAAGAAAATGAATTGGATACTTACATAAGTTCTGAGGTCCCTATCCCAGAGGAAGAAGAGGATAAGGCCTTGCATAAGATGAACTTGGTCAAGAAAAAGAGGATCATTGTTGATTCTATCAAAGACCATCTCATACCACATGTGTCATCTCTAAAGACACCCAAGGAGATGTTTGATTCCCTAACCAATCTATTTGAAGGAAAGAACATAAATCAGAAGATGACTCTACAGAATCAATTGAAAGGGGTAAAGCTTCAGAATGGAGAGACCATTCAATCCTATTTCTCTAAGGTCTCTCAGATCAATGAACAACTTGAAGCTATGGATGAAGTAGTGGGGAATGGTGAAATTGTCATGACTACTCTGAATGGCCTACCTAGGTCATGGGATTCCTTTATTCAAGGAATTTGTGCAACAAGGAAGTTGATCTCCTTCAGTAGACTGTGGGAGGAATATTCACAAGAAGAGGCTAGGCTTTTAGCCCGAGAAGAAAAGATGGGAAGTGAAGATCAAGCTCTCACATCTCACACCAAAATAAGCAATCCCAAGAAGGAGCACTCTCATTACAAGAGATCCTATCACAACCATCAAAAGAACAAGAAGGATCTAAGATACTTCACATGTAATGAGAAGGGACACTTTGCTGCAGATTGTCCCAAGAAAAAAAGGGACAACAACAACAACAAATTCAACAAGGAGAAGAAGAGTAACAAAAGGAGATATCATGCTCATGCTGCTAAGGATGATGAACCTCCCAAGAAAAAGGCTAGATCAGAAAGTGATGACTCATCAAGCGAAGATGAATATGTTCTAATATATGCTCTCACAGGTACTATCTCTCATGGTTGTAATGATTGGCTTATTGACAGTGGGGCTTCCAAACATATGACTCGGTTTAAAGAATCTTTGGTAAACCTATCTGAACATGAGTCACCCCATAAGGTGAAACTTGGGGATGACTACCAATATCCTATCAAAGGAAGTGGTGAAGCTTCCTACAACCTAGACTCCGGGAAGTCTTTGAAGATGAAAGAGGTTCTATATGTACTTGGGCTCAAGAAGAATCTACTCTCCATATCTTCATTGGATGAAAAAGGCATGAGGGTTGCATTTGTAGATGGACAAGTACTCATGTGGCCAAAGGGTAAGACCATAGATGATGCAGTAGTAATTGGAGAGCAAGAGGGAGGATTGTACAAATTGAAGGGACAACCTGAACATGCTATGGTACATGAATTCATGGAGCCAAGTGAACTTTGGCATAGAAGGCTTGCAAATGTGCACTATAGCGCACTACCAATTGCAAGTAAAGTTGTAGAGGGTCTTCCTAAAATCAAGACAAAGCATGAAGGGATTTGCAAAGGATGTGCAAAAGGAAAGAACATTAAGAAGGCATTTCCAAGCAGTGAAAGCAAAGCTAAAGGAATCTTGGAAATTATCCACCCCGATGTATGCGGTCCAATGTCATCTAGTTCTCTGAGTGGGTATGTATACTATGTCTCTTTCATTGATGATTTCTCTAGGAAGACTTGGGTTTACTTCTTGAAGAACAAATATGAAGTGTTTGATAAGTTCAAGGAATTCAAAGCCTTGATGGAAAATCAAACTGATAAGAAGATCAAGACATTAAGATCCGACAACGGTGGAGAATTCACTTCAGGTGATTTCAAGAATTTATGCAGTGATTCAGGGATTAAGAGGGAGTTGACTGCTCCCTACAATCCACAACAAAATGGAGTTGCAGAAAGGAAAAATAGAACAATCATGGAAGCAGCATGGGCAATGATGCATGACCAGGATATGCATATGCATCTATGGGCAGAAGCAGCTAGGACAATTGTATATGTGCATAACAGAACACCTCACAAGATATTGGACAACAAGACACCAAAAGAGGTATTCTCTGGTAAGAAACCTGAAGTCAGCCATCTCAGAATATTTGGTTGCCCAGTATACACTCATGTTCCAAAGGAAAAGAGGACAAAGCTAGATCCTTCAGGAAAGAAGGGCATCTTTGTGGGGTACAATGAAAGCTTGAAGGCTTACAGAATATGCTTTCCAGGGTTCAAGAAGATTGATGTTAGCAAGGATGTAACATTTGATGAAGACTCAGCTTTCATCAAGTCAAGGAAGACACCTGTTGAAGATCATCAAGAACCAAAGGAAACCAGATTTCAAGACACCACCATGAATGAAGCAATTCCAGAAGCAGATCGTGACGTTGAAGATCCACAAATACCTATAGATCCACCCCGTGAGAAGAACTCTCATAAGAGGAAACCCTCATGGGATAGAGAGCTCATTCAAGATGCAGAAAGGTATGGCATTCGAGAAGAAGAACACAGAGCAAGAAAGAGAACTAGATCTCATACCAGCTATGTTGTCTTACTCTGTGACATTATGAAAAAATGACCTTCCAGTTATGAAGAAGCAACGGAAAAGAAAGAATGGAAGGATGCCATGGTCGAGGAATACCAGTCGATCATGAAGAATGATATTTGGTATGTAGTCCCAAGACCTGAAGGGAATTTTACACCCAAAATCTACTCATCACTAGATTCAGTGTATACACCCCTGAAGGTACTTGGACTAATAACCATCCTGGAAGGTTTGTACCCATTTGTGCTAGGTTCTGAAGTGTCATCATAGGTTGCACACTAGCAACATGCGACGTCGCAGGTTGCACCACTACAGGGTGCGACGAGGTCTGTTAATGCAAAAAAATAGCCTATTCGAGATCCTTCTCGAAACTTGCTCATTTGGGGGCTTATCCCTTACCTCTAGGAGAGATGGTACTCGACCCCTAACTCTTTGGGAAGATCCCCTATCTCTCTCCTACCCTTCCTCAACCTATCCTATCCACACCCTATCCACTTATTCCTATATAAGTGAGGCTCACTCCCATACCAAAGGGAGGAAGACTATGGTATCTACATGCTGGTGAAATCTATCTTAGGAGGAAGCCTATCATCCTTACATGCTAGGGAAATCTCTCTTAAGACACCTTCACTCACCTCTTGGAGAATTCATGCTTCCTTGGAAGGGCAAGGCAATTGGCTTGGTCGTAGAAGGGATGCTACGTTAAGTCTCTAGTTTTAGTCCTATATCTCTATCATGTACTCCTCTATTTGCATTAATACAAATGCTTTCCACCAATATTGTTCTTATGTGTAATGATGTTGTGTTGTTTACCTGCTTAACTGTTTACATAGATCTCTTATTGTATAGATGCTCTTTACTCGTTTCTCTTTTCTGTGTCTTGATAGGTCTTACAGCTTGGATCTGACGACCGTGGGACGTGGATCAACATTCGGGAGAGAGGATAGCAAATCAAAGAGGTAAGACATCTAGCACTTGATCCTTAAGTAGATCTAGGAAACGTGTTTGTATCCTATTCTATTTGTTCTAGACTCCATTGAGCTAGGGAGATCCTGCTCGCGTCCGCTCGAGTGGATTGTCCGGTGACAAATCTGGCGACCATATTGGGGAGTAGCGTTTGTTTTGTTTAGTAGTCATTAAATCTGAGAGTCACTTTCAGTTGATTACTTTACACAAGCATTGTTATCATTTTTTTCCATTTCACTTCTTAGGAATGACTCCATTGTCAGATTTTCACATTGAAGATCCTGATCTTCTTCCTCTGAGTTTATACAACTCAGTTTCAAGCCAGTTTATGGTTCATTATTGAGAGATCTAATTCATTTTTTAATCTAGAACTCGCCTGTCACACCTGGGCAGTGAGAACAGAGCGACACTATGTTTTTCTGAGTCTCTGTCTTTTGTCTGTTGCTTACTCGTCGCAGTCTGTGCACTGGTAAACTGCGACAGCGTCGTACCTCTCATATAGGTACCCTGCGACGTCGCGCTGTCTTCAAAGATAGAGTGCACCGATCTGTCGAGACTTTGCATACAGGAATCCATTCCCTCATTTGACAGTTTGAGCCTTGGTTTGATGTATAAACTCCCTCTATGTTGCAAGATCTAGCCAGAGATCCCACTTATGATTCGTGTGTTGAGAGTTTGGTTTCATTTGGATTCACTTTGGGTTCCGCTTTGGACAAGTTTGAAATCAGTAGTGGTGGATACTTTTGTCTCCCCCACCTTCATCCATTCACTCTTGCATTCCCTTCCTACCATCCCTGATCTGATCATTGCATTGGATCACCTTCTGGACCTCATTTACATTTGTTTTGAGCTTTGCTTGCTGCTGCTTGATTTTGAGTTAAGTGTGTCTTTTCCGCTTGGTCGAGTGCTTATCTTTTCTTGAGTTTTCTGAGTATATGAATGCTGCGAGTAGTGTTTTCTTTTCAATCATTTGTATCTGAAAGAAAAGTTGTTATCAATTTTATTCTTTGATGCATCCATTGAAAGATTAAAAGTGCTTCTTTCCCATTGTTTCTAAAAAAAAAGAAAAAAAAAATTATTGAAGAAAGATTGTTGTGCATTGTAAAATTCTTGTTTATATTTTGGAAAAGTTGAATGAATGTATGATCTATTGTGTTTTTCTCAAATTATGAATCAATCATTTTCTTAAGAACTCAAAGAATGCTTCGATTTTTGCAAAATTGTTTCCATGCTGAGGAAAGATAGATGCATTTTTAATTCTTGTTGCTCTTAGATCATTGAAATTGAAATTGAAAAGCTTGCATTTTCCATTTCAGAATCCTGTCATTTCATTACTTAGTGTTGTTTTGATTTGAAAGCGAAAGAAAAGAAAAGAAAAAATGCTTTGATTTGGATAGCAGTGTTGTGTACTTTTGTGTTTCATTGAAAAAGAAAAGAGTACTTTCATTGTTGAATTTGTTTGAATTGAGATAGTGTTGCATTGAGTTTGTTTGGAAATAACATTGGAAATAAAAAGCTTTCCCCTTCCCATAGGTAGAAGTAATCGAAAGAAAAGAATATTTCATGCATGTAGATAGGGCTTGCATTATGTTTCTGATTATGTACTCACCTCATGCATTCACCTAATCGTCCAAGATAAAATTAACGGTAGAACTAGGTAAATATTTTAGCAACTTGTGTGTAAGTTAGAGACGTGTTCCAGCGTCGTTAAGCGTGGTAGCTGACGTTATTTGCCAGCACTGTAGTCCGAGGGTATTGTAGTATTCCACGTACATCGGTATATCGAGCTCCTTCACGTACCCACCAAGTACCATAATCCATACTTGGCGTATCTCGAAGGGTGTATCACGTACTCGACACGCATATCGGAAGGTCTCGTGCCAATGGCTATGCATTAGACAGCACCACTACGGATTTGAGCTCCCACATACCTTGCATATATCGGGAGACACCATTAGGATTCCTAAAACCAACCGAGTTACCATTTGGCCGTCTTGGAAAAGCAATACACCGAGAACAACACTCGGGGAGATTAGCACGCACGTACTGTCTAGGTAATCGGGTATGTAGGCAAGGGTACGGTCCCAATCCTCCTTGTCACGTCATATTGTTGGACCCTGCAGTATATTGTGGTTTGCGATGCCTTGATAATCCCGTGAGGTTCCAGACTTTTGAATCCACTCTGTCACATAAGTTTGCTTGTTGCCTTAGTTTGAGTAGGTTTTTCTGGACTGCTTTTCTTTTAGCATACCCTTAGGAGAAATGTTGTTTCATCCTTTCTAGCTGATTTTCCTGATACTTTGGCGGATTTTCCCTGGAGAAGGTCTCGTAGGATCTTGAAATTATCACCCGAATATCCCCTTAATCCGAAGGTTATTTCTATGGTAAGAATGGATTAGTGTAACGCGGTCGTAGTTACTGAAATGGAGAACCCCACCTTGAATATTGGTGGACATTTGTTTCCACCAGATTCACTTGCCTCTCATCCCCCGTAGGATGAAGAAGAACACACCCCCGCTTCACAAAACCTTCCTTCCATCACCCCGGGAGAACCTGGATCGTTGGAATGGATAAATCGACCCCAGGAGGACCCTGCCGCAGTTGTTGGTCCTTCAATAGGTTATTGGACATCTTCTACAGACCACCCAGTGGCTCATTTTGTCGTCTCATCCTCATCCAACAAGACTACTCCGGAAGACACTTTAGCCTACTTTCGTGGCCAATTGGCTCACTTTCATTCCATGGATGAAGAGTTTCGGCAGTCAAGTCTCCAATGACAAGTTTAGGACCCATCATTACCCCCTTATCAACCTATCCCAGTTTGTTCGATATCTTTCGGATCACCTGAAGCATCCCACCATGTGACCACTAATGAGACTGGTCAACCCTCGCAGGAATCCAGTCCTGCACATCAAGTGAACCAACCAATGGAAGGAAAACAGTCCAACACACCTGTCACTACCACGGTTACTTTACTAGTTCCTCCCCCACCTCAGAATTCGAGGGGAGGGTATTCTACTCCTATGGATTATCTTATTGGTAATGTTATTACCACGGTAGCTAGTCAGAAACCTACGTTGGTTCAAACTCTGAATAGTGGTCAACCTGTTGTGGCTGGGGGGCAACCCTCGTTTCCTAACCAGAGCATAGGTGGTGGAGTCCCCAACGGACCTTCCGTTGGACCTTCCCAACCCACTAGACCATCCACCACGGGATTATCTCATGTTCGAGGCCCGTCAAATGTAACTCAACCCTCATGGGGTCAAGCGTATCCAGGTTCTGTTCACCCTGTTCCAGGCCAACCTAATCCTGGAAACATGCCATACGAGATACCTTATCCCGGGAATCCATACACTCTATGGGGGCAACAACCTGTGTTGCAACACGGACCCCAACCAACTATCCCTCAAGTACCACCACCCCCGATTGGTCCTCCCCCACCTCCTATTGGAGGCAGCGGACCCCCACCTAACATTGGTGGAGGCCCACCTAATTTTACCTACAACACCCCTCACCCCTCTTGCGGTGGCGAGAATGGTACACCACCTCCTCCAGGCGGAGGCAGTGACGGACCACCCTATCATGGTGAGTAGGACATTTCCCTTCAGGTGGAAGTGGTGGTCCACCACCCCCTCTAGGCGGAGGCGGTGGAGGACCTAATTACTATGGTGGTGGCTGTGGTGGTGGAAACCCTCGTCCTTTCGGCAGCGAAGGTTGTGGGGGGCCCCATCCATCTGACGACGGAAGTGGTCCACCACCCCCTTTAGGCGGAGGTGGTGGTGGGACACCTTATTACGGTTATGGACCCCCACCTCCTCCCGGTGGTGGAAGCGGATCTCCACCCCTTCTCGGAGGTGGAGGTGGACCCCCACCTTATTGGAATGGACAACCTTATGGTGGCAGACCTCCTTACGGTCTAGGTGGCACACCCCCCTACGGTCAATTTAGTCCTTACACGCCATATCCGTATTATCAATACACGCAGCCTAAGCCACAGCTGCCCTTTCTGGCTACTTTGGACCTACCTGACCTCTCCCATTTAACCAATGATCCTATTTACCACGGATCTAACTGGCCACCGCCTCCGGTGAAACTTCCGTCTGATATCCCCAAGTTTGACGGAAAGCCGGGTGAAGACCCCAAGAACCACGTGATGACATACCACTTATGGTGTTAATCTAATTCCTTAATGGATGATTCAATTTGTCTTTGATTGTTTCAAAGGACTCTCACTGGTTCGGCTGCCAAGTGGTACATCGAGTTGCCACCATGCTCTTTTCCTGATTTTGGCTCTCTTGCTATGAACTTTTTGACGCATTTCCAGCTGCCTATACAGTATGAGACTGGTACTGAGCTTTTAACCTCGCTCCGTCAGAATACCGCCACTCACATTTCAGATCATATCCACGAGTGGCGAAGGATATGACGTCTCATTAAAGCTCCCATTCCAGATCATCTCCTAGTAGACCGGTTTACTAAATCGCTCATTCCCACCATAGCAAAAGATGTTTCCATGCGAGGTGCTGTCACCGAAGAACAAGCCATCGCGAGTGCTCATCTGTTAGACTTGGTCTACACTCAGTCTGGCACTCTATTCAATATTTTTCCTGACACACCCCGAGACGTTAATGATCCCATGAAACTGCATAAGGGACCCCAAGCTGATGGGATCATTGGTTCCCTTAACACCCAGCCTGCTACTAGCATTGTTGGATCATCCAACCCGACTCCGGATGGCCACAGCACCGCCAAGTCCACCACTCCTGTTGTAACTGAAGAGGTGAATTCCATTCAATTAGCTTCATCTCAGAAGTTTAACGGAAAAAAGAAGAACATGGGGAAACCCAAAAAGTCTTCTGCCCAGTAGGAACCAAAGAGCACTCCTGACGATACTAAGCAGAAAAGGAAACTGAAGTATCCTTGTCTACTGTGTGGAGAAGACCATTTCTCCAAAGAGTGTCCCCATAGAGACGAAGTGCAAAAGTTTCTTAGGGGTAAACCGACTCCCGCAGTCCTCAACGATTCGTTTCCTGCACAAAACCAACAGATGATTGCTCAAATCCCCCCAGCCCAGGGGGAACCATCCAATACCGTGCATGTTCTCATGTTACGTAACAAGGCGATCAATTTGACTACTCGCTCACGATCTTACGAACTGGTCCCTTCGAAGGAATCCACTGGAAGTAATGTTGAAAAAGCTTCCAACTCCTTAACTAACGTCACTGTACCATCGACTTCTCTCACCATTAAGAAGCCCTCCTTGGATTCGATATTGCGTCTACCCAAGAGTACGATTCGAAAAGTCATTTTCAATCCTAATGCTCGAGTGACACAGAATTACAATATTGTAGAGGACTTGGCACAAGCTCCTTGCGCCATGTCTACCCTGGAAGTTTTGCAGAATTGTCCCAATCAATGCAAAACTCTCCTTGCAGCTATTGGTGCAATTGACCCAGATTCCTCAAATACCATCATGTTCCGACTTGACAACTTTAAGTCGAGGCTCTCACACCAACTCGCATTCCATGTTTCTGTGAACATTGCTGGGAAGATTATCCATCGTACCCTTTTGGACGAAGGAACCTCCACTTATGTCATGTCCATCGCTTGTTGGAGAGCCATTGGCTCCCCCAAATTGAATCGTTCTCCTACCATGTTGAAATCATTTGATGGGCGTGGCTTACAACCTCATGGGATCTTACAAGCTCTTGCAGTTGAGTTGGGTGGAAAGACTGTAACCATTAACGTGGAAGTGGTCTTGGCCCTGTTAGATTATAATCTCCTGCTCGGTCGCAATTGGTTTTATACCATGCAGGCGGTAGCCTCTTCAGTCATCCGCATAGTACAATTCCCCCACCAAGGACGAATTGTTACTATTGACCAATTAGATTTTTGTACACCGGATTCCACTACTCATTCTGGTGACCATGTTCCTTCCATTCGACAGATGTCAAAATAGTATGAGAGTGTAGGGGTTGGCCTTTTGAAAGATTCATCTCTCATGGGTGTTTTTCCAGCCACGGACCCCCCTAATCATGTTGCTACGGTGAACATGATCTCCACTGAGATTTTATCTCACTCAAATGATGCTTGGCTTGTATCGGATGAAGCCACAACACACCTGATTGGAGACATGATGCCTCTTTCACCCGCTGAACGTATTTATGAGGCTATCCAATCAGCGTCGGAGGACCATTTAACCATGGCCTCCCCATCTTGTTCTCTACGATGGACGTCCTCTCTACTTGATCTCTTACTTCGGACTTTTCATTCAGATGAGTCCATCATGGAAGTAATGAATATTAATGACAGTCGGTGGGATAATCTCCATCATAGGTCATCTTTTCTTCCTCCTTTGGAATACATAGAGAACAAAATCCATACCCTCTTTTCACTGGATATCTATCCATCCCCTCAGTCCCCCATCCTTACATGTCTTATGGACACGGAGGGCAACTTGGCCAATATTGAGCCAACCAGCCCGGTAGACAGCTCGGTGAAACCTGGTATAGTGGAACACATTCGCATAGGCCAGAAGTGTTCCCCTGAAGAAATCGATGTTAGCACAGCCTTGTTCAAGCAATTTCGAGACGTGTTTGCTTGGTCCTATGAGGAGATTCCTGGGATAGACCCCGTGATTGTTTCTCACGAAATAAAAACCTATCCCGACATCAAACCTGTACACCAAAAGTTGTGACTAGTACACCCCCGAAAGACTGCGGAAATAAGGGCAGAGATTGAAAAGATCTTAAAGGCTGGTTTTATTTATCCTGTCCCATTGACGGATTGGGTCTCAAACGTCGTTCCTGTGAACAAAAAGCAAGGCACCATTCGCGTCTACGTTGATTATCGAGACCTTAATCGGGCTTCTCCAAAGGAGAACTACCCGACCCCCTTCATCGACCAGATCATCGACAACTGTGCCGGAAGCGTCATCTTCTCATTCATTGATGGTTTTTCTGGTTACAACAAAATTGAGATCAACCCAGTCGACCAACATAAGACGACTTTCATCTACCCATGGGGTACATTCGCTTATCGCAAGCTCCCATTTGGCCTTAAAAATGCTAGTGCCACGTTTCAGCGAGCTATGTCGTACGCTTTCCACGATATTAAGGACTTTGTGGAACCCTACTTGGACGATCTCCTTGCTCATTCAAAGCAGCGCGAGTTCCACATTGATCATCTAATGGCCATTTTCCTCAGATGCAGACGAGACAAGATCCGTCTAAATCCTCACAAGTGTATCTTTTGCATTGAGTCCGGACACCTCCTAGGATTTATCATTTCGAAGGATGGGATCCGCATTGATCCCTTAAAGGTGGAGGCCATCATCAACCTACCAACCCCAACTGATGTTACGGAACTTCAA
Source organism: Larix kaempferi (assembly GCA_027924585.1). NCBI lineage: Eukaryota > Viridiplantae > Streptophyta > Pinopsida > Pinales > Pinaceae > Larix > Larix kaempferi. The sequence goes on from BSBM01001292.1 coordinate 1,035,485, forward strand.
AGTCTCCAAGGGAAGGCGACTTACTTACGATGTTTTGTGTGTAATTTCGTGGAGAAGACTCAAGGATATATGAGAAGGACATCCCGTTCATTTGGGACGATCAAGCTCAAAAATACTTCTACAGTATCAAACATGCCATCACGCATGCCCCCGTGCTCCAACCACCTAATTATTATCGAGATTACATCTAATATCCCGCCGCTTATGCTACCACTATCGCCATGGTTTTGGTACAGGAGGATCAAAACGCTTAAGAACATGTGATATACTATGAAAGTAAGGGTCTAGCTGATGTTGAAACTAGATATTCACATGTCGAAAAACTTGCTTTTGCTGTAGTCATTGCCATCCAGAAGTTCCGTCACTACATCTTGCTCCGCACCACCACCATTATCGCCGACTCGAACCCCATGTACCACGTACTGACACGTCAGGTGCTTAGGGGAAAGTATTCACGCTGGATCGTGATACTGCAAGAATTCGATCTTCTTTTTTAGAAAGCCAAGTCTAAGAAGCCTTTGGTGTTTGCCGAGCTCATTTGTGACCTTCCCCATCCTGATGCAGAAGTTGAGCACAATGACTCATTTTCGGATGAATCATTGTTTCTCATCAGTACGACTGATCCGTGGTATGGAGATATCTTGTTGTATCTTCAAACCCAACGCTTCAACCCTCACCTCTCTCACGACGACTGTCGTAAGATTCGTCACCATGCAAAGTACTATTTAATCATTAATGATACTTTGTATCATCGTGGCGTCGATTTAATTCTTCGACGTTGTCTCACTCATGATGAGGCTGAACACATTCTGAATGACTGTCACGCTGGGGCATGTGGCGGTCACCTCTCTGGGATGGCTACAGCCTAGAAGATTTTGTACGCAGGATATTACTGGCCTACTATCTTCAAAGATTGTATTGAGGCCGTTAAAAAATGTCCTCCTTGCCAACACTTCCATACAAAGAAGCACACTCATCCCGCCCCACTACATCCGGTTATTTCCATTGGCCCATTTGCAAAATGGGGCATTGATTTTATGCACTGTAAGCCTACCTCGGCCGGGGGGCATAGTTACATCATCATAGCTATGGATTACTTCACAAAGTGAACCGAGGCTATGCCTACATACCAAAACGACGGCAAAACCGCCGCACTCTTCATGTTCAATCATGTAATATCTCGGTTTGGAGTTCCGTAGGCCATAGTCACCGACCATGGTTCTCATTTTCAGAACCATATGGTTGATGAATTGAGCGACAGGTTGGGTTTTCGCCATCAAAATTCAACATCCTACTACTCGCATTCCAATGGACAGGTCGAGGCAACTAACAAGGTCTTGAAAACTATGGTCCAAAGGATAGTAGGGACACATAAGTCCAGCTGGCATAACATGCTCTTTTCAGCATTATGGGCCTACCTAACTATCGTTAAAACTGCCACAGGCTTCACTCCCTTCCAATTGGTATATGGATTGGAGGTTGTCTTACCAATAGAGTGCGAAATCCCATCTGTACATCTCATGGTCAAACTTCTTCCTAACACTACCGCTAAGGAAGAATGTCTCTTGCACTTAGCAAAACTTGACGAGAGATTCTAATCTTGCTACTGAAGAACATAAGAAACGCATCAAGGCCCAATACGATAAGTCAGTTGAACCTCATATCTTTAACGAGGGTGATCTAGTCCTCACTTACGACCAGAAGCATGATAAACTAGGAGCAGGGAAGTTCTAGTCCATGTGGCATGGACCCTACATAGTCAAACGTGTGTTGGAAAAAGGTGCTTACAAGCTTGAAGATTATGACGGAATCTCTTTGGGTGAACCCCGCAATAAGCTTTACCTGAAGAGATACTACGCTTGATCTCTCATGCATAGACTTGCTTGTATATACTGTACATGGAGTGTTTTTGTGTGGTGTGACGCATTTCTTTTCGAGTGTCTTTTGATCTTGTTTCCGCTTCTTATACCATGTTCTGTCTGCGTGTGCAGATGGCAACGTGCTATGGATTCGCGGACAGCGCCAGCCGGCATACCCGTAACCTTGCTTCGGCAGCCTGGGTACTATATTCCCCAACAAGTGAGCTCATTAGCTCAGGAGGAAGTTGCCTAGGGTTTGCGACCAACAATGCCGCAGAATATCAGGCAATAATCGGAACCCTAACTAACGCCATTTCCTTGGGTATGAACCACATTGTCATCCATATGGATTCTCAATTAGTGGTTTCCCATTTGAACTAGGTATACGCCATCCATGATCCCATCTTACTCTGTCTCTTCAGACAAGTACGTCTCTTGGAAAGGTCATTTGAATATGTTCAATACCTGCACATTCCACAAGAGTTAAACACAGTTGCTGACTCGATGGCCAATTTCATTTTGGATTGGTACATTGCACACACATAATACTCATAATATGTAAAAGCATTCACGACATGTAAATATAATGTACAGAAGCAAACATGTAAACAAGATCACATCACTAATCATTTTAAAAACACATAATGTATAAATCGTCGGTAATGTCTGTATATATATATATATATAAATTGCTCAAAAGTAGTGCTGGTACAAAATCTGAAGCACGATGGCTTTCAGTGAGTCTCTACAAAAATCTGAAGCATCATAGCTTTCAGTAAGTACAAAAATCTGAGGCCTCTAAGCTCTCAGTACAAGTATAAAAGTGCAATCAGGCTGGACGCCTAACCCGTACACCCCTAGCTCTAACAGCTCTCTGACGCTGGGTGAGAAAGCAGTCTACAGTACGAGCCACCTTGCGGAGTAAGGAGTTGAAGTGCACGGATGTTCCAACTCCAAATCTCTGCATGGGCCTCGGTAGGTCATCGATAGCTGGCTCGGGTACCTCCACGGTTAGCTAGGACATGTTCCAGTACACCTCCTCCATCTCCTCGATGGAAGCATGAGCACCTGTAGGAACCATTGCCTCCCCACCTCTGTCTCTCCTCGCTAGAAGGGAGAGACCTACTGGTTGCAAGGGACCCACATCTGCACACACATATTACGCACTTGTCAGCATTACATCAAAAAAATGATATAATATACAAAACTAAAAAATACAAGGGTTTTGTTCTTACCGATATCACCCCATGCTGCACCCTCTGGCAGCACCAAGTTGGGATCCTCTCGAAGGCCCATGCCACCATATGGAAATTCCTCGACCATAAGTAACTGGCCTTCCATTCAGCTAAAGAACTCGGGACCAAAAATGATGATGGGACCCCCACCATGGCAGGTCATCACCTCTTCCCACCTGAGCATGCGAGGATCTCTCGGATCCCTATCATCCATTACCAACTGCGGGCGCAAGAGAGGAACCCTCTCCAAGAGGAATGATACTATGATCGATCCATACCCAAAATTCTTGAGCTCCCCGTGCCAACACTTGGTCAGCTAAGCTCGGATGTTGGCGAGGAGACCCTCACACCAGTTGAAAACCATGGGGGACATACAATCCTCCGCATACAACATCTGAGTCCGAGTAGCTGTATGTGGAGCTTGGCTACCCACCACCCTAGTAATAGTGAGCAGTATGGTCCGCAGGGGACGACTCACCACATCTCTGATAAGTATCTTCCTGCTGGAGGGACGAGAAGTATCTATGCAGTGCTGCAACACCATGTCCTCAACTATACGATCACTGGCCCGTGTCCCAATGAGTTGTACAGCATCCCCTCTTCGAGACAAACCAGTCAGAAAGTAGATATCCTCAATATCAATCGTGAGGATATGCTCACGTATCACAAAGTATTGTTGGGTTGCATCCCAACTCTGGAGCATGTGTGTCAGGAACGGGATCTGGGCTCTCATTCCCTGTATCTCGAAGAATTTGAGCAATCCACAGTTTCTCAAAGCTTCCACACATTGTGGATCGTTTGTGGCTTGCTCATCTTCACTTCATGTTCTCTCTCCCACCACTCTAGTACCATTTTTGCTTGCTAGTAAACTGCCAAAAGGGGAAATTAAACCCTGTTAGGACCTTCCTCAGCATTCACAAGCTCATTTTTTGGATTATTTTTTGTGTTTGGGATTTGGGTTTCCCTCGTCGCACCGTACCTTCAGGTATAGCGCGACATCGTCGCAGATCTCGTTTTCGAAGCTTGTGACGACCCGAACTTGTCACAAGTCCTAAAAGGGCCACTTGCAACGAGCCGAGGGCGCAGTGGCCCTTCCACAAACCACCAAAAAACTCAAAAAATGAACAAGAAATGAAAAAGTAAACCACTACAAAGTTGTTGGCTGAGATTTAGGCCTACCTGGTCCGAACGGCTGGTGAAATGGCAGATCGTAGCTCCTGAAATCGGCAAAGGAAGTTTTGGCTCCAAATTGGTACTTCTCCACCCAAATTGGCAATTTGAACAATGTTTCTATTTTTGGCCCATATTTCTATTTATAAATAGAATGGAATATTCCTTTTCAAATATTTTGATGCTTTTGGGGCATTTACTATAGTTTCGACCGTTTGTCATTATATTTGGGGATATTTGACACTTTTTCTAGTGTACAGGAGTCATAAAGTGGTCTTTTGTGCCATTTCTCGCGTTACCAATGGTAACTACAGGTATGAACACCCCTTTCAATGTTTTGCCATTATTATGTTTGGTTAGTCGTAATTATTGCATGAGGATGAGTTCACTCTTCGTTTGTTCTCGTACTCACCCAACCATGAGAACAAGTACCAAGTTCTGATTTATCACTTTTTCGAGCTCGTTAAACTTCCACAGAAAAGGACACCCCCCGGAGTCCATAGTTAAGCTCTTTTCAGACTCCCTAAAATTGAAAATATCGCCAAGAGAACTTGTCGCATTCACGCTTGTTAAAGTATTTGAATGGTCGTCTTCCTGGTGATAGTTTACCCCTTTTTCAGACCATGGAGCACTAATTACGAAAAAGGAATACTCCAGCCAATTATGACTGGAAGAGTCCTCTCCCGCGTTGTTTTACCCTTTTCCGGGCGATGAGGCTAACTTTACGAAAAAGGAACGTTGGAGTCTTCTTTAGTTCTTTTCAGACTCTCTAAATATGAAATGACAACCGAGTTTACCTTCTATGGACTCGTTAAAGTTTCACATTGAAGGGCCTGTCATGGGATGAACCCCTCCTATCCTAGGTTCGGAAAATATTTGGGATTGGACTCATCTATGAGATGAGCTATACTGAGCACCTGGTTACCCTCATCAAGCTCGTAAAAAACACATGAGGCACTCATCATTCATGATGGGGAAAAAGGAAAGTGTTTGTGTTACATACCTTAGCGGCAGTATACAGTCATTCTTGAACATGGCACTCATCTGCATTTGCATACCGTACTTGGGTCATCCATTTGTCTATGGGTCCACGCTTACTTTCTGATTCTTGTTACTCCTCTGAAGCATTCGGAGAAAGATTCCACCACCAGGTGCATTAGAAGTCTGTGTCATTCTCATGTCAATACTGCCAAGTCATGCCATGCCCATGTTCAAGAACACATCCACTATTTATCATCTATAGTCAGTACACACATCGTCATGTCGTTGTTACTTTGAGTCAGTCTTACGTGTTTTTGTACCATCCGATCCACTCTATACATCTTTTGTCGTGTTTCGTGTCGATTGATGGGGGATTCATCACGACCCTCCTTCGATAGATTCATCCTTGTCGACTTCAGCTCATCATCCAAGGATTGAATCTAGAAACCAACCAAGTACCTTGGCCCTACATGCCTCAATGGCAGGTTACCTTGCTTTCATCATGAGTTTACATCATTGACTCCTGATTGAAAGATTTCATCTTGCGTTTGACTTCAACTCATTTATTCACGCTCGATGATATGTACTATGATACCTTGGGAATCATTGACATTAATGGCGATCTCCCTTGCACTTGTTAACGGTTTACATCAATGACCGGTAATCAAGTGGTTTCTACCATGTTCGACGTCAAGACATTTGTAATCACATGGATAGATTCGTGTCATTGCAGGTTCAGCTTGAAGACCCTGGGGAGTCATGTTTTACCCAAGTTGCGATGGAGTTTGTATTGAGTCATATTACACAGATCCACTTTTGTATTGGTCGTGGCTGTGTTATCATCTCATCATGGATCTACACTTGTGTCTAGTAGCCATGATTGTGTTCAGTCGGTCATTACTACCATGGATCTGCAATGTATTGGTCGGCAGCCATGTTGTACTTCATATGAGATTATTTGTTCATATTCAGTTGTACTGCAGCATCGTCCTTTATCCGACGAGTCTTTTGCCATTATTTCTATCAAAGCACTTCACCTGTACATCCTTAACAACTTCATGCTTTGGGGGGCATTCTATTACACCCAAAATCTACTCATCACCAGATTCAGTGTATACACCCTTGAAGGCACTTGGACTAATAACCATCCTAGAAGGTTTGTACCCATTTGTGCTAGGTTCTGAAGGGTCGTCACAGGTTGCACACTAGAAACATGCGATGTCGCAGGTTGCACCACTACAGGGTGTGACGAGGTCTGTTAATGGGAAAAAATAGCCTATTCGAGATCCTTCTCAAAACTTGCTCATTTGGGGCCTTATCCCTAACCTCTAGGAGAGCTGGTACTCGACCCCTAACTATTTGGGAAGATCCCCTATCTCTCTCCTACTCTTCCTCAACCTATCCTATCTACACCCTATCCACTTAGTCCTATATAAGTGAGGCTCACTCCCATACCAAAGGGAGGAAGACTATGGTATCTACATGTTGGTGAAATCTATCTTAGGAGGAAGCCTATCATCCTTACATGCTAGGGAAATCTCTCTTAAGACACCTTCACTCACCTCTTGGAGAATTCATGCTTCCTTGGAAGGGCATGGAAATTGGCTTGGTTGGAGAAGGGATGCTATGTTAAGTCTCTGGTTGTAGTCCTATATCTCTATCATGTACTCCTCTATTTGCAGCAATACAAATTCTTTCCACCAATATCCTTCTTATGTGTAATGATGTTGTGTTGTTTACCTGCTTAACTGTTTACATAGATCTCTTATTGTATAGATGCTCTTTACTCGTTTCTCTTTTCTGTGTCTTGACAGGTCTTGCAGCTTGGATCTGACGACCGTGGGACGTGGATCAACATTCGGGAGAAAGGATAGCGAATCAAAGAGTTAAGACATCTAGCACTTGATCCTTAAGTAGATCTAGGAAACGTGTTTGTAGTCTATTCTATTTGTTCTAGACTCGCATTGAGCTAGGGAGATCCTGCTCACGTCCGCTCGAGTGGATTATCCGGTAACAGGGAAGTCTGTGGTGACTTCCAAGTGGATCTACAAGATCAAGTATGCTGCAGATGGCAGCATAGAGAAATACAAAGCGAGATTTGTAGCTCGTGGCTTCTCCTAGAAATAAGGGATTGATCATGAAGAGACTTTTGCTCCTGTGGCCAGATAAATTTCCATTATAACAGTACTTGCTTTGGCTGCAGTGATAAAATGGAAGATACACCAAATGGATGTTAAGACATATTTCTTAAATGGTGTAGTCGAGGAGGAAGTGTATGTGGAGCAGCCACTTGGTTTTGAGACACATGATAGAGATTCATATGTGTGCAGGTTAAAGAAAGCCTTGTATGGCTTGAAGCGAGCTCCTAGAACTTGGTATGGTAGGATAGACAACTTTCTATCCAGTTTGGGCTTTACTAAGAGTAAAGCGGATTCCAACCTTTACTACAAGGTTGAGGAAGGCAATCCTGTGATACTACTCTTGTATGTGGATGACCTGTTTGTAACAAGTGAGGATAGATTGATTACTGACACAAAGAGGAAGCTTGTTGCCGAGTTCTATATGAAGGACTTGGGGATGATGCACTATTTTCTAGGCATGGAGGTGTGGCAGAGTGCAGATGGAATCTTCCTTCGACAAGGGAAGTATGCAGTAGAGATCCTGAAGAGGTTCGGGATGACAGACTGCAAGGCCATGGCCACACCTATGGCATCGAACCTGAAGCTTCTGTGTGATGCTTCATCTGATCTAGTTGATGTCATTGTGTATCGTCAGATGATTGGGTCCTTGATGTACCTAACGAACACAAGACCAGATATTTGCTTTGCAGTGAACACATTGAGCCAGTTCCTGATGGATCCCAGAGGTGTTCACCTGGTTGTTGTAAAGCATACTCTGAGGTACCTGAAGGGTACAATTGATTATGGGCTCAAGTATGATGTGAATCAAAAGTTCAACATGCATGGTTATGTTGATTCAGACTGGGCCAATAGTGTTGTAGATAGGAAGAGCACTTCAGGGTGCTGCTTTAGTATGGGATCAGGTGTGATCTCTTGGTTTAGCAGGAAGTAGTCGTGCGTAGCGCTGAGTACAACCGGAGCTGAGTATGTTGCACCTTGTTTGGCTAGTTGTGAGGCAGTATGGATGAGGAAGATACTGTCTGAGTTATTTGATCTCCCGTTGGATGCTATTGGTATCTTTTGTGACAACCAGAGTTGTGTGAAGATGTCTGAGAACCCGATGTTCCACGACAGGTCGAAGCACATAGAGATCAAATATCACTATATCAGGGATATGGTACAGAGAGGAGTAGTGAAGCTCCTATATGTTGTGACAGATGAGCAGGTTGCAAATGTGCTAACGAAGCCACTAGCCAAAGTGAAGTTCGAGTACTTCAGAGAGAGGCTTGGTGTTCTTCAGATTGATGACACTTCGAGGAAGAAGTGATGGACACATTTGCAGGGGCCATTCTGAGCATGGTGAGAGGAGGATCCTTCCATGGCTGTGGATGTAAGCGCTGGATGATGAGCATCAGGATGATTCTCCAGTTACTTCTCTGTATATGCATCATGTTGGATGCTTGTTATGATCAGTTGGATCATGTATATGTTTATGCATCATGTTGGATGCTTTTTATGATCAGTTGGATCATGTATATGTATATGCATCATGTTGGATGCTTGTTATGATCAGTTGGATCATGTATATGTATATGCATCATGTTGGATGCTTGTTATGATCAGTTGGATCATGTATGATGATATGTATCAAGTGGATACATTGTATGATCAGGTAGATCATGTATGATGATATGTATCAGGTGGATACATTGTATGATTAGGTAGATCATGTATGATGATATGTATCAGGTAGATATTGTGTATGCATCAGGTGGATGCATTGTATGATCAAGATGATCATGGATGATGAGCTTCAGGATGTTGCTCCACATGATATGGATCAGGATGATTCTATGACGATGATCAGGATGATCATGTGATGATGACATGCATCAGGACGATGTAGTGATGATGATCAGGATGATCATGTACATCAGGATGATGTATGGTGAGTATCAAGTTGATACTCTATGGTCGTGGACAGGTTGTGTAGATAAGCATATAATATGGACCTGGGAGGTTTGCAGATACTCTTTCGAGGTTTTTCCTATGGCATATAATATGGCCCTGGGATATCTGGAAAATGCTCTTTCGAGGTTTTGCTTAGGAGGACATATAATATGGCCCTGAGAGATCCGATAGGTTGGGTTGTGTGCCCATAATAATTCCTAGGATTCTCTTGCGAGGTTTTGTCCTATGGCATATAATATGGCCCTAGGAGATCCTATAGGTTGGGTTGTATGCCCGTAATAAGTCCTGGGATGCTCTTGCGAGGTTTTTCCATCACCACATGTAATATGGCCCTGGGAGATCCGATAGGTTGGGCTGTGTGCCCATAATAAGTCTTGGGATGCTCTTGTGATTTTTTGTGGTGACCACATGTAATATGTCCCTGTGAGATCCTATAGTTAGAGCTGTGTGCTTGTAATAGCCTAGGATGCTCTTGCGAGGTTTTGTGGTGAGGTCACATATAATATGTCCCTGGGAGATCCGACAGGTAGATTTGTGTGCTTGTAACAGCCTGGGATGATCTTGTGAGGTTTTGTGACGCACGTAATAAGTCCTGAGGATTCCACAGTATGGCCAGTGATGAAGACTTGCAGGTGGTGGGCCTACATCTAGTATGAAAAAGGACTGGCTCTCTAGAAATTCCTATGATGATTAGATTGGATATTGATTGAGATAGCAGCAGCAGTGACAATGACGATGATGATGATTTGATGACGATGATCCAGAGAAGAAGACTTGTGCTAACATATCTATGTCGAGAAATACCTTCCTAGTTAAGAGGGAGTGTTGATGTATATGTAACTTCGGAGTGTATTTCACCTATGTATATTGTACTCCTATATAGATGTTATTATTCCTCTATACGGAAGTGTCGTCATTTGTATTGAAAAGTGTCTCAAGTGTCGTAACTTGCAGTGATGGTTTATTAGACCACCAAGTGTGGGGTCGGCCCTGATTAGTATAACCATGGGTTATTAGATTGAGTTAGACAAGTCGGCGCTGCTAGGTTATCAAGCAGATCAGGTCATGTATAAATAGAGCGCGGGAGGCACTCTATTTGATCATCTCATTATTCACTTCTACACTACTCGGAAAGTGGCGCACAAGTGGAGGAGGAGGTTCAGCTGCTAGGAGGACTATCTCTGTGTACTTGGGTTGTATCATTGCTCTTTCTATCTCTGAGGAAGTTGTGGGGTTTTTCACCTTTATGATTTTCCCTAGTCAAACTCTGTGTGTCTATTGTCTCATGTGATTGCTTGGTGTGATTGATATGCATTGTTATACTTGATATGTTGTACATGTTATTCTCTCAGTAAAGAACCTAGAGTATGTTGAATTAATGCTAAAAAATTAACACTAAACTGAATCACTGGAGATACCTATGGCTCTTTGATTATCACATAAAAGGTCTACTGAAGGAGAAGTGAAAATTATAAACTCTATCAATATCTCATGTAACCAAACTACCTGAATAGTTGCATTCGCATCCCCTATGTACTATGCTTCTACTGAAGAAAGTATGAGTGTTGCTTGCTTCTTACTTGACCAGCAAATTGGTCTTGATCCCAAAATGAATACATACCCTGAAGTAGATTTTCTATAAGTGTTGTCTCCAACCCAATATAAGTCAGTAAAACCAACGAGATCTAGCAAAGTACCAGCAAAATAATGTATAACAAACTCTCTTGTACCCTGCACATAGTGCAAGATCCTCTTTTTATGCCTTCCAATAGATAACATGTGGCTCCTGCATGTACCTATACACAACACCAAAAACATATGATAGATCTGGTCTCGAATGTGTCAAGTACAACAAGCTACCAATCAACTATCTGTAAAGAGTGCTATCAACCAAAGGAGTAGAACCACCTTCTTCCAATCTGATTCCAGATAGGAAAGGAAAGGTTGTATCTTTGCAATCAATCATGTGGAACTTTTGGATTAAGTCAGATGCATATCTAGAATGTGAAATCATGATCCCTGAAGCATTTTGAGTTACTTCAAGGCCAATAAACTGTTTCAACAGTCCTAGATATGTCACGGAGAAGGATTTACTCAAAGCGGACTTGATGTTCTTCATCCCAGTAGATGAACCACCAGTGATGAGCAATTCATCCGCATAAAAAACAAGCAAAAATAGGCATCCTCCCTTCCGTTGCATGTAGACATTGCAGTCAGATTTGCATCTCTCGAACTTCTATAATAGTAAGAAAGAATCCATCTTGGCATGCCATGCCCTTGGGGCTTAATTGAGACCATACAATGATCTCCTTAGTCTGCTTACCAAGGATGGATCATCAGTGTACCCCTCAGGATGTTTCATATATATCTCTTCTTCTAAGTCACCATGCAGGAAGGCACTCATTCACATCCATGTGATGTACCTCCCATAGTTTCGAAGCCGCAATGGCCAAAACAAGTCTCAATGAATCCATTCTTGCTACAAGAGAGAATGTCTCATTGTATTCCAAACCTTTAACTTGTGAGTATCCATTTGCAACCAATCGAGCCTTATACTTGGTTGTAGATCCATTAGATACAAGCTTTGTTTTGTAGATCCATTTGCACTGAACTAGCTTTCTCCCTGGGGGAAGAGAGACAAGATCCCATGTCTCATTGTTCTGCAGTGACTCATATTCTTCATCCATGCTTGCCTTCCATATTGGATCATGGAAAGGCTCTTTGAAATATTGTGGATCAGACCCTACCATCATGTAGCACCTCTCAAGTATAAGTGAATATGTATGACATAGTGCAAGTTTTGCATCTTGATGTTGAGCTAGAACTTGATCTTCTTTAACTTTATACTCAATATCAAGATCTGATTCAACTTAGTCCTCATCTTCAGAATCTAAATCTGGATCATTAGGAGAGACATCATTCTGATATTGCAAGTGGAGTAGGCAGAGAATATGGCATAAAATATGAGAAATCATATGCCTTTGAGGCATGCTTTGCAACACCTTTTGCTATCAACTTACCAGATGAGATCTCTGCAATCTCAACTGTGTCAAGACCAAAGACAAATTTCTTCGATGAATTTGTGTGTGTCAACTGATAAACAAATACAAATTTTGATTTCAAGGAAGGTACATACAGAACATTTTTGAACTTCACATTCTATATTTTTATTGTGCCCTTCCCTTCAGTAGAGATCTGAGAATCATCTCCCATGTGAATACTCGTACCATCGACAAGATATAGAGAATAAAATGATTATTTGGAGGAAACCATGTGTTGGAGGCTCCAAAATCAATGAGGAAGAATTGTGATTGTAAGAATCCATCCTTTAGTGCATGGCATCTCTCATGATCATCTGTCTCACTTCCAGAATCAGTCTTCCTTGCGCTTTCTGGGAGGGAAATGTTGTGCTATTCAAGGATTTTGGTCATTTGATCTATTTTATTCTTCATGCAAGATCTCTCTGGGTGGTCTCCTTTCTTGCAATAGGAACACTTAGTCTTCTCAAACCCCTTTTGCTTATCCTTCTTTGATTTCGAGGTTCCTTCTGATGGATTAGACTTTGGATTATTCTTGGTCTCAAATTGTTTCTTCTCTTTTCTTTTGTTCTTCCCTTTAGCATTCGCATTTTTTTACTCTCTAGCCATAAAAGCTTGATTTTTGGAGGCCTTCAAGGTGCCCATATGAATAAATGTGTCTTGTTCTTGGATGAGAGATTCAGTGAATGTATCTAGAGAAGGAATTATCCAGTTGGGGATTGACAATATCCCTGAATGGAAGGTAGAAACAATTATAGAAAAAAATGGACCAAGTTTGCTTAGAATGGATAGCACCAGCTGCTCATCCTTCTTCTCAATGCCACATTATTTGCATTGCATGACCAATAATTTGAATTTAGAGAAGAATTGATGTATGGTTTCGAAACTGCTTCAATCCATCAAGGTGGAAGAGAAAATATCTGGAAATATGAATACACATGAACCCAAATGCTTCATCTAATATATTTAGATACTTGTCCTTCTCAACAATTGCCTAAGGTTCGAACTCTTTTCCCATTGTGACCATACACATACTTTTGTTGCGCAACAACATCTACATATCAGCCCTACAATCAAGGTAATTGAAGGGTGTCAGGATTCTTTGAGATAAGGGAGCATTCGAGTTCTTATTGACACTGTTGGAGTGAATACAAACTGAAAAATTTTGCTACTACTGCACTAAAAACCTTCAATATCCTATAAAAAAATCTCAATTTTGGAGATAAACTACTACTGAGCACTGCTTTAGAACAATAGGCACATTTTTTTGAATCCTTCACACCTGGCTAGACCTCAAAGGATTTGTCCAATGAATTAAATGCAATGGAACCAGGATTTGCTGTGGAAATCAGAGGCTTCTGGTGCACTACTGAAATAAATTTCTCAACCTACACTCTTTGAGCTCTAATACCATGTGAAATTCTAAGTCATAGCAGATCATAGAGCTGAGAATACCTCGCAATGAAAGAATGAGCATAAAAAGGTGAATTACAGTGAAAATTGCAGAGAAAAGAGCAATAAAATTAATCATGCATTGGAACTCAGATGGAAGCAGAAATGTGTAACATTATCCATTAATCAGTATAGTTCACAAATATGTTACAATAGAGAGAATTCAAATATCCTAGTATAATTCGAGTCTCAGTCTGTGTAGCATAGGAATTGTCCCAAACTAAACTCAACTTAACCAAAACTCAGTTACTAAAGACACAGTTAGTTAAATGAACAAGGAGGGCGCATTAGTGAGTTATGCATTCAAATTAGGTGAAAAAGGGTGCATTATATCACAATCAGTGGTGATCGGAACTAAACCCCCCAGTAGAGTTCAAGAACTCAGGTGGACTAAACTAGAACACAGAGCTAACTCCTAAAATGTAGGGAACTGACTCTGGTGGGCCTAACATCATGCATGCAGGGCGCATTAGGTAGATAATGGGGAAAGTGACATAATCAACTACTAGGAAAAAGAAAATAATTCTAAGTAGGAAAAGGATGGAGTATTAATTATCCTAACACTCGCATGCTGGAAAATTTGACAATTTTGCCTAGGCTGCAAGCCTAGAATATAATTAGACAATTTTTCCTTGAAAATATGATTACTAATAGTCCCAATAAATTTCTTTTAATTTTCTAATTTGAGTGAGCACCTGGAGAAGGTGCAGTTCCCCTTTTGCACGGTCCATATTTATTTCGAGATAGCTCATAATTAGTTTTTCTAGAGCCAAAAAATTAGTTTGACTTTTTTAGAGAGTAAAAAATTGTGCTTAAGTTAGAAATACATTATTATGGGCTCTGAAATCAATTAATTGTTAATAATAAGGCTAATTTTGGAACTTTTTAGTCCAGGTTGGCTGAATTAGTCTAGATTTTGTTAAATTAGTTCCTCCTTGTTAGTAACTTTAGGAAAGAGAGTGCTCCTTCCTCACCCTTCTTACATTCATAATAAGAGGAGGAAAAGGAGCATGGGCCCTTTCTGACACTTATGTAGTCTGAGTGAGATAGAGAAGGATAATTGGCCCTTTCTCTCACTTTAGTAATTTCTGGAATGAAGAGAAGGACCACTAGCTCACACTCTCCATTTGAAGGAGGAGAAGGAGCATGGGCCCTTTCTTTAATTTTTCTAATTTTAGCCAGTCGTAGGAGAATTTCCCTTCCGCACACACTAGTCGGTTTCGGAAGGAAGAGAAGGAGGAGTGGCCATTTCTTAAACTTTACTCAAATTTGGGAAGAACAAAAGGAGCTTGGCCCCTTTATCACAGCTTTGTCATGACCAAAAGGAGCATGGCCCCTTTGTCCTCTGGGTAAAGTATTTTTTATTTTTTGGTTGTTGATGGAAATATTTTTATATACCCTATAGGATTGCGTTCATCATGTGGGAAACATGATCAACAGGGAGGAAGATTCCATTGTTTGGGCTTGGAATTCCAAAGTTGGAAAAATGAGTGCTAACTATGTTTATGAATCACTCTCTTCCTCCTTAAATGCAACAGTCTCATATTGGTGGCATAGTAAATTGTGGAAGTGGAACTAGCCATTGAATATTAAATGGTTTAGTTGGTTGTGCATGGAAAAAAGGGTTCTTACTTATGATAATTTGATTAAAAAAGGCTTGTCAGGACAAAATGCATGTTTCATGTGCAAAATTAATGAAGAAAGTATTCAACATTTATTTGTTGAAAGCGATATATGTCAAAAGGTTTGGTTTGAGAAAATTTTCAAGCTATAGGTTTCCTTCAAACGGTCTTCTTCTTTGTTGGAAGATATACTATTGTCTTGGTTTAAGTGATTTCCTCAATATAAAACCTTTCCTTTTTTTGTAATGTGGGTCATGTGGAGAGCCTGCAACAGTCTAATTTTTTAATATTTTTATCAGTCTCCAGTTAGAGTAAGCATGAAGGTGTTTCAAGCTATCTCAATGAATATTTTAGGACTCCTTTAGTTAAACTTGGCCTCGAACTATCCAGGAACCCGAGTGCTCTTTTGGTATAACTTATGGGGACTTTTCAATATTGGACCTTGAGTTCTCTTCTAGTATCCCTTAATTTACTTTTAATTTACTTTTCAATATTGGATCTTGTCTTTGTAAACAAACATCTAAGTTTCTAATCCAGTATCATAATATATATTTTCTAGGAAGGATAATTTAGTTTTCAATATTGGACCTTGTCTTGTTAAAAAAACATCTGAGTTTTTAATCCAGTATTTTTTTTCCTCTTTACAATAGTATATGAACAACCATTGCTTGAAATTATTAGTACTAGTTGTGAGAGTATTTATTCCACAATGCCTCTAGTAAGAGCTACATTGCTAAAGGAAGTCTAGAACAACTTTCTAGCCGAGATTAGTATTCAGATGATGTTTAAAAAAAAATCATTGCTACGTCCTTTGGATAAGAATGATACTTGACTAAAAATAATTCATAACTTTGATTGGGTTTGAATATCAAGTCACTTTTTTCTTCCTGTTGAAAAAAAAGGATTGTGTTAATTACATTTTTCACTTTTCTTCTTTTAGTTAAATCCATGGTATTGTCTTATCTATCTTGCAAGTAATTTTTTTATGCACATGAAGTATTTTTATTGATAAAATTTTGGTGTGGTGTTTGCAGGTAGTGGCATACTATAAACTGCAGACGGGAATGCAATTGAGTAAAAATTACAAGTTCCAAAAGATTTGCATGGAGATCAATTAAAATTTTGTTTTAATTGCATGGAGTATTTGGGATTTGGATGAGGTTGGGTTTCATATTTATAGAAGAGTTTGTTCAAGGATGTAGGCACTCCAAGAGATCTATACAGATTTATGGTGGCATGTATCTAGACTTGTATTTATGACATGTGTATATATTAAAATTTATTATCAAACAAACTGGATTCATATGATGTAGTCTTGAAAAGTTTGGAGTTTATGTTAAATATGTCCTGATAGTTTTTTTTTTGATTGGTTAAGTTTTATGAGGCTGAGTACTTATAGAACAATTTCAAATTAAGTTATTATGAAAAGGTGCACCAAGTAGGTAGTTTCTTCCCTTATCTATACACTTTCCATGATCTTGCTTCTTTTTAAGGTCAACATGCCTACTTTTAAGCCATGGAAACAAAAACATTTATTATCTTTTCCATATAGTATTCCATTATAATCAATAATAAATTGTTTCTTGATTTTTCTATCTATGGCATCATGATTACTTATCTCATTGGTTTTAAGGCTAACCGGCCTTTTAAAACTTAGTGGTTTATAAAGGACACATTTTCTACTTGCTTTCCTCTTCTAGTTTCACAAGTAGGGATACTTGTGACTTCAAACAAGGAGGTATTAGTACAAGAACCAAGACACCCACAGACGGAGTGCATTAATGATGTATAGTGAGTAGTGGATATTACTAACCTTTAATTGAACAATATTAAAAAATAAAGAGGGAAGAACTAGTCAAATATGATTGGCCATATTGTATCTATTGATATTATAAGAAGGTTATTATTTTCTAAACGTGTTTTTCACATTTAATAGAAATATTCAATTTTATTTGTTCCCCAGTTTATTTTGTATCAATTAGAGTAGTTTCAATTTCATCCTTTCTTTGTTATGGACTTACACAATTTTACATTCCAACAATGCACATCAAAAGAGACTTCAACCCTTATAATAAGGTATCGATACAACAATGCTACACTAAAATGTTTTTAATGGATGCCTAAGTGGACCTTAGCCTGTATTTCAAGCCAATAATTGGTTCTATCCAGATAATCTCAAATAGCCTTCTAACATCTCATGCAAATGTGGCTTATGTACTAAGATACAGTTCTAGAATTAGAAGATATGGTCAGTGATGAGAGATCCTATACTTCAACAAGGAGCTTCAATATTTTTTGTTTCAAATTAAGGAACACAAGAAGGAGGACTTGCATTTGTAGTTGATCTTCAACACCTCTATGGTTGTCTCAAAACACAAGGAATTATAGAACAAGTAGATCCCTAGGCTCAAGCACCATAAATCACAACTCTAACTTGAGATAAATTAAATGAAAGTTATTCATTTGGTTGTATAGAATTAGCTAACATTGTTGAGATCAAGGAACAATCTATGCATTCAACCTACATGTTTGGATGTAAATGTTGAAATACCAAGCTTACCAAGTGTCATTGAACCTAACCAATGGCCTAAGCTATACATTGGAATCCATAAGGCTAATGAATTCTTGGATACTTTTTCGAGGCCTCTCAATAAGTGAAAGGATAAATTTGATAGTTTTGGTGAGTAATGATGAAGAATTGTAAAAAATAAACAACATTACCAAGCTTGATTGGATTATAGTGCAACAAACGAGACAAGTAGCCTAGATTAGGACAAAGCACAATGATTTGTAGTTACAACACACCTATTTTTATCAAAATGGATCTCTAAAATCTAAGACTTTGATAGGTTCAAGTCACATGCAAATTGCAAGTGGTTCCAGAGTTGGCCTGTTTGTTTGAAAGGTGGCATCAGGGTCCAATTTTTAACACTTAGAATAAAGTGGAGGTAAGTTAGAGTTGAGTAAATCGAAAGTCAACAAGCGTGGTTGGGGCATGTTGGCCCCTTGGTTTGAGTAAAGATTGTAGTGATTCCTTGTCATGTAGTGCTAAGAGTTCTTCCAAAATATTCGAACCTTCCAAACATTGACATGAAATTCATAAATATGATTTTAAATCAATATCTTACCATACCTAAGTCATTCAAGTAAAAAAGATATTTTTCTTATAACACCTAATAAAGGCCAACTAATTAAGCTAAAATTTTGAGAGCCCAAATTCTATTTAAAACTGAATCAAACTCAACAGGATTTTCCTGAAGATGATTAATATTGTTCTCAAGATTCATTATTTTCATCTTATAACTAATCTCAGGATCAAACGGGACCTAGAAAATATCCTTGCAAGCTCCCTAGTGCCTGGAGCACTTGACACAAGCTCCAAATTTGAACTCTGTTTATTTCTAAAAACATGATACTTTCCTAGTATGAATTCAAAATATGTCTTAGTTGAGATGGTATAAAAAACTCAACCATTGATCCACAAATTACATGAACACCAGTCTTCATCACAACTGCAATTTCACCTTCTATGATTTCATTTTTGAAAGGCTGAAGACTATGCATTTACATTTAATAGGACAGACAACAGATCCATGAATTTCTCAAATGATGGAATGTTGCAGAAGCAAACCAGAATGCAATCCATTTGGTAAGGGATAATTTAAGAAGCAAAACCCTTTTTTATGGCCACGTGAAACAAAAAGCTTATGGGTAAAGAAATTTTTTGTATGGCCATGTCAAAGAAAAATATCATTTTACTTAAAATAATAGCAATTATTATAAATCATAATACCCCAACTGGGTAATGGAGTAATTTACACATAGAAATGGTAGAAAATGTTACTTTTTCAGCAACAAAGACTCACAAGGTCAAGTTTCTAGGTAACAGGGAAATTAGCAATTTTGATGAAAAAATTGGAATCTTTGGCTAAGTTGAAGAAAATAAAACTTAAGACAATTACATTCTAGAGAGACGCAATTTGGCGAAAATTCAAAATTTTTAACAAGGTAGATTTTGATACTAATAGGGCATCTCTCTTCTCTTATATTAGAATAAGAGAAGAGAGATGTCACATAAAAAATGTGTTAATTTCTCTATTAAACAATGTAATTGTACATGTACATATAAATACATGAAGGCTTTGTCTCAAGAGAGATACTCTACCTTATTTCAATCATAATTATTTGAGAGAATATCTTAGCCACACACCAACATGGAGCTAATGTAACTCTTATCCAACAAAATCCTAAAACCACGAGCAATAAGTTCATTCATGAAGAGGTACTCTCTACTTAGTAATAACCAATACAATATCAAATTATGCGATTAAATACTAGCACACAAGAAACGTGTGAATTTAAAATTATTCTAATACCCCCGTAAATGATGAGTATTTGTCATGTCTAGTGATGTTTGAACAATATTCTCTAATCCTTTGCAAAAAATTATGAATATATCATATGCAACCTTGTAACACCATTCATAAACTATACATGTTTACCAAGAAAACCAGCATGCACGTACAACCTATCTTAAGTCTAACACCTAGAGATACTAGATATTTCAATGGTAGTTTGATTAAATCTAACACCATGTCCATTATATTCATTATATCCACTTCAGGGAACCAATTATTGAGTTCATTCTTCACATCTCAACTTTTAAAACAATGAACTAGATGACTTATAATTTAGCAGCCACTTCCAGGAAAAGAAAACATGCAAGGTAGAAACCTATATTAAAAACACTTTATTAAGTTATAAATACAATCTAAGAAGTATTTTATTTTGAAAGAGTATTGACTACATACATTTTTTTTAACAATGATCAAATAAATAAAGTAAACAAGCTAGAGACAAGAAAATAAATGACACATCAAATTTACATGGTAAAACCCTAAATGGGGAAACATCCACGATGCGTTGTTTAGTATTCTATTTTTTTAGAAATATCCCAATTCACAGTACACGTGCTATTCTGACATAAGCAGAGATCACAATCCATAGTTCACCAACAATACCACACAATTCAAATCACAATGTATATTCCAACAATAACAATTCTATGTTATAATCCTACCATCAAAGAAAAATTATCAATGAAATTGTTCCATTCACATGAAATGTTCTAGTGGCACATTTTCAAGAATGGAATTATGATCCTCTATCAACAATTTCCATTGTTGATGCTTGTACGTTTTCCTAGTATTCACTTGCTTCAACTGCAATCGAACTGCTATGACCAAATGACTATATTGGTCACATATAACATATACCTGGTAGTCCTAACAAACAATATGGTTAGTTCATTTCTTTACTTCTTCAAAGAAATGTCCCATTAAAACCACCGAACCCACAACATATGTATAAGTTGATGGATCTTTAAATTATTGCATCAATGTGATTTTAGACATAGTGCATCTTAATAAGTAATAATGCATTTTTTTGGATTATCTATCAGTGCAATGACAATGAAGACATTGCTTTATCTAATCATATCAGAAACACGATCATAATCTTTGTCAATCAGAGCTACTTCATTGTCAAAATATGCATCAGTGAAACTTGGAAATGGGGGGCAACGACGTCAATTCTTCATGTACCCAAGGTTTCACAAATTTGTTAGCTTCATTTTAACACTCATCAATGGATTCCCCAATATCAATACATCTAAGACAAAATAAAGAGTACTTTCATTTCTGAATTGAGTGTATATTTGCCACTTTCTCATTCCTAATGGAATGTAAACTCCTTGTTCCATGGATTTCAGCATAATTATATCGCATCTCTCTATCAACGCCGCCCATTGGTATATCCCAAAAGTACTTGATTGAGGAAAGCCAAAACTCGTTAAAAAATCACATTTCACATATAAAAAAATACATCTATTTGTTTTCAATATATATATATATATATATATATATATATATATATATATATATATATATATATATATATATATAAAATTAAAAGCATCAAGGAAACATTTACACACCTTCTCACGGGAACCATCCTTTCATTGAACTCATGACTTAAATTTTGCTTGCACCAATTAAAAAGATCGAGTGAATTTACAAGTCAAACAACAAAGTGACTCAATTAATATCTTTTAAGTGCACTCTTTACACAATCCCCATAACCATCATGATCTCCTTTTCCATGCCTTGTTTAAAAAAAACTCCATGCTTAGCGAATATCCATTGTCTTGTGAAGGCGAGACAACTAATAAAATCATCGTGTTGATTTAAACTAACTAGCGCAACAGTCAGACCACACCCAATGTTCTTTAAAATTCACTCCTCGTCTTGATAATTCTTATAGAGCATATTAAATCAATGTTGAATGAAAAATGTATCATGTGTACAGTCATCACTAATGTAGAAATGGTACTCTTTAATCACTTCACGATCACTTTCATTGCTATCAATACCATCAACATCGAGCTCTGCATGTCTATACAAAATATGCACAAGTATATACACTTGGTCTGAATTATAATATTCACTTTGTAATTATTTTTGTGGTGTGAAAGTGTAATTATCAATGAAATAAACCACTGATACTATTGTTGTAATATCCCAAAAAAAGACCATTTATTTTATTTTATTTTATTTTATTTGGTGTTGTGCAACAAGCTCTAGAGCACCTAGACTATCATTATGTTTTAATTCATGTTGAACAACCATCTCTAGAGCATCTAGACTATTAAATGTTTAATTTGGTCTTGATTTGTAGCTCTAGAGCACCCAAACTACTAAATGTCAAAGTTGGTGTTGAGCTGTAGCTCTGGAGCACCTTGACTATTTGATTTGGTGTTGAGTGGTAGCTCTAGAACACCTATACTAATTGTCACTAGTTTTTTTGGTCCCAAAATCCAATGGCATAGATGTTCGATTTTCAACATCATGGTGTCAACCATCCGACAAGCACCATCTTTTTTTTAATGTCGGTGGCACTTCGGCGAATATCCAACATTAAAATGACCTGTCGGATTTTCGACATCCTACTGTCGGATATCCGACAACTACTATTTTACCATATCCGTTGGATATCCTACATATATCACATTATAAGAGGTCGGATATCCGACAACTACTCTTTTACCATACCCGTTCTCACGGGAACCATCCTTTCATTGAACTCATGACTTAAATTTTGCTTGCACCAGTTAAAAACATCGAGTGAATTTAAAAGTCGAACAACAAAGTGACTCAATTGATATCTTTTAAGTGCACTCTTTACACAATCCCCATAACCATCATGATCTCCTTTTCCATGCCTTGTTTAAAAAAAACTCCATGCTTGGCAAATATCCATTGTCTTGTGAAGGCGAGACAACTAATAAAATCATCGTGTTGATTTAAACTGACTAGCGCAACAATCAGACCACACCCAATGTTCTTTAAAATTCACTCCTCGTCTTGATAATTCTTATAGAGCATATTAAATCGATGTTGAATGAAAAATGCATCATGTGTATGGTCATCACTAATGTAGAAATGGTACTCTTTAATAACTTCACAATCATTTTCATTGCTATCAATACCATCAACATCGAGCTCTGCATGTCTATACAAAATATGCACAAGTACATACACTTGGTATGAATGATAATATTCACTTTGTAATTATTTTTGTGGTGTGAAAGTGTAATAATCAATTAAATAAACCATTGATACTATTGTTGTAATATCCCAAAAAAAGACCATTTATTTTATTTGGTGTTGAGCAACAAGCTCTAGAGCACCTAGACTATCATTATGTTTTAATTCGTGTTGAACAACCATCTCTGGAGCATCTAGACTATTAAATGTTTAATTTGGTCTTGATTTGTAGCTCTAGAGCACCCAAACTACTAAATGTCAAAGTTGGTGTTGAGCTGTAGCTCTGGAGCACCTTGACTATTTGATTTGGTGTTGAGTGGTAGCTTTGGAACACCTAGACTAATTGTCACTAGGTTTTTTGGTCCCAAAATCCGACGGCATAGATGTTCGATTTTCAACATCATGTTGTCGACCATCCGACAAGCACCATCTTTTTTTTAATGTCGGTGGCACTTCGGTGAATATCCGACATTAAAATGACCTGTCGGATTTCCGACATCCTACTGTTGGATATCCGACAACTACTATTTTACCATATTCTTTGGATATCCGACATATATCACATTATAAGAGGTCGGATATCTGACATATATCACATTATAAGAGGTCGGATATCCAACAACTACTCTTTTACCATACCCGTCGGATTTCTGACAATTACTATTTTAACATACCCGTTGGATATCCGACAACTACTATTTTAACATACCCATTGGATATCTGCCATGGATCACATTATAAGAGGTCATATATCCGACATACTGGCCGTCGACTATCCGACGTCGTTGACAACAAATACCGACTCCTTTAGCCGTCGGTGGTATAGAAAATTCGTCGGATGCGTTGTAAGGGTAAGTCGGATATCCGATGTCCTTTGCGTTGTTGAAAGTTCGATATCCGATGCCTTTAGCCATCGGTGGTATGGAAAAAACGTTGTATTCTTTGGGAGTGACTGTCGGATATCCGACAGAGGTTTTTTATTTAAAAAAAAAAAAATCCATTTTATGGTTTTGTATAAATTATTACATTTTCTTCTCAAACTAGTGTTAACTTTATAATATTCTAACCTAGTGTCAAATTGCACTAAAGCTTGAACCAAAATAAAGGGATTGCAAGGGTACAAGGTTAATCTTCTAAACTTCTACAATACTAAATCTTGAACCAAAAGAAAGGGATTGCAAGGGTACGAGGCTAATCTTCTAAACTTATACACCAATGGTAAAAAAAGGTGCATGTAGGTGGAAAATATAAGGTAGTATATTGACCTAAAGTGAAATCAAACACATCTTATACTAAATTTATATTCTCTAATATACACATACAAGATTTGAGAAGATAACGTCTAAATTGTGAGTAAATTTGTAACTATGGAATTGTTCATGTGGAGAAAATTTGAGCTTTGGATTAAGGTTCAGGGCATGTAGATTACACTAACAAACTTTACCCCCACCATTAGTGGTATTCAATCCTACTTAGTGAAGTGTGGATAGTTGAGGGTGGTAACCACCATGGTTTACCATACAAACCTTTAAGTGTTGTAGTATAAAACATGATTTAGGCAGTATAACCAATCTTATAGGTGGTATAACTCTAACACATAATCAGATAAGGTAAATAACACATCTTAGTACAAAAATATGTATCATAAGAATAAATAATAAGAATAAGTAAGCATTACATCATAATATATATGTGCACTAAGTCAAAATTATAATCAAATAATTGTACCAACTCATGAATGTGGGAAACACAAACACATACACAAGACATTGACATTAATGGTTGTAATAAAGCCAATAAATATGTTATTACAATCTAGTATGCCATGTATGATATAAGTTCCCTCACCTAATTTCCTTTTCCTATGTAATTGTAGGTATAAATAACATGTTGTTTGGTTCCACATGTCAATCCCAAAATGCATGGTAGTTCAATAGGTCATCCTATCAAGGCAACTAGATTAAAGTGCATGTGCATACACACAATAATACATAAAATACATAAAAAAATCCACCATTCAAAGTTTCTCTGGTATTTCAACTTGAGTGTGTATCCTATCTCATTAATAAATGTTTAATTGACAAAGTACAAAATTTTGGAGAATCAAACCTATTTCTCTCCCAAATGCACCAAATATGCAAATTTCAAAGTTGTCTATTTCCTACAAATCCATGATTAAAGACTTGATAGTTCCATCAATGGCATATGTGTGCACAACCATTACTAAGAGATTATTATGCATGTTAGTAATTTATTGTACGAAGTGTCTAACCAAATTACCACATGCATAATCTCTATTTCTTAGTCCAAATTGATGTCTTCTACATAGTCCTCTACCACAAACTTAGATACCTAGGGTTAAAGTGTTGGACAACTAGCTTAGTATTGGATTTATTCAGTAAGGATACTTAGTTAAAAGCTACAACATAAAGTACAATATTAAAGATACACACCAATCATCATTCAACATGCATTTGTTTTGATTTTACAAGCATATTTTTTTGCATTGTCATTACTGTGTCTTGGTCTCATTTCTCTATTGAGAATTTAGTTTATTCTATACCAAATGACAATGCAAATATCTCAAGATGCGATAATTAAACCTTTATAAATTTAAAGGGAAATGAGGGAGTTATAGTGGAAAAGGTCTACTAGGTTCAATTCCTTCCAAAAAGAGAGTTTCCCACAGTCACATAAGTGATGCCAACTTTCAACCTTGATGTTAATTGGATAACATTAAGAAAATTTTAAATGGAATTCCTCTAGTTGATCCAGATTGTGAAAGGAAATCTATAAAACTACATTGTGGATGGATGGATACCCTTTTACAAATGAGGCTCGTATATATAATATTTATGGGGTGCCCCTAAGAGTCACGTCTCTTATAGAGACTAAAAAACAAGTTGAGTCACAAGCCTTAATTAAACTTATTTAGTTATACCTTAATAATGGTTTCCATGTTTCGGAATTTCAAGGGATTTTGAACTTTACATTCTTATATGTGAATATTTTGGAAGTGATTGGTTCACCAATAATAAGATATCCTATATGGATTAGTTTAAGGTCACGATGATCATTTTATTCCTTGGCATTAAGCGAACCATTGTTGAATTAGATGAATGAGCGAACCCTCCAAATGGTGCCTAAGACTCCTCCAACATCAAATAGGGTCTTCCAACTAGAAATAAACCCTCTTCAAATTAATTCTTTGCAAATATACGACTGCGCTAAAACATATTTGGGAAATTGCGTCATTGTTCTCATGCTACTTTGATTCCCGAAATTCAAAGTGAACAGGTTATGGGCCACAAAAATACCCAAAAGTACCCTTTATTATTGTTAAGAGTTCAAGACATGCTTAGCATTTCTACTATATTAGGTCTATCTCATGCACAAAGGATAAATTAGTTGTTGTCCCTTGTTGTTTCTCGTGCCTATATTGTGGATAAATTGTTGTTTGAAACTACTTGGAGGTCAAAGCAAGGATGAATCATGCCCAAGTTTTCCCAAATTGTCCCTAGAATTTTCCCAGGTCTGATAATTAGGCCACCTACTACTGCTTCCACCCACAAACCTCCCAAGTTGGCTATCAACTCCCCCCAATTCTTAGCATTGATTAAAGAGAATGTGGAAAAAGGTGTGACCAATGGGATAATACTATGAATTTTTAATTTCATGGTGATAGGGTAATACAATCCCTAGAACTTTATCAAGGGTTGTCATACAATGAGTCAACTACAAATTCCATGGAGAAGTATGTTATGGATCATATTTATAATTTGACAAGTGGAAAAATAACATATTAACTAATCCTACTGTTGATGGGTTAGTAAATTTCAAGAGCATCCATTCCTTTGATACTGATTCTGAATAATCATTAAATGAGTAGTGGAAAAAGAGACGAGATATCTTCTCTATTGCAGGAATATTTGACATAACAAAGAGGATGCAAATGATCTAGAGGATTTCAGACATATCTTATTCAAATATTCTCAAGGAGATAAGGAAATTAAAGAGAAGGGTAAGGATATTGGTTCCAGTGCATCATTTAATCAGCCTTTGAAGTTGTGGAAACTCGAAAATGGTTATGAGTAGAAACCAAACATCACAACAAGCTCCAAGATATTGTCAAAATTTAGATGACACACGAGTGGGTTGTAGAAAGGCAGCACTATAGTCATTCATTGAGCTCCTCTCTGTTTCGAGAATAATTTAATATTCTCTACTGAACAAGGCCAACCACATGAAGGTGGAAGCTCTTATGGCCCCTATCCCCCCTCACATCACTCTCAATTCCCCATACCCATTGCATGTACTTGAAAAAAAAATTACGTTCAAATTCATACATATTTCATCATAAACCCTAAGGAAATCAAGCATGCAAAAGGGGATCCAGAAAAACAAGAGGCGCCCAAGCCAAAAGCAAGCTCTAAACTATACTGAGACCGATGTCACAGCAAGCAAGCTACAACAAAAAGGCCAAAATGCCAACAAGCAGCACTATAAAATAAAAAACCATCTAAAAGGTATGATAACAAGCAATCTTCCTAACTAAGGTCTGGAGACCTCAACAGATCGTATCCTCCGCAAGGTGATGAAATCCAAGTTGAACAATATGAAATGAGAGACCAAAGTGGAAGGATATCCCTCTACCGAAAGGGATCCTGGGTAAAATATCCCTAGAAGAAAATCCACTAAGCTACCTCGTTCATGACACGTCTGAGAAGGTTAACCGAAAATTCTTCCCTTCATCCCTTGTATCTCCTATATGAAAAATACAAGAAGACAATGGATAGGTCTCCTTAGGCGCTAAGTGGAGTGTGGCATTCCACAAATTCCATCCGGAACCAGTCCTCGTTGTTTGCTCCCGTGTAGCGGGGGGGCCTCTCAACAAACTACTTGATGACCGTGTCAACAAATACTAGAGGATTTTAGGACCCTAAAGGACAACAACCGTGTCTCAGATGAAAAGCGACAAGGGGGGATTATTTGGATTCCTATTCCCGGTGTCCTACCTAACTAACAGCTTATTTTGTATCCTCAAGTGAGGTTAAAATGTGTTGTGTTAGGGAGATAAATTTTAATGGTTTGTTGACTTACTCAATCGGGTCGCGGAAGTGCAACTCAATGGTGTTATGACTCGACTCAAACCATGCATAAGTGAATGAATCAATGCACTTTTCTTTTCGATGAAAAACTAGCTACAAGAAGGAGAGAGTTATTTGATCCATAAAGAAAAATAAACACAAGCACAAACTTTTCAAAGAGAAAAACTACACATTTTTGTAGTTTTTCCTTTTATGCCAAACTAGAACTACTCTTTCAAATTAAATGAATCCAACAATAACTTTCTTCTACTTCTAATGAGTAAAATGCATGAGAATGTGTATTCACATGAAATAAACAAGAGAGCAAACAACTAGCTATGTTTAATTAAGTTTTCTATTGATGCACCTAAATAATATAACATATGTATGTCACTCTACAAGTCTCAATACCTAGAGTGTATATTAACCATAATCATCGCAATAATGTCATGCACTTGTTTTTCTTCAACATATATTAACCATATATTATACATAGTCTCAATAGATATGAACCGACTACCAAAAGAATATGCTAACTTTTATTACGAACATGGATATGAAATATTCATATCATGGGAAACATGTGTGATCACTAGAATCACTCTTTGTGTGCATACAACTTCAAACAATCAACTGCTTGAGACCATCCATGTTGTACATATATGATGAATAGGATTGTCATTGATGACAACATTAATGACAAAGGTGAAGTGTGATGACATGACATGAAGCCAAAGCAAGCAAGTGTGTGGATGACAAGAGATGACAAAGCACAAGAAGGACAGTGGATGTGGGCATTGGAGCCATAGGCACACCCCATTGACACACATAATGAGCCAAATAACCCATACTGTGGTCATTTGTTGAACAAGATGACATAATAAAAACAAGTTTGAGGACAAGGTCATGGATGGACAAGGACTTGGACAAAGACATTCTTGATGGCACAAAAGGTTGGGGAACATAGATAGCAAGAGTGACAAATGGTAGATTGGTCATTGGAAGCCATGAATGATATGAATGGACAAATGACCCATTCTGTGGTCATTTGTTGGTTTGATGAAGTCATGAAGACCACACTCTTGTGGATGGACTAATGATTGATTGATGATGATCCATGAGACCATGGACTTGACGATGTGCTCATTTGAAGGCTCCTATACCCTGATGACATGTTTTTTAATATTGAGGAAATTCTCTTGGAGATGCAAGTAAAATAATAAAATAACACAAGCCATAATGACACAAAGATTAAGTAAGAATTCAAAAGTCGGCTCAGTAAATTACAATTAATTTATTAAATAAAAAATTCGATGAATTCTTATGTCGGCTCAAAATAATGAGTGAAAACTAGTATAAATATGAAGTCAACATTTTCATTCTAAGGGAAGAAAAATTAGGACAGCTCCAAGGAAATTTGATTGAGGAATTTTTGGGTTTGTGCATTGAGGCAACAACAGTAAAATAATTTTTTTTGGGTCTGAAATTTCAGAAGAAACCACAGTGAAGTTCAATATCAAATGAAGTTTATAGCAACAGCTAGTTCATGGTCTTATGCACCTGTAGGATGAAGAAAACAAGCAAGTTTGATCTATGAAATTCGTTGGCTGCCTCAGTACTCAAGATGATAGTGTGAGGAGGAGTTCAACTTGTTAGACATAGTTTCATTTGTCAAGGATGTATTATGCCATAGTTTCATATTTGAAATTATTAACACAATTTGAGTTCTCCCAACTTGTTATGATCTGGGTTGCAGTGTGTATAAAGGGACCTTGTATTTCCCCATTGTTAAATGGAAGGGTGTCAAAGTATTCCAAATGCATGAGAGGGTTGAGATGGGTTTGTCCTCTCTCCCTAACCCTATACATAATCAAGGTGGAATATTTGGGGTGTGCTCTAAGGAATCCCAAATTACAAACTCTCTTCTTAGAATCATCATAGAAAGGGACATGAGAAACATTAACCACACTTAGTTCAGTAATGGTAATATTATGGTGGGAGAAGCTTCCATAACTATAGTTATGCACATCAAAAGTTCCTTGTTGGTTTCCTAGATGCATACAAAGGACAAGATTAAAATCAAACTATATGGCTAAAATCCCCCTTCTATCCTTCTATTTAGAATTGTGAGGCTCCTTGAATTCCATATCAAGGTGCACTATAACTCCTTCAAGTATCCAAGCTTCCCCATCTCCCTTAAGGAAAATGTAGCCACGGCCTAGAATTCCTACACAAGAGATATTTAATTTCTACACACAAATAAACCACAGTCCCATAGTGACACTTTAAATTTGTTTGCAGAATTATTACTTGAGAGTCTAATCAAGTTATGAATGGTTTTCCAGAAAAATGGAGTACTCATATGAAGTATGACACAATGCCTCCTAGCTCTATTCTCTTGAGAATGACAGAATTGCATTTTAGTTATACAATTTTGGAGCATCTTGCAGGGGTGGGAATACATATAGTTTTTTTTGTTCTCAATCTATGGTACTTGCTCACAAATAGGGTAAAGTAGTTGGCATTGGGCTACAAAAAATCATATTTGAGATAACCATGGTGACTAGGATATAAGCATTTGTATTGAATATATTGTATTTGTTCTCAAAAGAAGAGATAGGGTCATTGCCATAAGATTTAGTGTAACACTGTTGCAAAACTCGGTGTTGGCAAAGAATTGGCATGGGTCATCAACTCAGCGAATTGACAAAATTTGTTGTGCGTAAACTTGACACGCACAAAAACCCGAGAAAATCAAAGATTTTGAAACAATTCTTTTATACAATTGCTAATTACTAATGCTTGGAAATCTCATATTCATAGATTTGATGGAAAACTTCAAACTACGTGGTTCATTGTTGCAATAATACAGTATCAGATTTTCACAATTTTATTTATTTTTAAATTTTTTCTTGGTAAATATGCTTCTTATATTATCCCAAGAAAATAAAACATGCATACAAATGGATCATTTTACAAGAAAAACCGGTGGCAAGATATGAAGGCCAAAACCATATGCCAAAAGGGGGTGTAAGAGTCCTTTGTATTATCAAAATGAAATCATAAAAACTCAGGGTATTTCAATGACACCCAACTTAGTGCATACGTCCACACCCTAATACTCTAATTGCCAAAGATGCTTAATGTCTAAAGAACATTTCTCCATTTGTAGGTGGATTTGTAATGAAAAATTTACCATTATGGAAATTCTATGAATCCAATTCAAGGAGTTATTAGAGTCCATATTCTCAAACATAATTTGATTTCTAACTTTCCAAAGCTAGAAGAGAATTCAATTATGATATATGCCATGCCTTCCTGTTGTTCAGGATTTATACCTTATAGTGAGGAGAGACACTACCAACTTGGGTGGGGTTGATAGGTAAATACATTCATTGCATTGCTATTAGTTCCTACAAATGAAAGAGATCAAGATATCGAAATATGTACCTTTTATCAACGGCTGGTCCTAGCTTTCGCTTGATCTTCCGCTATGATGAACCTGCAACACAAAGGAAACCTTCCTCAGCGTATCTTGACTGCAATAAATATGATCAAATTGAAAACAATTAAACATCAACAACAATCAGATATTAAGCCGAATGAACATACAATCCAATAGACATTCGATTTGGGACAGGAAGGGTATTTCCACCTTTTTATTGTCAAAGAAACATGAATCAGTACAAATATACTTGATGTGTCAAGATGCTTCTGCAACCAAGTCCTGGGATCCTACACTTCACAATGACTTGGGAATTCCTCCAGCCTAACAATGCTTAAAGAATTCTTTCTAGGTTCCTCTCTCATGGATCCTCCTTGTATTTATGGGACAAGGTAGGCAGTTGGAATCGAGAGGTGGTTGAATTGGGAGGTTGGGGAAGTTGCAGAACCAACTTCAATTAATCCCAATTCATAATCTTAACATATTTTTTGATTTCATCTTAAGATGTGCGCGAGTTTCATACAACAAGATTAGCACACAGAGAGCAATTTTCATGCTTTGCAACAAGCATTTACAACTTTTTGGAAAGTGTGCGCTGGTTGTTCTTGAGGAAAGCAGTGCATCTTTTGAGGTGTGCGCTGGTTTGCTAGAGTAAGAGTAGCGCACATGTGGTGAAATCAGGAGAAACAGTAAATTTCTCAACTATAAAGAGTAGTTCCAACCATAACTCATCTAAGTCAATCTATCTCTTCAATCCATGGTGTCCTTTTGTGTGATCGACAGAGCAATGTGATCACGGACGGAGAAGTGCATATTTGACCTATAACAGATGCCCCTAATGTGTGAGGTCAGAGGGAAACGATGGCCGAAATACATTATAATTCCAAGTCAAAGGAGGATCAAGAAACCGTAGAACCAAGTCACAAAAGTACCTAAAACAACGATCAAGGTCAGCAAGCAATTACAATCTTGACATCATATAGATGTGTAGCATGGTACAAATATGATCTCCAATAGATAACTAGGAGATGTATATATAGCATGGACACTGAAATACAAGCGTGGATCCATGTCAAAATGAGATATCATAGCCATAACAACAAACTGGATCTATGTCTCATGAAGAGCCAAAATGAGTGAGGCTCAGTCTTGCGCAGCTTGGGTGATAACATAAATATGGTGATGCTATCATAGTCCCAAGGTCTTCATCCAAACAACCCAAGGTACAAACCCTAACCATGTGAATAAATGAGCTGAGGTCGAACATGGGGGTATTGTTTGATTACCAATCATTGATGTATACCGTTAACAAATGTGAGGACTTCCATCGATAATGATTATGGCGTCCAAGGTACCTAGTACGATCCAACAATTGTGAATAATTGGACTTGAATTCGAACACTTGAGGAACTTGTCGAATAAGAGACATTGATGTATTCCCATTATTCAACAGCGAGGGAAACTTCCACTGATGACTACAATCCCCAAGGTACTAACCGAAACTCTAAACTTCGTTCCCAGAGCATAATGAGCTAAAGTCGATGGGAAGAAGTCCGCTGGAAGGGATGCCTTAATGCATCCTCCATCAGCCAACATGGGGAACACTCAATAGGTATGAGCTGATGTGGAGTAGGACAAGTAACAAGATGAAACAAAATTACACCGGGATGGAAAACACATGAAGTCAAGGTAAACTGCAGAATGGCCGACACAGGTTGTATCCTTGAACAGTGAGCACGACACAAAGTGAATTAGGCAGTTTTCAACATGAAGGGAAAATGATATAAGCCTGCAATGTAGGAGACATTAACAGACCCTCCATATGGTTGGAAGAATAACCAAACAGGGGAGTAAAAAACTCGGAGATCAAGTTCACCCTAAGGTCAAAAAATAAGACCCAACTGAAATGATAGACTCAAGTAGGTGTTGTGTTCAAGGACATGACTGACTTAACTACCTTTGAAACTGAAAAGATGTGATATACCATTCTTATCCCTTATTCTTTTTGGTAAAAGAATGTCCTTGTTGTTTTAATGAGTCCAAGAAAGAAAACTCAATAATCCCAACCATGTAAAAAATTTAATGAGCCCATGGGAGCAAGACTTAGGAGCTTCTTCATTGTTTACAGAGTTCAAAGAAGAAATAGAAGAATACTCTATAGTACTGATCTCTGGATTTTAATATCGAGTCAAAATCTGTTCTTGCTCGTCGGTGTTTTCAATTCTAAGGAGTCTGAAAAACTTAAACAATAACTCCATACACCTACCCGTGGATTTTAATATCGAGCCTGGGTTGGTATATGCTCATCGGTGTTTTCCTGTTTATAGAGTCTAGAAAACTTAAACAATCCTCTATATACCCTCTCATGGATTTCACATCGAGCCTGAGTAGGTGAGTGCTCTCTTGGTGTTTTCATGTTTCGAGAACCTGAAAACCCTAAAGAAGGCTCCAAAAGTCATTTTTCGTATAGTTAGTCTCCTCCCCCGAAAAATTCTAAAACAATGAGAGAATAACTCTTCTAGCCACGTATGACTAGAGTATTCCTTTTTCGTAAGTAATCCGCAAAAGTCTGGAAAAGGGTTAAACTTATACTTAAGAGGATGGACCTTCAATTTCTTTAACGAGCTTGAAGAGAACAAGTCTGCTCGGCTATCTTGTTTAGTTTTTCAAATAGTCAAAATAAGAGCTTAAAACGACTTAAAAGACAACTTCTAGGATTTTAAGTTCATGACCTGCCAAAGAATAGGATCCCAACAATCGCATTAGTAACTATCGACAAATTTTCTCAATAACATAATAATGACAATATGGTACCTATATTGGTGTATCAATAAGAAAAACAAGTCATTTCCGGTTTAATACTTTGAAACTCTATTGAAATTTTGAAATACCTAGGTTAAAATTACCTCACCAAAGTTTGTAGGTATTAGTGATTAAATAGAACCTTTTAGGAACAATTTGAAACTATACAATTTTGAAAAACGTGGGTAAAAATCAAACTTAATTTTATATAAATAATTTCAAATTGTAAAATCAAATATCACAATTGGATTTTTTAGGGCAAAATTGGAGCAAAACCTTGATCTTCCTCCATTCGCTGCGATCAAACCGGGCCACTAATCAACCTTCTGCTTCCACCAAGTAAGTTTGTTCCTCCCATACTTGCTA
Organism: Larix kaempferi; assembly: GCA_027924585.1. Lineage (NCBI taxonomy): Eukaryota > Viridiplantae > Streptophyta > Pinopsida > Pinales > Pinaceae > Larix > Larix kaempferi. Next base: position 1,070,237 of record BSBM01001292.1, read on the forward strand.
TTTGATGCATTTTTTGTCAATTTTCATGGTCAACATCACTTTCTAGCAATGTTCATCACGTGTTTTTGCGTGTGCGCTACTGTATCTGAGCAAAAGTAGCGCACACTAGCCAAGTGCATTGGTTTTGTTGAGGAAGAGCAGCGCTCAAACGTGACTGTCCAGTGAAGACAGTAGCGCACACCCCTGAAAGTGAGGAAAAAAGTGGAAAAGACTAAAAATTGACTATTGCTTGGCAAGATGGTTCTTTTCTGGCATGAAAGGGAGCATGAGGACATGAATCAAGAAGCATTACAAGATCCGGTGACCCTCCATGCGCTCCGAAGATGTGGACTATTGAAATTTTATAGAACGGTCAACATGCGGGCACTAAACCGCTTGCTTGAGAGGCTTGTCCAATACTGGGATGCCAAGGCATTGGTGTTTAATATCCAAGGATAAATACTGGAACTCGTCGTAGATGACATCTACTTTATCATGGGTCTCTCTCAGAGGGGAGACATTGTGAACTTGAAAGGGTCCTCACGCAATGTGGGTTCCTTGTCCATGCAAGAGTATGTGAATGCCTATCACCTACCAGGAACTGAGAAATACGGTAATCAAATTCTGATCTCAACTATTGCAAGCTTCCCCCTCAAATTAATCGTAAGTGTTCTTAACCGGATGGGAGGGAGTGCTGTATAGGTACTAAATGTTTGCATGGCAGAGTATATGACTGGTGTTCAAGTCTTTTGGCGAACATGAAGCTTCAACTCTCAGGTTGTAAGACCGGGAGGATGAATAACTTTGGGTACGGAAGCATACTTTGCACCTTCTTCTTTGAAAGGGTTCCTGCTATGAGTTTGGGCATGCCTTTGCCCCCGGTCAACCCTCGCGAGCCAATGTTGTCTCGTTGGGGTGAGATCTTCCTCCGTCAAGGTGGTGGTGAGAGAATCTTCTGTTACCATGAGGATGATTTCTGGGGTTGGTGGGAAAGACAAGTGCCATCTCTCGAGTAGTTTCCATATGCAGGTATGGACTTCCACAACGATCCTGAGCTGATCCTTCCTACAGGAGTATCCTAGGGAGATATAGGTATGTTTATGCTTTTGAAAAGTTATTAAATTTTTATAATTTTTGTATATATGATTTTTATGATGGGTTTGAAGTACTGAAACAAAGTGTCATGTGCATATGTTGGACTAGTGCATCCTGAGGAACAGCTCGCACTTTCATGAGGCTAGTGGTAGTGTGTGCAGCTGATGCCATGCTGGGGAACATAGAGAGAAAGCCGAGTCGATTGACTCATGATGTTCCTACTTACAGGATCGAGCAGATGCCGCTCGACATGCAGGAGGATGTGGTTGGTGTGCCCCCAGCCTGGATTAGGTTACTGTGGAAAGTGGCTAGGCTAGTCATATGCTACCAAGAGGCAGAAGAGGCAGACGAGGCCCCACCTTCTCCATAGGAGAAGGATATTCTATGTATATTTTTGAGGCCATCGAGCCCAATTTTGTATCTTATGACATGACTCTGTGACTGACTTATGATCCAAACTCATACTATTTTTTGATACGGATATATATATATATATAGTATCAGTTATTTACATCTGTGTTATTGTGTTTTATGCATGAATTATTATGTGTGTGAATGATGCAAACGCCAATCTAATACATAGTGTGCAAATGAATCAGCTAATGCATTCAAGTTCCTTGGAATATGTTGATATGTGATATAATCAAACTATCTCTCAAGCAACTTAACGTGCAGAAACTAACGTAGCAAAGTAGGATCTCTAAGCTGATAAACACCCATTAACTGAAAAACAACTAACTACAAGTCGAGTCGTACCTCCAAATGTGAAATGCCATGGAACAGAGCATCTTGGAGTAGCTCTATGACTGCACTATATTCAGCCACATTGTTCGTTGTGGGACCTAAACAAGCCCCTCCCGAAGACACCAGTTGGCCAGTTGGTGAGTAAATAACCCAAGCAGCTGCGGCCAACTGATGGGTGTGGCGGCTAGTGCCATCAACAAACTCTATAAAGTGTTCATTCGACATCTGAAACACAAAGAAATGGATTCATAATACATGACTACAACTGTAAACAAAAACTAACTCTACAAAAATGTACAGCTATAGTACATGAAAAAGCACAAATGCCTAAGCGTAGTACTTTTTCAGGTAGAGCCCATTTCTAGGCTCAAGAAGCTTATTACCTTCATAGTCTGTTAACTCGTATGCACCTTTCTTTAGAACCTTAGAAACTATGTAGGGACCGAGCCACATGGAGTTAAACTTGCCATCCCCTAAAGGTTCCTTGTCCTGATCCCAGAGCATAATAAGGTCTCCTTCGAGAAATACCCTAGGTCTGACAGACATATCGTATTGTCCCTTGACTCGGTTCTTATGCACTTTGTTTGTTGTGAGCACATCGCAACGCTGCTCATCTAGATGTTCTAAATGCAGCAAACGTTCTTCCAATACTGAAGTGTCAGGTAAAAGGTGGATAGCCAACTTCAATGAAGGAATCTCGCACTCAACCGGAATGACTGCCTCTATTCCATGTACCAGTTGGAAGGGAGAGAACCCGGTATTAGTCTTTATATTGGCTCGGTAGGCCCAAAGAGAAGGATACAGCATAATGTTCCAGTTAGTTCTACTGGCATTAATAATCCTTTGTAAGATAGTCTTCAAATTTTTATTGACTGCTTCGACTTGACCATTCGCCTACGGGTAAAATGAAGACGAATGCTCTTGCTAAAAACCAAACATAGTGTATAGATTGGTCATCATGTTGTTTTGAAAATGACGACCGTGATCAGTCATGATCTCTTTGGGTATACCAAATCTTGCAATGATCTGGTTGAAAATGAAAAAAGCGACTGTTTCTCCATCCGCCTTAACAGTAGGCATTGCCTCGACCCACTTGGTGAAGTATTCGATGGCAAACAATTATATGATGATCGCCTCCAGCCGAAACTGGATTACAATTCATAAAATTGACCCCCCATTTGGTGAAGGGGCCTATTTTTATTACAGGATGAAGAGGAAATGGGTGTGCTCGCATCTTCCTGGTGAAAAACTAACATCTCTGGAAGCGTTTCACAGCTTCCACACAATCTTTGAAGATTGTGGGCCAAAAATAACCTGCACTCAGTGTTTTCTGGGTTGTTTCCAACCCAGAAAGATGACCCACACAAGCTCCATTGTGGGAATCATTCAATACTGCCATTATGCTTCCTCCAAGGTTAAACAATGGCATAAGATGGAATCTACCCCACGTCTGTACAAAGTGTCATAAATGATGAGGTAATTCTTCGCATGAGTCTTAAGCTTGCGTCGTTCATCTTTAGAGAAAGTGGTGGGACACCTCAAAGTCTGAAGATATACTAGGATATCTCTGTAGCATGGGTCATAGGATGCGGTGAGAAAGATATGTTCATCCAGGAATGATGATTCTTCCTCAACATGCACTATGTCACTAGGAAACTCTGAAATCAGTTCGGGAAACACCAGTGATTTATTTGATTTAGCGGACTGAAAAAACAAATCAAATTCTTGCAAGATGACAATCCATTTGTTAAATTTCCCACCGATTATTCATCGAGTGAGAACATATTGCAAAGGATTGACTTCCGCAACCGCAGTGGTGGTACGCAATAATATGTAGTGACGTAGCCTCTGGACCGCATAGACAGTAGCCAATGCCAACTTCTCTACGTGAGAATACTTGATTTTAGGAGCTATCAGAGTGCGCGACAGATAATAAATGACATGCTCCTGGAGCATGCCATCCTCCTGAACCAGTACTATGCCTATTGTGTATACTGATGCAGCCAGGTACAAGAGGAAATCCTTCGTGTAGTCTGGCGGGATTAACAAGGGGGATGACAGTAGTGACTTTTTCAAAGCCTCAAATGATGCTTTAGCAGCCTCGTCCCACAAAAAGTAGGTGTCTTGTTTAAGCAGTCTCATGAAACCTTTTGTAATTTTGGCATAGTTAATGATAAAGCATCTCAAGAAGTTGGACATGCCCTGCAGACTTTGAAGTTGTCTCAGGGTTCGAGGAGGAGGCAGATTTACAATCGCCTAAACTTTCAATGGATCCACCATTATGCCACGGCTGGATACTATGAAACCTAGTAGTCATCCAGATTCAATGCAGAATACACATTTGTTGGGATTCAATCGAATCTTGTAGTATCTGCACCTTTCAAACACGAATATTAAATGATCATGAGGCTCCTGTCTCTTCCGAGATCATGCTAGGAGATCATCAAGGTAAGGTTCAACCACATGCTTGATGTTGTGAAAAGCAAAATTCATTGCTCGCCGGAAGATAACTCTAGCATTTTTCAAACCGAAAGGCATCTTCCGATAGGAAAAGGTTCCCCAGGGACAAATAAAAGTTGTCTTGTGTTGGTATTCAGGTTTGATCTATATTTGATTATATCCTGAAAAGCCATCCATGAATGAGAACATCTCATGGCCTGCACACGCATCAATGATTTGGTCTATGAATGGCATGGGGTAATTGTCTTTCGAAAAATATTTATTTAGGTCTCGGAAGTCAGTGCAGACTCTAATGGTGCCTTGCTTCTTGTCTACCGGAACAGGATTTGAAACCCATTCCGTCATAGCTATCGGATAGATAAATCCAGCTTTGAGCAACTTTTCTACCTTTGCATTAATGTTAGTAGCTTTTCGATGGTTAACTGGACGGAGCTTTTGTCTCATAGGTTTAGCGTTGGGGTACGTTGTGATGACGTGCTCAACAATGGCGAGGTCAATGCCTGGAATCTCCTCGTATGACCAGGCAAAGAAGTCGCAGAATTCTTTAAAGATATTGGTATACAAAATGATCTCCTCGGGAGAACAGTCTGCTCCAATGAAAATATTTTCCATGACCCCAGGTTTGATGGAAATGTTGATCGGAATGGTCTTCAATATATTTTCCATGTTCCCTTCAGCATAAACAGCTGTCGAAGTAGAAGGGATAGAGTACAAATCAACACTTCCACCAGGTCTCATACAAAACTCACCTCTCTCTATCTTGTCTAGTTCGGGAATAAAATAGGACCCGTGGTGCATGTGTTCCCAAGGGTGGTCCAGGCCTATCATAGCTTCCAAAATCACCTCGTCGGAGGGTAAAACAGTGTCTAGACAATCAAAAGAGTGGATAGATTCCACTGACCATGCAGGAGCATAGTCCATATCTGACCTAGTAGAGATCAACAGAGTCACAATATGTTGTGTTGCAGAATGTTTTGAATCTAAGTAAGCCACCTCTACAACAGATAAATGCACAACTGGTTCTGATTCAGTTGGGAGAACCTAGGGATCAGTCGTTGAACTCACCGTGGAAATCTTAGACGAAGAACATTCTTCAAAACCAATAAAATGGATGGGAGAATGTAGGGAAAAAGTTCCTATTAATGACCCACAGAGACCTACTCCCAAACTCTTAGTAACTGGGAGGGATTGATCAACCAACGGGATAGTTGAATCCGAAGAAGTCTAGTTGGTCTTTCGGGAAAACGAAAGTTGATCGACTGTGATGATCTTTCCTTCGTGAGGGAACATTATGATCCGGAAAACAGCTGACGGCATTGCCTGCTGTGAAAATCCTCACAGCAGATCTAAGAGATGATGCATATCTCACAAGAAAGTAATTGATTAAGCAAGAAAATAGAAGAAGATTGGTTAATGCAGTATAATGAGCAACAGAATAATAATACAGTAGAACTCGGATAGAATAAAAAATACTTCACACACACTAATTAATTAATCACAATATGGACAAACAAGTAGTACAATGCATGAGGATTCAAATGCCAAGGTGGCAATTCGAATTAGCCTTCATGGAGTGATCAAAAGATCATTGGAGTGTCATCGGAGCACAACTAGTTGTCTATCTCATCATCAGTGGAGTCATCAATGCTCAAGTAACTGTCAACCATCAGTCAAACTAAGTCTAACTGAGTGTAACTAGAACTAACTGAATGAAGGAGGCTCAGTGAAGGGTGCATGAGGATCTAATTGAAGTCAGAATGGGTAGTCAAGTCTCATTGGAGGTCCATCGGAGTGATACAGTCAGTTGAGAGTCAATCTAGCCTTAAATCAAGGAAAGAACTAATGATAACTCAATTAACTGAAGTGCAACTGAGTGGTAGGTGAGAGAGGGTGCATGAGATGCATGCAATTGCATGAAGGGGTGCACTAAGCACTAGGAGGGATAAAAATGATCTGAGAGAAGCTCCCGGGGGTTGGCTAACTGAAGGCTAGGTGTTGGACTGATGACTGGGATTCATGAAAATACATGCAAACCCTAAAATTTCATGCATGACTGAAAATGCAAAGGATGAAAATGCTAGTAGGACTAGGATGGAGTATAGGAATATCCTAACACCCCCCCTTAATCCATCCTGGGCCCTGGTAACTAAGACCAAAGGTCACCTAATACAATGAATAATAATAGTCAATAAACCGAGGAAATGGGGAAAACCTCATGGGAAAAATACCCCCCCTCAAAATAGACTGTAAGGAACACACAAAAATAAATGCTCCAAACTCAAGCAGGTGTGATGCTTGGTCATATGTCTGGAGGTATCTTCTTCTTGGGAAGAAGTGGATCATGATCAAAAGGCATGTGCTTGTAGTTTCTCTTTAGATTGAATGTGATGAGAACAAATCCAATAGTATGAGGATGATCCTTGAACCTGTGATTTTAATCAGCCGAGGTAGGATCAAATCTATGAATGTGTAGATAGTCTTTTGTCTTCTCCTTCGAACCATCATGGGTGAGATTATGCCAAAAAGAACCATCAAATAATAGTAAATGTTTTGAATCCAAATCATATCCAAGACTTAAAGAATGGTTTCTTGACATCTCCTTTGAACTAGCAGGGGTGAGATCAAAACCATCATATGCATGAGAAATTATCCCAAGTAGTGATTGCTTAGAATCCAAATTAGATCCAAGACTTGAATCATGGTTTCTTGAGATCTCCTTTGAACCATGAGAGGTGAGATCAAAACCAGTAGATGCATGAGAAATTATCCCAAGTGGGTGGCAATGGCCATATTATTCAATAACCTTCTGAAAGCATGGAATAATGATCATATAGTAGTAAATAAGAGGTGATTGCTTGAGGAGAGAAAATGCATTACCTCCAACAGCTGATTTTACCTTCGAAATAATCATGTGATCATGATGCATGCTAACAGACTCTGGTGCAAGAGAGGATTTAAGACCTTCTATAATATCTAGAGTTTGAGCTGGCACAAAAAGAGAAGAAATTTGGAGCATGAGTGTAGAATCTACAAGTTCTTCTTCTTTGTGGAAAAATTCAATAGGAGATGTGTTTGATGCTAGTTCATGATCAATGAAATCATCAAGGAGGGTGAATGCATCACTTTTCTTGCTCTCGAAAGGGTTTGGACCAATCCCTTTATTTTTTCTGCCATATCTTTCATCCAGATGGGCCCATAGCTCTTTTGGAGTTTCAACAACATCAAGGTATTGGTATATCATGTATTCAGACATAGCAAGCATCATTGATCCAAAGGCTCTGTCACCTTTATTTAACCAATCAATCTCCTCTTCAAAAGATTCGAACTCTCTTTCAAAACAACAGTCAAAGAGATCATGGCTCTTCAAATATGCTATCATTTTTGGTTTCCATTCATCATAGTTGAGTGGAGAAAGAGGAGGGATTTCTTCTGAATTCATTGAAGCTATAGAAGACCTGCAAAAACAATAGAGAATATCTGTAACTGCTACTGCTGCAAAAGTGCAGAAACTGTTGCAACTGCTGTACTCGAAATCTTGATAATAACCTGCAAAAAACTCTCAGGAATGGAGATAAACAGTACTCTCAACATGCTCTAATACCATGTGAAAATCCTCACAGCAGATCTAAGAGATGATGTATACCTCACAAGAAAGTAATTGATTAAGCAAGAAAATAGAAGAAGAGTGGTCAATGCAGTATAATGAGCAATAGAATAATAATACAGTAGAACTCGGATAGAAGAAAAAATACTTCACACACACTAATTAATTAATCACAATATGGACAAATAAGTAGTACAATGCATGAGGATTCGAATGCCAAGGTGGAAATTTGAATTAGCCTTCATGGAGTGATCAAAAGATCACTGGAGTGTCATCGGAGCACAACTACTAGTCTATCTCATCATCAGTGGAGTCATCAATGCTCAAGTAAATGTCAACCATCAGTCAAACTGAGTCTAACTGAGTGTGGTAGGTGTAACTGGAACTAACTGAATGAAGGAGGATCAATGGAGGGCGCATGAGGAGATAGTTGAAGTCGGAATGGGCAGTCAAGTCTCACTATAGGTCCATCAAAGTGATACAGTCAGTTGAGAGTCAGTCTAGCCTTAAATCAAGGAAAGAACTGATGATAACTCAATTAACTGAAGTGCAACTAATTGGTAGGTGAGAGAGGGTGCATGAGATGCATGCAATTGCATGAAGGGGCGCACTAAGCACTAGGAGGGATAAAACTGATTTGAGAGAAGCTCCCGGGGGCTGGCTAACTGAGGGCTAGGTGCTAGAGTGATGACCAGGATGCATGCAAATGCATGCAAACCCTAAAAATGCATGCATGACTAAAAATGAAAAGGATGAAAATGCTAGTAGGACTAGGATGGAGTATAGGAATATCCTAACACCTGCATGGAATATGTCTAGCTCCTACCCAATAGTAAGTTATAATCGAGCAGAGCATCCAGAACTTCAACCTCTATCAATACTAGTTTTCTCGCAAGTTCAACATCAAATGATGGTAAGACTCTGTGTGGACAGAAAGATCTTCCATCAAATGCGGTAAGTACCGTATTAGAGGGGGCTAACTCAGGTTCACCTAAAGCCTTCCAGTAAGAAATAGACATTACGCACATGGACGCGCCCTCATCGACAACAGCTCGTCGAATGGTCATGGGACCATGGACGACATCTATCTGAAGAGCGACGTGGTATGGCAACAGTAACTTGATATCTTTCATATCAAAATGGGGAAGCATGTTGGATGAATCTACCCTTCCAATCGCTGTGAGGAGTGCATTGCGTTTTAATGGACAACTTTGCAGTACCTCCAAGGTGGACATGTCAGAGGGGGTTTGGGCTAAATCCTCCACTACATTGTAGTTGGAGGTATCCCTCGCGTTGGGTTTGTGCACATCCCTTTTGAAGACACCTTTCGGAATCTTCGACAGCGGATCCACTAGTCTCTTGATGTGGAGAGGGGTCGATGACTCAGGAACATCCTTCTGCTACGGGTCTGGGGTATAATTTCTTGCTCGTGTTTGCAAAAGAGCATCTGAATTAACCATATTAATGAATGACTGATCAACTGAGTTGGCACGAGTAGTGCCCCCATCACCGGAGCTGCCAGAAGCTGAACTCTGTCTGTGAGGGAAAGGGTCTTTTAAGGCAGCAGGTTTCTTTTCACGGATTATCTTCTAGGCTTCTTCCATTAGAGAGCATTGATGGGTAAGGTGGTCATCTTGACATAGCTTGCAAGGGAACTTAACCTTCCTTTTTTCCTTTTTACCCTCCTCGGCATTTTGCATGTTCTTGGGATTTTGTTGGTTTCCCTCCCCTTTCTTTCCCTTTCTTTTGTTGTGGGGCTGTCGAGAGCCCTTTTGGTTTGTCTGTACCTATTGTACAGATTTAGTTGTGGAAGCGGAGGATGCAACAACAGTTGCTTCTGCAGCAGACTGTTTGACTGACAAGGCGTGAACCTGCTTTGTTAAGGCATCAAACGCTGCAGAGTTGACTGAACCCACAATGCCATCAGCATGTGGTCCAGGTTTAGGTTTACCTAAGTCAATGTTCGACCTCAGCATATCAGGAATAATCTCGTATAAGAGCCTAGACTGAGCGTAAACCAAGTCAAGCTGTTGGGTTCTCAAAATGGCTTCCTCTTTGGAGGACACCCCTGAAGTTGCGAGTTCCTTAGAGATATAAGGAAGGAGTGGTTTAAGATACCACTATAACAAAAATGCAGGAGGGATGTCGGATTTAATGAGCCTCTTTCGCCTTCACCACTCCTGAATATGATCAGATAGATGAGTGGCCTTATTCTGTCGAAAAGTCGACAGAAGGTTTGTGCTGGCATCGTACCAGACAGGAAGTTGAAAGCGGTTCAAGAAAACAGTGGCTAGATCCCAAAAGGTGCCATAAGCAGCTTTCGGTAGTTCAACATACCATTTGGCTGCGACACTTGTCAAGGTTCTTTGAAAAATCCTTAACCTAATGGAGTCATCATTCATTGAATTCAAGGAGCACCAGAGATGAAAAATTGTGACATGGTCACCAGGGTCCTCACCCATCTTACCTTCAAACTTCGGGATGTCTGAGGGAAACTTAATGGGAACAGGTGGCCATGCAGTATCATGGGGCACGGGACCGTTTGTGAGTTTCGAAAGATCTAGAAAGTTTAAAGTTGCCAGAAATGGTAAACGCAGTCGTGCTGATGGAATTTGATAGATTGGAACCTGGTATTGAGTATTTCCCATTACCTGATTCATGTACTGTTGGTTGGGGTTGCCCCCAGCCATCGGTTGTGAAATGAATGGATTAAAATTGCTCCACCCGAAAGAAAGCGGATTACTTCCTAGGGAAGTGGTCCATTGCAGCTGGGTGTTAACCCCACCATACTATGGATTAATAAAATTACCCCCTCCTCCAGCAAACAAAGAGAAAGGGATACTCCCTGCAGGTATATTTGAAGGATTAACATTGTAACCTGCATAGGGGTTAAATCCAGGCATAGTAGTAACGGAAAGTGTCGTCATCGTACCCATAACAGGCATAGATGAAGAAGGGATCGATCCTACATCGGAAGTGGAAGCAATAGCTTGAGTTACACCCTAGAAATTTTGTGTAGCAGAATACTGAGTGAAATTCACTGCGGGTATCCCTGACAAAGGGACATTATTCGGTCCAAAAGTAGGGGTGGAAACTGAGGCAGATGTTGAAGCTAATGAGCTCGGAATGCCTAGAGTACCAGCATTAAAACTAAAGGATGGAGTTGAGGCAAAAGCAGTCTGCGACGAACTCAGTGTGGCAGTGTTTGTGAAAGAAGGATTAACAATCCTTGTAGCCATAGAAGTTGTGGGAGTTTGAGGAACTCCCTGCTCGTCTCTTGGGTTAGTCATAGTATAACCAGGTGTGAACAAGCAAGCATTGTACTCGGGTTGTTGAAAACCTACAAGTACCAGAAGTGGATCATTGGGTCCAGTAAGAGGAGGGTTGAAAGGAGTACTGAACTCTCTAGAAGTTAGGTCCTCAACCTCGACAGTATCAAAAACTTGTCGATCCAGGGTTCTAGGTTGTGGTTCTCCAAGAACCTTTGTTTCACCCGTAAGCTCAAAAGAGCCACGGGATTTAGTCCTCCGGCGTCGTGGTGGCGGTGGAGGCTCCACAATTGGTGGGGGAAGGTTTTGCAACCTCCAAAACCGACAAAGATGTTGTTCCTCCACAACTATAAAAATAAACTAAGTAAAAACCTAGTGGCCACTAAAACTAAGGAGCAAACAGCATACCACTACAAAAATTCCTAAGTAATCAAACCAGGAAAACAGATGGAAAATACTCTCAGAAGCAAGTCTGGGATGATTAGGGTCCAGAACAGTCTAATAGAGTATTGACGGTCAGTTACGTGGTGTCCAATGGATTTCCTCTGGGTGCAAGCATTTGAATCACCAAACCGCCCTCTCAGGATTATTGCCAAAGGGTTACCTTCCACGTCTGTCCGAGGTGAAGTGGGAATAACTTGCCACTCTACCTGGGTAGAGCCCTACAAGGTTATAATACTAAGGCTACCACCAATACAAAATAACTTGGGGGGACAGTCGTTAGCCTAGTCGAAACGCATGGGCAGGGTAGCAAAGCCCGAAGTCCGAAAGGACCCCCATACGCGAATCAACTCTGGTTTATGGTTGAGAGGAAAGTAAGGGGGTATCCTCAACAATTCCAATCTCCCACGGCCTCGTGCTTAACTCTGGTTTGAGTAGAGCATCCCAAGACTATTTGATAGAGATGGATTTACCTAATAGATAGTCGTACTACGATTGTTGAGTAATGAAGCTAGTTTCAGATAGTTTAATGTGATTTAAAACCGAAACTCTAGACTAAGCTAGTTGATGATGTGTATACCTACAAAGAAAAATGTTGCTAGTTAATTTAATTAAGATTTATTTTTAAGGGCTACTTTTTACAACAAGGTTGTAGTGCGGTGTGTGGAATGGTTTCGACAGGAAAGTAAAGTGCATGTAAAGTAATGCTTTCAAATTCACAAAAGACTCTTTTCTTTTCGTTTATATTCTTTCAAAAATCGAAACTAGGCAATCCTAAATCAAATTCTTTTTGTATTTTCTTTTAAATTTCAAAGCAAACTATGCTACTTCAAAACAATGATAGACCTTACTACTAAGCTACTTAAAACACTTTTTGTATTTTCTGATAATTGTAAAAGAAAAAGAACTTGTAAAAGAGTAAGTAAGACCTAAATGTAAAGTGTGAGTAAGACAAACACCTAAATGGCTTAAACAAACAAATCAAAAGACTTGAGGAAGACTCAACCTACCAAGTTGTTTCAAAAGAAAAAAACTTTGGGCTTGGAAACAAAGTGTAAAAGAAACAAGGAAAAAGAGATGCTTGTAACAAAAAGGAAAACCTAAAAGGTTGCTCCTAAGCACCAAAAACCTAAGAAAACACTAAGCCAAGCAAAGGAGTAGGTAAGTGAACCAAAAAGTGACTCTACTAACACACGGACTCAAAAGAACGCTAAAGTAGAAGGCTTTGACTCACTTGGACTGAACTGAAAAAACAATCAGAAAGTATCTAAACCAAGAAACCTTTCAAAAGCACCCTAAGTACTCAAACTTGGGGTCAAACCCTAATGGGAAGGACAAGACACAGTGAAAGTGTGCTATTGTTGCCACAAACAAAAAACGTTAATAACGCAGTTCTGTACGACTGCAACAAGCAACTAGGGAAACAATTTGCAGCTATGTCTACAAGAGAGTAGTTCAAAAACTTCAAAAAAGGGCTAGAAAGCAGTGAAGATACTTTAAACAAGTACTCAAGAATGCAAAGACAAACTAAAAGACTTAAGAGAGGTAAGTAAGGCTCAAAAGAGACATAGAAGTCTCAGGGGTCAGTCAAGGAAGCAAAGCAACAGGCTGGAAGTGGAACCAAACCACTGGAAATCAAACCCTAATAGAAAACTGGAAGACACAGGAAAATGCACTACTGTGCAGTGCATAAACCAGTGCACACTAGAAAAGATGTACTACTGTTCGGTACACAAACCAGCGCTCATCAGAAAAGATGCGCTACTGTAAGTAGGGTAAACCAGCGCACATATATTAGAAGGACAGAAACAATCTTTGCAACAGCAAATTGAGATGAATCAAGCAAGAAAGAATAGGTAACAAAGACCTATAAGACCTCTCAAAGAACAAATAAACTGAAAAAGTTTGGAAGAAAAACCTATCTAGGCCTCCTAGAGCAGAAAAACACACGGTTAATCCTCGGCGGAGTCGCCAGTCTGTTGTTAGGGATTTATACCTTATAGTGAGGAGAGACACTACCAACTTGGGTGAGGTTGACAGGTAAATACAATCATTGCATTGCATTTAGTTCCTACAAATGAAAGAGATCAAGATATCGAAAGATGTACCTTTTATCGACGGTTGGTCCTAGCTTTCGCTTGATCTTCCTCTATGATGAACCTGCAACACAAAGGAAACCTTCCTCAGTGTCTATCTTGACTACAATAAATATGATGAAATTGAAAACAATTAAACATCAACTACAATCAGATATTAATCCAAATGAACATACAATCCAATAGACATTCGATTTGGGATAGGAAGGGTATTTCCACCTTTTTATTGTCAAAGAAACATGAATCAGTACAAATATACCTGACGTGTCAAGATGCTTCTACAACCGAGTCCTGGGCTCCTTCTCTTCACAATGACTTGGGAATTCCTCCAGCGTAACAATGCTTAAAGCATTCTTTCTAGGTTCCTCTCTCATGGATCCTCCTTGTATTTATGGGACAAGGTAGGTATTTGGAATCGAGAGGTGGTTGAATTGGGAGGTTGGGGAATTTGCAAAACCAACTTCAACTAATCCCAATTCGTAATCTTAATATATTTTTTTATTTCATCTTAAGATGTGCTCAAGTTTCATACAACAAGAGTAGCGCATAGAGAGCAACTTTCATGCTTTGCAACAAGCGTTTGCAACTTTTTGGAAAGTGTGCGTTGTTCTTAAGGAAAGCATCGCATCTTTTGAGGTGTGCGCTGGTTTGCTAGAGTAAGAGTAGTGCACATGTGGTGAAATTAGGAGAAATAGTAAATTTCTTAGCTGTAAAGATTAGTTCCAACCATAACTCATCTAATTCTATCTAGCTCTTCAATCCATGGTGTCATTTTGTGTGATCGACAGAGCAATGTGATCACGGACGAAGAAGTGCAGATTTGACCTATAACAATTACTATGCAAGCTATCTTAGAAAATGTTACACATTGATGTCGATTGTTAGCACTAGTTAATGATATTTTGCATGTCATGCTTGATATGTCAGATCATGCTACAAATGTCATAAATGCTAATCTAATTGGCCATTGAATTTAGATAATTTTTAAGGTGATTTTGGTCAGTGGTTGATGAACAAACTGCTATCATAGGAATACTTGAGGTCATTTGGAAAGTGCCTTTGGAGACAAGAAAGGCTATGTTAAACTGCTCATTAATGCATCATAGTCATGTTGCAAGAAGAAGGATTCGATACCTTAGCCTTGATTCCTCAAATAGTGCCTTTTGCAACGACACAAACTCTCTTTAACACATATTTTGAATTTTCCAAAAAGCTCATGAACCCTGGAACTTGACCAAAATCCTATGTAAGCACTTCTAGTGTTCCTAGTTATCTTGGAAGATGGCTCTACTACAAGGCTTGTGGATAGTGTATTTTGGGAAGTGTTATAGGTCAAATCTACACTTCTTCGTTCGTGATCACATTGCTCTGTCGATCACACAAAAGGACAGCATGGATTGAAGAGCTAGATTGACTTAGATGAGTTATGGTTGGAACTACTCTTTACAGCTGAGAAATTTACTGTTTCTCCTGATTTCACCCCATGTGTGCTACTCTTACTCTAGCAAACCAGCGCACACCTCAAAATATGTGTTTCTTTCCTCAAGAACAACCAGCGCACACTTTCTAAAAAGTTGCAAACGCTTGTTGAAAGCATGAAAGTTTCTCTCTGTACGCTACTCTTGTTGTATGAAACTCGCACACATCTTAAGATGAAATAAAAAAATATATTACTTGATTACAAATTGGGATTAGTTGAAGTTGGTTCTACAACTTCCACAACCTCCCAATTCAACCACCTCTCGATTCCAACTTCCTACCTTGTCCCATAAATACAAGGAGGATCCATGAGAGAGGAACCTATAAAGAATGCTTTAAGCATTGTTACGCTGGAGGAATTCCCAAGTCATTGTGAAGAGAAGGAGTCCAAGACTCAGTTGCAGAAGCATCTTGACACATCAGGTATATTTGTACGGATTCATGTTTATTTGACAATAAAAAGGTGGAAATACCCTTCCTATCCCAAATCGAATGTCTATTGGATTGTATGTTCATTTGGCTTAATATCTTATTGTAGTTGATATTTAATTGTTTTCAATTTCATCATATTTATTGCAGTCAAGATATGCTGAGGAAGGTTTCCTTTGTGTTGCAGGTTCATCATAGTGAAGGATCAAGCAGAAGACCAAGTGAAAGCTAAGACCAGCCTTCGATAAAAGGTACATCTTTCGATATCTTGATCTCTTTCATTTGTAGGAACTAAATGTAATGAAATGAATGTATTTACCTGTCAACCCCGCCCAAGTTGGTAGTGTTTCTCTTCACTATAAGGTATATATTGTGAACAACAGTAATGTTGAAGCCTCGGATGTGTAGGTGTTGGAATGAGTTATAAGGCTAACAACAGAGGGTGAAAACCCAGACTGAAAGGCTTCAAAAGGCTCTGCACAAGGATCGTTCTATCCCCAACCTGTTTGGAATAGTAATCTCCCACGGATACAAAGGCATCCGCTGGCACTTGTGGGGTTTGATCCTAGAATATTATGTCTTCCTAATAAGGAAGATCAAAGTGTCATGATTCTAAGGTGGATCTAAACCTAAGTCAAATCTACCTTGAAAGAAAATCTAAGCTAAGTTAGATCTAATCTAAAAGGAGTGTATTGTTTGTGTTCAGGGTAACTTGGTTTGAGTTTTAATAAGTTATTTCATCAACTTGACAGAAATTTGAAATCGAATAATTCACTCATTACTTAAAAATACAATCAGGCAATGAAAATTACTAATACTAATTCAAATATTAAGCATATCCAAGATTATCCTGTTGTTCTTTTGCCAATTGAAAAATCAACATGAACTTAATAATTTATGTGAATCATTTGCAGAAATAGATAAAGATTTTAATTAAAGAAATTCAATTAAAACATTTAATTACATAGATCATGAATTAAGACAAATCTAAATTCTAGATCAATGCATTAATGATTGCCTGCAAAATCAACAGTATTAATTGATAATTAAGGTGAAGAAATCAGAGATCATCAAAGAAAGTTGATAACTTACACAAAGAAGATGCCAAAAGAAACTAACTTTGATTCATTGGTCTGCAAAAACTTACATGATCACAAGTGAAACAACATTTTTCCAATCCTTCTCTGGCGATTATATTCCCCCCTTCCCCATGAGGCTTCCATCCATTTAAATAATAATTTCAAAGATGGTTACAAAGGATAGCTTTCCCATGAAAACAGGGATTCACAACATCAGACTATTCTAATATATCATCGTAGAGAATGGTTGATAGCGAGCATTTCACAAAACTTCAAAAGATATTCATCACATAATTGCGGGAAACATCCCGTAATAAACTGTGGAGTTTAACTACAGTCTACTAACTATCTTTGACGGACAGTAAGGGAGCTGAAAAATCTCTCTTAGAAGATTTATGATGATCAACAATGTTCTTGAAAACTGAAAAGTCGGCCACTTGTTCCTCCTTCAAAGGGATTAAGGGAGTGATAGGTCCCATTGATTGTAAAATCATGGATAATGGTATTGTCTGGATCAGCTTTCCTTTCAATGATCTTCCTTCTCTTCTTCTGTGGGAGTTGCATGCAGATAGATTGAATATGAGGTTCTTCTCCACTACTGTTGCTTTCATGAGGACCACCTGCATCAAAAGGTGGCGACACGGGTTCTTGATATAGAAGAGGCTGAAGTTCTTTCTCTTCACAAAATATGACCGGAGATCTTTGAATTGTCTGCATATTGCTCACAATATAATTGTCAGAAGGAAAACTTATGAAAATTAACCAAGAAGACTCTGCTATTACAGTATGGCGAACAACCAATTTCCCGTGTTGAAGCCTGTATTTAATAGAGAACAATAAAGATTCTAGAAATTACTGAGCGTAATGAATTGCCATGATTAAAACCTTACGGCCTGGAACTTGCAATTATCAGGTCTGAATTGAAGTAACGCACAACATGCGTTGGCAGGGATTGGATTAAAACATGATAAAATTGCAATAATTCACATATTATTAATGTCAAATCCTAATACTCAATCAATTACAAATTAGTTGAATCAATGATTATCATTTCATAAGTGGCTGTAGGTGAAAATCACAGTTTAAAAATATGATTGCAAATTGGAAATGGTGAAGAAAAACGGAGAACCGAAATGATTATTCAAAATGAAAACAATCCAATATCAACCGCAGGATTGCGGAAAATCAATAGTCAAGATTAAACATGCAAGCTGCGGAAGAAAAATACGGAAGGTTTATTTTGGGCATATACACAATCTTTCCTGCAATCCGCAATCTGCAAGTTGCGGGTTGCGGGCAGGGTAATTTTTAAGGGCGAAATTTTGCCAATTGGCTATTTTTTGGGCTTTTTTTCAAAAAATAAATTCGCTATTTGGTCATTTTTAGTCTCTAATATAGCCTATATTTACATAAAATATGTTTTTTATCATAATATTCGCCGAAATTTACACATTTCAGTAGTAAATTGTATGTTTCATATTTAATATTCGCCTACCTATCTATATACATGTTTTTTTAAATCCAAAATAATCACCTAAGATACTATACTTAAGTATAATATTAGAATCCTTAAAAAATACCCTGGTTGCGTGTTGCAGGATCACAACTCTAAACATTATCAAACAAAAAAGTCCCTGCAATTCGCAATTTGCGGATTGCGGGTTGCGGGATTGCAAAGCGCAAAACTAAACTAAAAGGTGTTCCCGCAATCCGCATTGCGGGTTGCGGAACAAGCAACCGCAATAATTGTTGATGTATTTGTAACTTCGGAAGATATTCTTCTATGTATTACACTTGTACTTTATTATATTCATGATGGAGATGTATTATTCCTCCAATCAGAAGTGTCGTCATTTGTATTTGTAAGTGTCGCAAGTGTTGCAAGTGTCGCAACTTATATTTGATGGGTTATTAAACCGCCAGTGTGGGGTCGGCTCTGATTGTGTCATGTGAGTGGGTTATTAGACTTCCTTAGAAAGTTGGCTCGGCTAGAGTTAAAGGCAGGTTAAGTTGTGTGTAAATAGAGAGTGAGTGTGTCTCATTCTATTCATTCACTCACTCATCCAACTCGCATTAGTTGAGAGAGGATTGTGCACAAGTGGAGGAGGAGTAGCTACTGGAGTCATCTATCTTTTGGGTTTGATCATTGTGATCATTGTATTGGGGATTATTCTATCTCTAAGGAAGTTGCGGGGTTTTTCACCTTCTTGGTTTTCCCCGAGGAAACTCTGTGTCTCTTGTGTGTATGATTGTTATGTTGTGCTTATTCTCTTAGTAGGATCCTAGATAATGTTTGAATGCAATTATCGAAAAATTAACATGGTATCAGAGCCATGCTAAGAAGAAGACACTGTGCAGCTACGGAAGCTAGGGATTCCTAATATTTGGGTTTCTCTCTTGAGATCATCAAAGGCAGGAGGCTAGGATGACTCTCCTTGCAAGGGCGCATCTTTCTGTCGAGACATAATTCAATTCTGAGCACTTTCAGTTTTTGGCCCATCACTGCTGCGAGAAATTAGGGTTTCAGAGAAAGTTGGAATTTTTGGAATCCGAGACCACGGCTGGATTCTCCTCAAGAAATTCGAAGTTTAGAGACCAAGATTGAATTTTTTGGTTGGGCAGAACCCCAGGCATCATCAAATCCTAGTTCGGGATTTTGATCGGAAAGGTGGAAAATTAGGGCTTGTACAAAAGTTGAAATTTTTGGAATCTGTGACCACGGCTGGATGCTCCTCAGAAAAATCAAAGTTTAGAGCACAAGATCAAATCTTTTGGCTGGGTAGAACCCTGGGCATTATCAAACCCTAGTTCGCTATTTTGTCCAGAAGATCCAGAAATTTCAAAGGCAATTTTGAGGGGTCAAATTTTGCAGATTTCAAAATTGAAGTATACCATCTTGATCAGCTCAACAAGGTGCACATTTCCATCCTTTCATAAGTTTGGATTTCAAAGTTCAATTTTTTAGGTTTTCTCTAACAAACCCTAATCCAGCTCCAGATCCAGTTTTCAGCAAATCAAGTGGTAAGACCTAAATATTTTATTTCCATTTGAGTTTCTCATCAAGATGTGTCACAACAAGCTTGAGGATAAGCTTGAAGGAGTTGACAACTTCCGAGCATGGAAGTATAGGATTGGGTTAATCCTAGAAGATAATGATTTGGATACCTACATAAAAGAAGAGGTTCCAGCTCCAGAGGGAGATGAGGCTAAGGACTTACACAAGAAGAACTTGGTCAAAGCCAAGAGAATCATTGTTGATTCTATAAAAGACCATCTCATACCCCATGTGTCTTCTCTAAAGACAGCTAAGGAGATGTTTGACTCCTTGACCAAGTTGTTTTGATGAAAGAATATAAATCGGAAGATGACTCTGCGGAATCAATTGAAAGGGGTTAAGTTCTAGAATGGAGAGACCATCCAATCCTACTTTACTAAGGTCTCTCAAATCAAAGAACAACTTGAAGCTGTGGATGAAGTAGTGGAGAATGGAGAAATAGTCATGACCACATTGAATGTCCTACCTAGGTCATGGGACTCCTTCATCCAAGGTATCTGTGCAAGAAAGAAGTTGATATCCTTTAGTATACTATGGGACGAATGTTCACAAGAAGAAGTTAGGCTTGTGGCCCGAGAAGAAAAGATGGAAAATGAAGATCAATCTCTCACAGAAAACACCAAGAAAAATAATCCCAAGAGGGAGCAATCTTTTCATAAGAGATATTCACACCACCATCATCAAAGAGAGAAGAAAGATCTGAGATGCTTCACTTGTAATGAGAAGGGACACTTTGCCTCAGAATGTCCCAAGAACAAAAGGAACTCCAACAACAACAACAACAATAAGAGAAACAAGAAGAGATATCATGCTCATGCTGCTCAGGATGATGAACCTCCCAGGAAGAAGACTAAGGTAGAAAGTGAAGACTCTTCAAGTGACGATGAATATGTTCTAATCTCTTCTCACACAAGTATTGTTAAACATGGGTGTAAGGATTAGCTTATTGATAGTGGGGATTCTAAACATATGATGGGATTCAAATAACATCTTATGGACCTATCTGAACATGAGTCACCTCATAAGGTAAAAATTGGGGATGACTATCAATACCCTATAAAAGGAAGGGGTGAAGCCTCCTACAAGTTAGACTCTGGGAAGTCTTTATAGATGCAATATGTTCTATATGTACCTAGACTCAAGAAGAATATTCTCTCCATATCATCTTTGGATGAAAAAGGGATGAGAGTTTCATTTTTGGATGGCCAAGTACTTATGTGGCCAAAAGGTAAGACCATCGATGATGCAGTAGTGATTGGAGAGCAAGAGGTAGGATTGTAAAAATTGAAGGGGAAACCTGAACATGCCATGGTACATGAATCCATGGAGCCAAGTGAACTTTGGCATAGAAGGCTTGCACATGTGCACTATAGAGAACTACCAATTGCAAGCAAAGCAGTAGAAGGTCTTCCTGAAATCCAGTCAAAACATGAAGGTGTTTGCAAAGTATGTGCAAAAGGAAAGAACACAAAGAAGGAATTTCCAAGCAGTGAAGGCAAGGCATAAGGAATCTTGGGAATTATCCACTCCGATGTATGCAGTCCAATGTCATCCAGTTCTCTGAGTGGGTATGTATATTATGTTTCTTTCATTAATGATTTCTCTAGGAAGACTTGGATTTGTTTCTTGAAGAACAAAGATGAAGTATTCAGCAAATTCAAGGAATTCAAAGACTTGATAGAAAACCACACTGAAAAGAAGATCAAGACTTTTAGATCTGACAATGGTGGAGAATTCACTTCAGAAGACTTCAAGAAGTTATGCAGTGATTCAGGGTTGAAGAGGGAGTTGACCACTCCTTACAATTCACAACATAATGGAGTTACAAAAAGGAAGAACCTCTCATCCACTTTTAGCATTGGTTAAGGTGCACACTATTAAAGACTCCTGTAGCTCCTGCAAGGAAGCAAAGATTGAGAGGGAATCCACCCAAAAAAAAAACAAAGATAAGTACTTGAATTGTCATTTCTTGTATATATAATTGTTTAAATAATATTATTCAATGATGTATATACTTATGTTCCTAGACTTAGGTTGTGTATTATGCATATTAGAATAATTGCATTAATTAACAGTATACTACTAATATGCATGTGATGGGTAAGTGGACTATGGCACTGTACAACATTCCAATGCTACTTATCTAGAATGAAACCTCTTTGCTGACATGTTGGGAGTAGTGAAAACTCTTAACAATGTTCTGGTAGAGATGGAAGGCATCTAGAAAGTTACCGTATGAATACAGGATATGGATGAATGTTGCATTGAAGCATTGGATAAAATAATTGCATGATTGTATGAAATATACATTTATGTGTAAGACTTTGTTCTGTAAACTATGAGAAGTTTCTAATCATGCAATTGAATTTGACTTGTAGGAAAGATCGTGTACAATCACCTACAAAAGGACTACAACATTTGTTCCAGCAACGAAGTTCAAAGAAAACTATCTACTGAATATATTGAAGAATCTGAAGTTCCCAGGATCCGGGATGCAGTAATGGAAGAATGCCATGATCGAGGAATACCAGTCGATCATAAATAATGATGTTTGGGATGTGGTCCCAAGACCAAAAGGGAAGTCTGTTGTGACTTCCAAGTGGATTTATAAGATCAAGCATGCTGCAGATGGTAGCATAGAGAAATACAAGGAAATATTTGTAGCTTGTGGCTTCTCCCAGAAAGAAGGGATAGATTATAAAGAGACTTTTGCACCTGTAGCCAGATACACTTCCATCAGAACTAGCTGCAGTGATGAAGTGGAAGATACACCAGATGGATATCAGACAGCTTTCTTGAATGGTGTAGTCGAAGAGGAAGTGTATGTGGAGCAGCCACTCGGTTTTGAGACACATGACAAGGAGTCATATGTGAGAAGATTGAAGAAATCCTTGTATGGCTTGAAGAAAGCACGTATGGCTGGAAGAAAGCACGTAGGACATGGTGCGGCAAGATAGACAGCTTCCTGTCCAGTTTGGGCTTTAACAAGAGTAAAGTGGATTCCAACCTTTACTACAAGGTTGAGGAAGGCAATCCAGTGATACTCCTATTATATTGGGATGACCTGTTTGTGACAGGAGAGGATAGGTTGATTGCCGACACAAAGAGGAAGCTTGCTGCCGAGTTCGAGATGAAGGAATGGGGTATGATGCATTACTTTCTAGGTATGTAGGCATGGAAGAGTGCAGATGGAATCTTCCTTGGACAAGGGAAGTATGCAGTAGAGATCCTGAAGCGGTTCGAGATGATGGACTGCAAGGCCATGGCCACACCTATGGCATCGAACCTGAATCTATTGAGTTATGCTTCATCAAAGTCAGTTGATTCCATGATGTATCGTCTGATGACTGGGTCCTTGATGTACCCGACGAACACGAGACCAGATATTTGCTTTGCGGTGAACACCTTGAGCCGGTTTCTGACAGATCCTAGACATGTTCACATGATTTTTGTAAAGCATATTTTGAGGTACTTGAAGGGTACAATTGATTATGGGATCAAGTATGATGCGAATCAAAAGTTTAACCTAGAGGGTTATGTTGATTCAGATTGGGAAGGCAGTGCTATAGATAGGAAGAGAACTTTGGGGTGTTGCTTCAGTATGGGATCAGGTGTGATCTCATGGTTTAGCAGGAAGCAATCCTGTGTAGCACTGAGTACAGTCGAGGCAGAGTATGTTGCATCTTGTTCGACTAGTTGTGAGGTAGTATGGATAAGGAAGCTACTGTCTGATTTATTTGATCTCTAGTTGGATGTTACCTGTATCTATTGTGACAACTAGAGTTGTGTGAAGTTGTCAGAGAAATCGGTGTTCCATGACAGGTTGAAGCACATCGAAATCAAATATCATTATATCATGGATATGGTGTAGAGAGGAGCAGTGAAGCTCCAGTATGTTGTGACAGATGAGAAGATTGCAGATGTGTTAACCAAACCACTAGCCAGAGTGAAGTCCAAGTACTTCTGAGAGAGGCTTGGTGTTCTTCAGATAGAAGATACTTCGAGGAAGAAGTGATGGGACACATTTGCAGGAGCCATTCCAAGCATGGTGGAAGGAGGATCCTTCCCATGGATGTGGATGTAAGCGTTGTGTGATGAGCATCAGGACAATGCTCCGGATGATGTTCTACATGATGATGATCAGGGTGATCATGTGTGATGATATGCATCAGGACGATGCTGTGATGATGATCAGGATGATCATACGATGATGATATGCATCAGGACGATGTTGTGACGATGATCAGGATGATATTGCGATGATGATATCCATCATGAAGATGATATGGCGATGATCAAGATGATCATGTGATGATGATGTGCATCAGTATGATGTACTATATGATGATGATCAGTATGAAGACTTGTGGCGATATGTGTTAATGACCTGTGTCTAGAGAATACCTTCCTAGTTAAGAGGGAGTGTTGATGTATTTGTAACCTTGGAAGATAGTCTTCTATGTATTACACTTGTACTTTATTATATTAATGATGGAGATGTATTATTCCTCCAATCAGAAGTGTCGTCATTTGTATTTGTAAGTGTCGCAAGTGTTGCAAGTGTCGCAACTTATATTTGATGGGTTATTAGACCACCATTGTGGGGTTGGCCCTGCTTGTGTCATGTGAGTGGGTTATTAGACTTCCTTAGGAATTAGTCCTAGCTAGAGTTAAAGGCAGGTTAAGTTGTGTATAAATAGAGAGTGAATGTGTCTCATTCTATTCATTCACTCACTCGTCCAAATTGCATTAGTTGAGAGAGGAGTGCGCACAAGTGGAGGAGGAGTAGCTATTGGAGTCATCTATATTTTGGGTTTGATCATTGTGATCTTTGTATTAGGGCTTATTCTATCTCTGAGGAAGTTGCGAGGTTTTTAACCTTCTTGATTTTCGCCGAGGAAACTCTGTGTCTCTTGTGTTTATGATTGTTATGTTGTGTTTGTTATTCTCTTAGCAGGATCCTAGATCATGTTTGAATGCAATTATTGAAAAATTAACAATTATTAGACAAACAATTTCGCATCTGCAATCCGCATTGCGGGTTGTGGAACAAGCAACATTCCAAAACCAGAAAATCAAGATTCCGCAATCTGCAATTTGCAGGTTGCGAAAGAACTGACTTTTGGGAAAAACCTGTGTTTTCCGCAACTTTGAAAAACACACAAAATCAAGGGAATTTTCAAAAGGAAAAATTACTAACTTGATCGAATCGACACAAAGAGATTAAAGCATGATGAAAAACCCCAAAATAACCAAGGATTTTAATAATTTTCTTTGCATATAAAAATTTGGGGCTCCCATGTTTTGTAGAAAACATGGGATCTGTTGTACCTACAACAAATGGCGACTAGCTGGGAAGAACAAGTTATCTCTGAAAATGAAACCTGTAATTCAAGGAAGACATGTAGGCAAGATTGATATTTTAACCTGTAATTTATAAAATGTTCTGATAAAACACAATCAAAATAGCAAAGCTAGTCATATGATTGATATATCCCCTTCCATAACTAATTAATGATGAATTTCATATGACAAAGCAGTCTTAGAAGTACACAAGAATCCTTTACCGTCACGCAGTCATAGGAAGGCAGTTTATGATGAGCCTTAGAACAAACCTAGAGCCATTCTGGGTTACCAAATATTGAATCACATTGACTTTATTAATTATCTAGTTATGTAAGAAAAAAACATTATTCACAATATATATATTTTCTTTTCTCCTTTTTTCCCTTTTTTTTGTTTTTCTCTTCTCTCTTTAAAAAAAAAAAACAGAAGGACAATATACAAACAAGACGTTTGTTGATACAAGGCCATTTCCCTGACTTGGTGATCAGATATTGGCAATGCCATTCAAAGACCTGATCTAGAAACTGAACAAGTTCTCTCGGTAAAGAGACTCCTTGTCTTTTAGCTTTGACACTAAAATCAATTACCATGGCTTGGTGACCATAAGTGGTAATTTCAGTCCAAAATCAGACCCATGATCATGGTAGGGATGGCTTGTAATAAGACCTAGTCTTATCCTTATATACAACAAAGTGTCTAACAAAAGAAAACAAAATTTATTGGTGCATAGCTTACAAGACACTACCATGGCTTGTTGACCATATGATAGCAGTGTTACTCACTGATGGTTTGCATATCATGAATGGACCGACCTGTGATAGGATCTTCCACCTTCCAGCAATAGTTGAATGCCATCCCCCAAGTTTGGTGGCTTGATGTGGAGATGTCTTTCCACTTAAACATCTATGAACATAATGGTCTGACTTGTGATAAGACCCCCAATCTTTCAATCTATAATTACTAAGGTAAATTATAGTTAAGGTGATCAGAATGGGATCCAGAATATTTAAGGCTGACAAGGCTATAAATATATGCTTCCATTCACTAATGAAACATAAGGCAAGAAAACTAATTGCTTCCTCAGCTTCAATTAACCAAACAAAACATCCATAACGATATTTGATATAGGTGGGAAGGTATCAATCAAGGCTTTGCAAATTATGACTATTTTTATTTCACAGAAAACATTTTCAACTACAAGCTAAGAGGAATAAAAGTTGG
Organism: Larix kaempferi; assembly: GCA_027924585.1. Lineage (NCBI taxonomy): Eukaryota > Viridiplantae > Streptophyta > Pinopsida > Pinales > Pinaceae > Larix > Larix kaempferi. The sequence goes on from BSBM01001292.1 coordinate 1,096,534, forward strand.
CACTGTTTACCTTAAAAATCCACACTTAAATTATCCTGAGACATACTGATCAACAACCTTCACCAAAAGGTGTGAGAATTATTAAAAAATGAAACCCATGTATAAAAGAAGAAAAAATCAAAATGAAAACAAAGAAGGAAAAGCAAACAAACCACACTTTATGTACAGTAAGTGAATCTGCTCAATCAAACAAAGTACTTCTTGAGAAATTGCACATTGACTGGGTAGGTGTTTATGATACCCTCCAGTGTTTACAATCAGACAGTACTATGACCAATCTTTTTTGTAACAATGAATGGTCCTAGCCAAAGGCGTTGGAACTTAGTGTAATCATTCTTGTCCTTGTGTTTCTTATCCCATTTCAACACTAAGTCCCACACAGTAAACTCCCTATCAAATGAAGACTTCTCATCAAACCACCTCTTCACTAGATGCTGGTATTGATACAGCTTGTTTTTGGACTTCTCCTTGTCTTCTTCCAACTTGAGTAACATATCAATTTTGTGCTAGAGTGGGGAGGAATCATCCTCTTGTATGGACTGTGTCAACTGCAATGAAGGAATCATGAGGTTGGATGGAAAGATGGCCTCCTTACCATAAACTAAACAGTAAGGGAAATTTTCTATGGCTACCTTTGGGGTGACCCGGTCTTCCCAAAGAGCATTGTATAACTAGGTATGCCAATCTTTATAATGAGTAGCAACTGTCTTCTTTAAAATATTTACCAAGTTTTTGTTGGAAGAATCTGCTAGTCCATTCCCTTGTGGATAATAATTGGTAGAAAACTTCATCTTTATCCCTTTTTCAAGGGCATACTGTGTAAGATCAATGGAAGAAAAATAAGACTCATTTTCAAATACTAAAAATTCAGGAGCATCAAACCTAGTGACTATTTGGATTTCAAGGAGTGATATCACTTGGTTGGTGTTACATTGTATGAGGGGGACTGCCTCTACCCATCTGGTAAAGTAGTCCGTAGCTATTAAGATATACTTGTGCTGCAGGGAGGAAACAGGTTTGATGGGTCCAACAAAATCCAATCCCCATTGTTGAAATGGAAACTGAACCAACACTGGCTGCAAAGGAAAGGCGGGTTTTTTTACTTTCCCAACACACTTCTGGCATGCTTCACATCTTTTGACATATGAATATGCATCTTTGAACAAAGTATGCCAGTAGTAGCCTGCCCTGAGGATCTTATGTGCAGTGGTCTCCCCTGAGAAGTGCCCTCTTGTTTGTCCTGCATGAAATTGCAAAAGAATATTATCAATTTCTACTATTTTTAAAAACCTGAGAAAAACACCATCATAATTCTTCCTAAATAAAATGCCATCTATGAATTGATAAGGAAAAGCTTTCAACCTTAAAGCTCTACATTTTTTAAAGTCCAGTGTTTCAGGAGCAAACCCATGGGTAAGGAAGAATTTAATGTCATCATACCATTCAAATGCTTGGGTTGTGATAACATTAACAGAACATGTACTTGGTGTACTCTCCTCTTGTTCCCACTCCACCTGCTGGTGTACAGGATCATTGGATTGAGCGGTTAGCAAGCACAAACCTTGGCCTTTGACAACGTTTGTTGGTCTGATCTCCAAATCATATTCTTGCAAAGATGTCATCCAGTGAGCTCTCTTTCCCCCTAATTCTTTCTGAACTAGAAAATTACTAATAGATGCATAAGGAACAATTAGTCTGAGATTTCAGTAACTATGGTCTAAAATGTTTCACAGATTTATAAACCGCGTAAGCTTGTTTGTCAATCTAGGAGTAATTAAGTTCTGCTCCTTTGAATGTGGAGCTCATGAATGAAATAGGGATCTCAACATCGTTATCATGTTTCTGTGTCAAGACAGTTGCGTAAGAGAATTCGGTAGAAAACGTGTACAGAACAAAATATTTGTTGAAATCTGGAGACATTAGAGGAGGAGCTTCCGCAATGGCTCTTCGGATTTCAACAAAGGCATTTATTTGTTCCTCAGACCATTTAAATTGGGCATCTTTCTTAACCAGTTGTTGTAATGGCTTAACAATTTGAGGAAAATTCAGAACAAATCTACGAACAAAATTTATCTTACTAAGAAAAGATTGAATGGCCTTACGTGAACCAAGCAGACCGATCTTCTCAATGGATTCTGTGCACTCTGGATCGATAATCATGCCTTCTTTTGAAACAATAAAACCTAACAAATTACCTTCAGTGACTGCAAAGATCGATTTTTTCGGGTTCAATGAGATTCCATATCTTCTGCAGCGTTCGAAAACCTATGTCAAAGTAGACAAATGTTCATGTAGTTTTTTGGAATAAATAGTAACATCATCTAAGTATACAATGACAGAATTGTGCAACAAACCCCTGAAAGCTATGTCCATAGCTCTCTGAAATGTAGCACCTACATTAATCAGTCCGAAAGGCATTCGCCTGTAGGCCAAGGTTCCCCAAGGGGTCCTAAAAGCTATTTTTAGTTGATCATCGGGGGAAACCAGGACTTGGTTATACCCTAAGAAGCCATCATGGAGAGAAAACATTTCAAACCCTACTACCTTCTGTAGAATTTGCTCCATTGGTGGAACAGGGTAGTTGTCCTTCTCGGAAGCTCTGTTTAAGTTTCAGAAATCGACACAGAGTCTGATTTCCCCATTCTTCTTCCGAATAGGTACCGGGTTGGAAATCCACTGTGTATGCCTGGAAAGGAATATAATCCTTGCTGCCAATAGCTTCTCAAGCTCTTTCTTTACAAAGGGTTCCAGACTGGCATGCATCTTCCTTAACTTCTGTTGGTAAGGTTTTACTTTTAGTTTCATTGGTATAATATGGTGCATGATACTGGTGTCAAAAGTCTTGATTTCATCGTATGTCCATGCAAAGACATCTTTGAACTCCTTGCAGAGTTTGATAAAATCCCTCTTCTCCTCAGCAGAGCAATCAACCCCTAGATTGATGAAACGAGGGTTCTATTCAGTTCCTAGGTTCACTGGCTCATAGTTGAGGGATGAACTCTGGGTATTGCAGTTGGTATTTTGCTTGAACTTATTTTGCAGATCATAAAATTTCTCCATGTCGATAATTGATTTAGGGATGAGGTTGGAAGGATCAGACAAAGACTTCTCATGCTCGGCCTCATCTATTGCGACATCTTGAAAAGTGTCCTAGGCTATGAGAAAGTCTAATATTTGTTGATCATCATCAAATACCTTCCAATTTGTCACATTATCAAGAATAGAAGGCTTGTACATAAGTTCAATTGAAAAAGTTTTAGGGAACAAACCCTTATGGTGGGATCAACCTGGATGCAGTATTAGCAAGAAAATATGCATCAAAATTATGTGATCTTGGGACTGACTTGATATTAAAAGCAGAAAAAGAGTTAGTGAGATCTCTTAACAATTTTTTATAGTTAATCAAACGAGGAGACAAACAATGAATCTTGTTTATCACCTTTTTTACTATGATCTCAGAATCTCCATAGCATTCAATTACATGTGCACCCATGTCAATGGCCTTTTTGAGTCCCTGAACCAAGGCTTCATACTCAGCTATATTGTTGGTACATTCAAACTCAAGTCTACAGGCAATCATAGTTTTAGTCCCTTTTGGGTCAATTAGGACACAACCTGCACCAGCTCAATCTTTAGATCTGGAGCCATCAAAAAATAGAGTACATGCATTCAAATCTAACCTAAAATTTGTATTTACAGTATATACGTTATGGAAAATGGTACCTGAGAATGGAACAGAAGTGAGATTGAAAATTTGAGACTGATTTTGTATATTCTCAGCTGGTGACAAATCCGCAGGAAGATCTCCAAAGAAAGTATCACAAGTGTAATGTTCCACATGTGAGCTAAAGTATGCAGCAGTCTCATTGGGATCATTCAAGTCTGTGACAATTTGCTTCATACAAGGCTCCCTGCTGATTTTAATTGTATTTGGGATTCCATTGTAGGGAAGCCATAGGTGAGACCAGTCAGTAGAAAAGTAGCCTTTAATCTTCTCTGACCAATATCTGCTTAGCCACATACCATACATTTCTGGAATGTCTGCCACAATAATGTCCACTATCTGGTGGATTCTGTGGTCAGCAGATAATGTTAACAAAACATTTTTCAGTTCTCCTACTACCCTTACTTTGGATCTGTCCAATTGGACAATTTGAGTAGGGCATGGCTCCCAGGAGGCATTTAACTTTTTGCAGACCAACAGAGGCATCACATTTGATGAAGCCCCTGAATCAATCATACAATTATGGACATTTCTATTGAAGATTTCAAAAGTAAGCAAGAAATGAGGTGTCTTCCTTCTACCTGGTTTCTGATTTCCATTTTTAGGGTATATTTCCAAATTGTTGTTCTAAGCTTCCCTGGCCTTGTTGACAACCATACTTTTAGGAAGACTATCTCTCATTGTAGGGATTTTCAGAAGTTCGAAAAGGGAAATATTAGCTTTCATCCTTTGTAAGTCATCAATTAGATTGTATTCTATTTCAAGAATTAAAGTGTCCTTATGTACTGGTGCTTTACCTTTGTTTGGGGTGGGTGCTGAAGTGGAAGCTTCTTATGTGGGATGCCCTTTACTCCTTGTATTGTAGGGATGTTGGACATTGAATACATCCTCAGGCTCATCTTCCTCCTCAGCCATAGGAAGTTCTGAAAATAAGCTAATTGTGTTTATCTACTGATCTTCTACTTCATCTGGGGGTTCAAGATCTCGATTCTCTTGTAGATTTTGATCTTGCTGATCAGGAGAATTCTTTGATTCTGAAACCAAAGCCTTAAAGATAGAAATAATTCCATATGCATTCAATCCTTCATCCGGGTTAGGTGGAACTTGGTTTTGTGGGGGTTGGTAAGGTCTTCTGAAAGGTTGTCTGTTGAACCCCCTCTTATTATTCTAATTTTTTGTGTTGCCTTTCTTCAGGTCTACCATTTCATTTGAGATATTTTGGAGGAACTTCTTTATATCAATCATCTCAAATGGGTCCTTGTTTTGTACTGTGGGTTTTGGAGGAGTTTCTTGCTTTCTTTTAGAGGTTGAAGGTTGATCTGATGGAACATCAGTATTATCCTTTAGGCAAAATATGTCTTTTTAACCTGGATAGCCTCTGTGAAGCCTTCCTAAAAATTATCTTTTCGTACTCTTTTTACCCACGTAGCAATGGGAACAAGTAAACCCTTCACATAATAAGAAACTAGCAATTCTTCTGCAGGGAGAAGAGTAACAGGGGTTCTATTTTTCAAATATGAAAACCTTTGATTATAATATTTTACCCTCTCCTTACCCATGATTTTCATTGAGGATAAGTCTAAAACCAAGTCTTCTAGAGTCTTATCATCTCCAAATTTATGGATAAATGGTTTTTCGAAGTCATCCCATGAAGGAATAGATCGAGGTTGTAGGGCAAAGTACCATGTGGATGCTTTTACCTCGAAGGTGTACGGGAACAACCTGCAAAATACATCTTCGTGAACTACACTCCTAAGTCTAATAGCCTGCTTGAAGGTTTTGATGTGATCAAGTGTAGGTGATTTGTCATTAGGGTTAAACTTGGGGAACCATTTCTTAGGGTTTTTGGGTAGTCTATGTTGTTCACCAATAACGAACACAGCATCCTGGTCCAACCAGGGTCTATTTCCACCTTCTGCCATGGGTAAGTCTTTTGAATTTGAACTGGATGATGAATCACTGCCAGATGATTCATCAGATGAGGATGATGAAGATGAAGGAAGAGTTGGGGTGGCCCACCTGTGGCAAAGTTTAGTTGTTCTTGCTCTGTTTCACCAAATAATATATCAAGATCGAAATCGGGAAGTAGATTGTGGCGAGGTGAATTATGTGGTTCAGGGTTTGGACGATCCAAATTTTGATTATTTAAGTTATTAGCTTGTGGATCAGTGTTCTGGTGATGAATTGCTACTAGTCCTTGATTACGCTCTTCAGCGATCCTTCATTGTAACCTAGAAACACTATCAAAAGAACCTTTGAGTATTTGTTCAAGTGTAATGGGTCCCCTAGTGGGTGATATGAAAATAATGTCTCCCCTTCTAGTTTCCTTCTCTATGACATGAGTGGCAGGAATGACAGTTGGATCTTGTACCGGTTGTTCTACAGAAGTTGGTGCCTGCGTATGACTACGGGTGAAAATCAGTATTCTTGCTAGAGGAGGTTTGCTGGTGTTTCATTTAGGCATAATTTGCACTCTGCCCTCCTTCTAGCGCCATTTTTTGAAGCCTCAGATGTGTAGGTGTTGGAATGATTTTTAAGGCTAACAACAGAGGGTGAAAACCCAGACTGAAAGGATTCAAAAAGCCCCACGCAAGGACAGTTCTATCCCCGGCCTGTTTGGAATAGTAATCTCCCACGGATACAAAGGACTACACTGGCCCTTGTGGGGTTTGATCCTATAAGGATCTGTCTTCCTAAGAAGGAAGATCAAAGTGTCGTGATTCTAAGGCGGATCTAAACCTAAGTCAAATCTACCTTGAAAGAAAATATAAGCTGAGTCAGATCTAATCTAAAAGGAGTGTATTATTTGTGTGCAGGGTAACTTGGTTTGAGTTTTAATAAGTTATTTCATCAACTTGACAGAAATGTGAAATCCAATCATTAACTCATTACTTCAAAATACAATCAGGCAATGAAAATTACTGATAATAATTCAAAGATTAAGCATATCCAAGATTATCATGTTGTTCTTTTGCCAATTGAAGAATCAACATGAACTTAATAATTTATGTGAATCATTTGCAGAAATATATAAATATTTTAATTAAATAAATTCAATTAAAACATTTAATTACATAGATCATGAATTAAGACAAATTTGAATTCTAGATCAATGCATTAATGATTGCCTGCAAAATCAACAGTATTAATTGATAATTAAGGTGAAGAAATCAGATATCATCAAAGAAATTTGATAACTTATACAAAGAAGATGCCAAAAGAAACTAACTTTGATTCATTGGTCTGAAAAAAAATTACATGATCACAAGTGAAACAACGTTTCTCTAGCCCTTCTCTGGCGATTATCTTCCCCCCTTACCCATGAGGCTTCCATCCCTTTAAATAATAATTGCAACGATGGTTACAAAGGGTATCTTTCCCATGAAAACAGGGATTCACAACATCAGACTATTCTAATATATCATCGTAGAGAATGGTTGATAGCGAGCATTTCACAAAGATTCAGAAGATATTCATCACATAATTGCAAGAAACATCCCGTAATAAATTGTGGAGGTTAAATACAGTCTACTAACTATCTTTGACGGACAGTAAGGGAGATGAAAAATCTCTCTTAGAATATTTATGATGATTAACAATGTTCTTGAAAATTGAAAATTCGGGCACTTGTTCCTCCTTCAAAGGGATTAATGGAGTGATAGGTCATTCATTGATTATAAAATCCTGGATAATGGTATTGTCTGGATCAAGTGGCCTTTCAGTGATCTTCATTCTCTTCTTCTGTGGGAGCTGCATGCAGATAGATTGAATCTCAGGTTCTTCTTCACTACCACTGCTTTCATCAGGAACACCTGCATAAAAAGGTGGCGAGATAGGTTCTTGATATAGAAGAGGATGAAGTTCTTTCTCTTCACAAAATATGATCAGAGATCTTTGAATTGTCTGCATATTGCTCACAATATAATTGTCAGAAGGAAAACTTATGAAAATTAACCAAGAAGACTCTGCTATTACAGTATGGCGAACAACCAATTTCCCGTGTTGAAGCCTGTATTTAATAGAGAACAATAAAGATTCTAGAAATTACTGAGCGTAATTAATTGCCATGATTAAAACCTTACGATCTGGAACTTGGAATTATCAAGTCTGAATTGAAGTAACGCGTAGCATGCGTTGACAGGGATTGGATTAAAACATGATAAGATTGCAATAATTCACGTATTATTAATGTCAAATCTTAATACTCAATCAATTACAAATTAGTTGAATCAATGATTATCAGTTCATAAGTGGCCGTAGGTGAAAATCGCAGTTTAAAAATCTGATTGCAAATCGAAAAATGGTGAAGAAAAACGAAGAGCCGAAATGATTATTCAAAATGAAAACAATCCAATATCAACCGCAAGATCAAGGAAAATCAACAATCAAGATTAAACATGCAAGCTGTGGAAGAAAAATGTGGAAGGTTTATTTTGGCATATACATAATCTTTTCCGCAATCCGCAAGTTGCGGGTTGCGGGATCACAACTCTAAACATTATCAAACAAAAAAGTCCCCGCAATCCGCAATTTGCGGATTGCGGATCGCAAAGCACAAAACTAAATTAAAAGGTGTTCCCGCAATCCACATTGCGGGTTGCGGGTTGTGGAACAAGCAATTGCAATTATTAGGAAAACAATTCTGCATCCGCAATCCGCATTGCGGGTTGCAGGTTGCGGAACAAGCAACATTTCAAAACCAGAAAATCAAGATCCCGCAATCCGCAATTTGCGGGTTGCGGAAGAACTGACTTTTGGGAAAAACCTATGCTTTCCGCAACTCTAAAAAACACACAAAATCAAGGGAATTTTCAAAAAGAAAAAATTATGAACTTGATCAAATCAACACAAAGATATTAAAGCATGACGAAAAACCCCAAAATAACCAAGGATTTTAATCATTTTCTTTGCATATAAATATTTGGGGCTCCCATTGTTTGTAGAAAACATGGGATCTGTTGTACCTACAACAAGTAATTATTGGACAAAAGTGATAATAATGAAGAAAATTATTTCCTTCCAGATTCCTGAATTTAGATATTAATTTTATTTTATGTTTCAGGTATGTTAAATGGGAGAGATTATCTAAACCTAAGAAGGATGGTGAATGGGGCCTTAAGAACATTTTCCATTTTGGTAAGACCCCAACAACCAAAAACTTTTAAAAGGGGATAAAGGGCTCAATTTTATGGAAAATATTTTTTGATTTGGAAATACATTCATCCGCTATCAATGGTGGATTGGATCAAATTGCCAAATAAATTTTTTTCTAACACATCCATTGTTTAAAAATCTTTAGTCCATCCTTTCCCATTGGTTGGGAACCAAATAACCACTTGAATGGTAGGAAATGGAAGGAAAACTAGACTTGGGGTTTACCCTTGGATTAGAGATGGTGTTTCATTTAGGAAAACTCCAATATTACATCTCTAGTAAATGTAAGTTTTGTGGATGGTAATATTTCATGGGGAGGACGTTAGATGTTTGTTGAAGATTTGGGTTTCGAAGATTTATAAGGTAAGGAGTGAAATAGTTTTGTGCAAGAACTAATAACTAGTCATATTTATGAAAAGAGGAAGAGGACACTCTACTATTGGAAAAAAATCCTCAGTGGGATTCTATACTACAAGGCTCATAAATGAAGCTATGTTTTCATGTGTTCAAGTACAACGCAATCAATATTTTGGTAATTAAAGGTTTGGAATACTATGGCTGCTTAAAAAAAAAAATCTCTTTGGATGGCTATACCAAACAAGGTGTTAACATGAGACAACCTTCTAAAACTATATTTTGAGGGTTGGGATGGTGTCCTTTGTGCATAAATTCATTTGAATATTTTTTCATATGTTGGTTGGTTTCCCTTTTTCTAAGGAAGTTTGGATTGTGGCTAGAAACACTTACTAGGGGATTATGTCATTGGAGTAGAGTTTCATTGGAAGAAGCAACCAAATCTTGGAGGGATGAAGGTCTTTTAGCTAAATTTGAAGCTCTTCCTTTGGTTTATTTCTAGTCATTATGGAGATCAAGCAACACGATTTTATTTGCTGGAGGGATGTCCAGTCCACTATAGGTATTCCATAGGATCCAATACGCTTTTGATTGAATTTGAAAGGAGGCATTGTTTAAATTTTCAAGGCAAGTTGGTGCTATACACATTGACACAAAATAACCTTGGTGTTTTTGTAATCATGCATCTGAGGGAAATTCAAATATATGTGGAGGGAGAGTGGTTAAATTTTTTATGAAAATTGCATTTCTTCTCCTTTACTTTCATTTTTAGGTATAATGGAATAAATGATATGGTATAGGTGAAGGCCATACTTACTTTGGTTGGATAAGGATTAGTAGTCGAAAGGGGACTTATTGAGTTACATTTTCGAGGACTCAAAATTGGTTTTGGATTGAATCATTGATCAAAAGAGGAATCTGAAATTGGGTTTGGAGCATCTCATCATGAAGACTAAGAAGGGACTATATAGATTGGTGATCATCACTTGCAAGCATATATTCATATAGTTAAATTTTCTTGTTGATAGGTTGTTGAAGAAGGTGGTGAATCATAAAGTAATCTTACTTGATATTACGAAGTCAAAAGAAAAAATTTCTTACTGTCCCTCCTCCTAGAATTTTAATTTGCCTAGATTATGTTAGTCTCTATGTTAATGCCAGGACATGTATGGTCATGATGTTGTTGTTGGTTCATGGCCATTCATCATAAAGATGGAGAAGAAATATACTACATGTGGGAGATAGGGTCTCAATTAAATGTGTGGGATTGAGGGTTAATAAAAATATGTGTGGGGTTGAGGGTTTGAATGAAAATATGTCAAGAGAAGGGTCGAATGAACCCTTATAAGCTATGCTTTTATTAAACACACAGTTCCACAGAAGATTGAACTAGGGTGGATTGACCCTTCAACAATACAACAATTATGTTCAATACTTTGAATACCATATTGCCTTGTTTTGTTTACTATAACAACCTCGTGAGTAGTGTATCATATGAAGGCATTATAGGCAAGAACAAAGACTAAAATTTTTATGTTAAGGACAAAGTATCTTGAAGGAAGAGGCAATGCAATGAACATAAAAAATTATAATAATAATAATGATATTAATAGAATTTAAAACTAAATGACAACCTAATTTAGGGACACAACTGTTCACAAGCAGCCAACTATATGGATGTTGATTCAATTGGTACACAACAATTATGGTGTCTTCAAACTCTGAATTGGACACAATGGATAATCACACCAATACTTTCAAGCTACAACATACAAGCGTCGGTGCAACAACCCATATGATATATTAAATAATATACCAACACTACATCAAATGAATTAGCAGTTGTTTAATGTATCCCATTATCTCAAACAATCCTGACACTTATGATTTCATGAATCTGGTGAAAGAACAACTATTTTAATGTTCTATGAAATGACAAACATAAAAAAGAGCCTTCTTATCAGCCCATTGGCACAGAACACAGAACTCAACCACCGAATGTTTGGAGGAAGGAGATATTATGCCATCTATTGTTTAATTCAACAATTCAATTGCTGGATACAAACACCCACTTAATGAATAGAATAGGAGAGTACAGACATGGACTACCAAGACAATATACGACCTTTATGATGGTGTATATGGCCTGTCCAGGGTGTATATGACCTCCAAACTCTATGAATTGCTTCATATAGTCTCCAAAATTTATGAATTGTTGTGTATAGGCTTACTTCAAATGAATTTCTTGGCAGTTGGGTTTTCAAAGCTTTGGTGAATTCAAACAAGGATTAACCATCACACCAAGCATATTGTTGATGCATATGTGGATTATACGGCATTGGGAATTGAATTATTTACCACAACAAATAGTCATTGATTGGGATGGGTAAGGGATTTATTGTTGGATGGTGACTGTTGTGACCCTTGGGAAAACCCTTCAGTCGCAATAGAGGTTCATGTTGGTGTCTTTAAGCACATAGAAACACATAAGGGCCAAATTTTTGTTTACACTTTCAATTTCGACCACTGGCCCTGGCTGAAAGGAATAACCCCTCCAAGGATACCAAAAACAATGCAGTTAAACCTACGGCCAAGACCCACATCTCCCCTCACATCTATATGTTAGGATATTTAGACACTTAGGAGTTAGTTAAGATCAACTTGTGTAATATATCCGTTAGGGATAGTGTGTTTCTTTAGTATGCATTAGTATGCATTTGTAAATACTTAATCCGACGGTCACGATATGTTTCCGACATAGAGTGATCCGACGGCTCAACTTCTCTTAGATCAAACCTAACCTTGATCCGTGGCTTAACACCTGATTGGTCCATGATCTCTATTTAAAGAGCATGGAGGGTCATTGTTTAGTTGATCGATTATGAGAAGCTCATTTGTAACTTTCTTTCTTTGCATAATAAATTGTCCCGTAGAAGCTATTTGGCCGGGGCCGTGGAGTGTTTCCCTCAAGAGGGTTTAAACCACGTCAAAACATCGGTGTGTTGATCTGTGATCTGTTTGTGTGAAGTGGTTGCTCTTGGTGTTCGGTCCTTTGGTAGTACCCTGTGTACCCGAACACTATAGCCTGCAAATTCCTTAGGCAAGTTTTATTTACAATGAAATTGAAGGTTTGAGTAAAATAGGGATTCAATTTTCTCACCGATTTGGGGGGCATTGTCTCCCTTGCTTGGCGAATGCGGCCTCCTTTGTGACCTCCGGATTGCAACCTCTATGACCTCCGGACTGCAACCTCTATGACAGGTAGATGATGATCCCCAAGCTGAATTGGTTCGAAATAGAAGGCTACTAGGGATTTCTCAGCTCTCTCTTCATGCGCGCGGGAAGTAGTAAGGTTAGTTTTTTTTTCATATATATATATATATATATATATTACCATAAATAATTAAATAAATAAAATATTAAAAAAATAATACATAAAATATATATTACCATAAATAAATGAATAAATAACATATTAAAAATAATAATACATAAAAAAATTTGTTTATATATATAATTAATTAATTCTTTTATATATACATATCGAAAAATAAAATATATATGTATATATAATTAAAAATAAGATAATTTGAAAAATTTTGATTAAAAAAGAACATATTAAAAATGCATTAATGATGTGAGTGTTGATGACGCTAACGATATCAGTGCCAATAAGAATCATCGACATCACCATCACCATAATCTTGATCTTCATCATCATCAACAACAACATCATCATCATCAAAAACATCAACGTCATCATAATTTTTGTCGCCGTCATCATTGTCAATAATCATCATCATCATCATCATCATAAACAACGCCATCGTGATCATGATCACCATCATCATCGTCATCATTAGTGACGATGACGATGACGATGACGATGATGATGTTGAAAAAGAAATCATCCTCGTTGTCATAGTCATCACGGCCATTTGACCCCCAAAACCCTTTCCATTAAGTTCTTATCCCTAAATAGTACCCTGTCACCCCTACCCCACCTCAAAACACACACCCCCTAACTATGAACAGTATCCTAATCTAACCCCCACTTGAATCCACATACATATTAACCATGATTTCTAAGTGCATACTGGTTAACCCCAACCCCTAATAATAATATAATAGTATTGGAAGTCACTAACCCTACCCCAAACCCCAAACACAATCAACATGACTTGAAACTGATACTCCAGCCTAGTCCTAACCCCTATCCCTAATTACATATTCCCTAGACCCGTGTTTAAGACACTTGTTAATAACTAACCCTATCACATGGTGTATGAGGAATAACATGAATTCAAGTGGCATTATGTTATACTAAGACAAGAATAGAGGATTCAAGTATATAGATCAAAGTTTAGAAAGGAGTGCATCCAACTAGGCATTACCTAATCTGATAGGATAGTGATGACAAAGTACATCAGTGGGTTGTTAATCCACATCAGATATGGAGTGATCTGTTTTTATTGTTCATCTAGTACATCCATATGAGGCATGGATATTCCTAGTTTGTATCCAACTTCTCCTATGGAGAGTGATGATATAAACAGGTTATACATGAATGGTTAGGTTAAGGCATTATCAATCCTAGCATGCTTTGTTATGAATATTTGATTTTGTTGGTTCCAAATAAATATGTGATTTAGCATATGTGTGTTAATTTTAGAGAAGTCGAGAAATTTTTTACCAAGGGAATTTTTTCCTTAGAGTGTATGTTCATCTAGGGATATGTTCATGCAATAATGCACATATGTTCAAAAAAAAATATCAAATCCTAAAGGAATAAGATTATCAATTTATAAAATTTGGAAACACTACGAAAGTGCACTCATGTTGTCTTTGTGTAAAATGCAAACATGACCTTTGAACCAAAATTTGAATTTGGACCAATCCAATGAAAATTGATCCCTAATAAGTTAAGGAAGGTATTACATTTGTACCATCAACAATAAGTTCAAATAGAGATCATGATCCCAAAGTTAAAGAAAAAAAATCAATAGATTTGAATGAAATCTAAGGAGTGAAGGGAGCATGTGAGTGGAAATGTTCAAAAGTACAAATACAATATATCTTCAAAGATTTTCTATCATGGATTTAGGGCTAAGATAATCTTATGCTTATTTTAATTTTTTTATTATATATATTAAGATTTGAAGGTGATTAATATGTTAGGTGTTGTATTGTGAGAACATAAATAAAGATGTGGGGTATTGAACTCTAAACCTATTCATGCAAATATATCATTATCCCATTTGAGGAGATTTAGTAGAACCCTCCTTCCTTATAAAAATATTATTATAAAATTCCTCATGGAATGAATTATTATTAAATATCGGTCCCCTCCTTATCTTATCATTTCAATGAACTTTAACCCATTACTACTCCCTTATTTATGTTTGCATCTGCATCTATCTTGCTTGAGTGATAAATATATATGGTGAAAATGAACCTACTCAAAAATATTGACCATATTTTTTTTTTATCTTAGTAGGATATTGACATTTTCTCGTAAATATCTTGAATGAAGATTATCGATCTTAGAAAATCAATCTCCACACTTCGTTCTCTTTAATCACAAAAACAATAGAAATAATGACATATTCTTTTACGAAAAACAGTCCGCCGAATAAAAAAACTTCCGCAAACCATCGCTTGTATAGAAAACATGTCGAAATGTTTCAAAATTTATAGATTTTAAAATATAACCATTCGTCGGATATCTGACGATTAAGCATAGTTACCGTTGGAGAATAGATGTCGGATATCCGACATCCTCGAGCATGATATAATGTCGGATATCCGACATTCTCGGGCAAAATATGCCGTCGGATATCTGACATCCTCGAGCATAATATATGGTCGGATATCCAACATCTGCGGGCATAATATTATGGCGGATAGCCGACGACACTGGTCACTATTCGACAGGCGTCGTCGGATATCTGAGGGCCATCGGATATCCGACATCCCCTTCTATCAATTTTAAAAAAGTCATCAAATTTCGTAATTTTGAAGGTGAAATCCAATGAAACAGTCCTTTTCGTCAGATCTCGTAGGATTTTCTCATCGGATTTTGGGTCATAATTCCATAGTGTGTTATGTTGAGTTGGTGTTGAGCAGTTAGCTCTGGAGCACCTAGACTTATTATGTCTAACTGATGTTGGGATTTAAGCTTTGGAGCATCAACAATGCATTAAATAATAATACTATTATATTACTTATCTTATTTTACTCTTTCCAACTGATAGAGGACAGCCACTCAAAGAGGGACCAAGCATGCTAGAGATGGGATGGTGTTTAGTAATTGTTAACTAAAGGATCAAATAAAAAATATAAGATAATCTATATTTTCTAATTAATAATAAAATAAATAAGAAAGAGTTAAATAAATTTAATTATATTTCTAAAAGATAAAAAGGAAGTAAACAATAAGTATGATTTTACTGATTTTACTAAATAGAGAGTTTATCCCAAAATTGTAGGAGCCTCTTCCTTAAGAAAAATAATAAATAGTAGAGAGCGAACATTGCGAGGGGCAATGACCCCTAGCACACTGGAGGGTTCAGCTGTAGGTCTTGAGCACTCAGTTACCAAGTGAGAAATTGGATAGCCCTGGTTTGGGCTGTGGGATAAAGGGGAAAATTTAGAGGACTATACATAGAGATGGTAAAATACCTTGTGTGCTACTTTATTGATAGTAATCAAGATAGAAAATTGTACCTAGGCCTCCTATTCTCTAGTATGCTTGGCTTAGGTCGAGGGTGACCAATAAACCAAACAAGGAATTGTTAGAGGTCTACAGGTCTACATTTGGGTGGAACATGGTGGCTTCCCACTCAGTTGGAAGCAGAAAAGGCTTATAAGTGCTCTAACTTATAATTCTTACCTAATAGTGTTTTACAAGATTATGCTAACCTATTATGTAGTTGAAAAATCATCTGAAATTCTAATTGCTTATGTCCAGTTCCTTATATGCACAATTATATATATATATATATATATATATATATATATATATATATATATTGCTGACTGTTAATATAGTTTATATCTCATAGGTATTAGCCTTCATGCAATATTTATTTTGACAGTTCTAAGATTTTCTAAGGATGCATAATGAAATTATAGCTTAAATTTCCCATTGACAACTAATGGAGGGACATATTAAGTGTGGTAATCTATTGCAAGTTTGACAATAATTATTGAGTAAATTGGAAGATTGCTTAACTCAATAGAAAATTTATGATTTTTAGGACAGATCTAGTTCTTAATGTTTAATTCATTATGAGTTGATTTGATCTCTTAAACAGCCAAAAGTGTTCATTGAAAGGCTAACTGTAATAGTTAGGTTTATTGTGGGTTTTAAATATGTTATTTATTATGTGAATCAATTTAACTATTTGTCGCAGGATAGAATAATAATTTTTTATCAATTTAGAAGAAGAGATTTTAATTCCAATAATATAGTATTTGTATATAAATAACTAAATATTTAATTATATTATCATAAGCCAATTGACCTAGAGAGAAAACTCTCACTTATAAACTTAAGGAAGAGAGGATTCAATTAAGAATCCAACTCTCATTTATAAACATAAGGAGGAGAAGATTCAATTAAAAATCCAAAGCCATAACCCTTAACTAACCATAAGCTTAAATAATAAATATTATATTAATATTATACTTAAATTAAATATATTACACAGCCTTGCACTAACTGTGAAAAAAGCTTCTATATATGTAAAAGCGTGAAAAGCATACAAATAAAACTAAACAATATTATAGCATTAATCCAACTTGATTTA
Organism: Larix kaempferi; assembly: GCA_027924585.1. Taxonomy (NCBI): domain Eukaryota; kingdom Viridiplantae; phylum Streptophyta; class Pinopsida; order Pinales; family Pinaceae; genus Larix; species Larix kaempferi. The sequence goes on from BSBM01001292.1 coordinate 1,113,577, forward strand.
ATCAAAACATAAAGCCAAAAGAAAAAGCATGAGGCTACTTAATCCTGTAATCATATTGAATTACTTATATATAAGCTATGAATCAAACATTGAAATGAATGGGAGGTGTTCGAATTAATTTCAAGGAATGTCGTGGAGACAAGTAGACCAACAATCAAAGTCTGTTGACTGCGTTGAGTCCATCGGTAAGATTCAAAACTCATAGGGAGGTTCGATGGCCTCTCGGTCTGGTTCTGATTTATATAGGATTAAATTCACATAAATATTCAAGCATACAAATAATCTACAGTCAACACTGGGTTGAAGATTTAATCTCATGAATAAATAACCAAATTAAAAACAGAGCCGAGTTATCTCGTGTAAAAAAATTGCACAGAGAGTTTGTAGACCCCACAATTCCATTAATAAAAACATGGATTAAAACTCCAGGAATCCTGAGGTTGAACATCATGGCATTCCTTTTCAATCAAACGCTCGTCCCAAAGGGAAGCATGAGATTGCATAGAAAACAAGAATTATATATAGAGAGAGAAGTATTAAACAAAGCATGAGATTGCATAGAAAACAAGAATTATATAGAGAGAGAGAGAAGTATTAAACAAAGTATAGTTCAATGCAATATAACCCTACGACCTGTAAGAGGGATTGCATAGAAAACAAAAGAACTCCAGAAATAAGAAAGAATAAACATTGTTCATATATTAAAATCCAGTCAACATTGAAAATAAGCCACAAAGGGCGACTTGGTCTCAGAATCGTTTTACATGATAAACTCATATAAATCGAACTACAAACAGTAGAAGTAGAACACCTCACTAATACACTAAAAACTACTGCTACGGTTCACAAGTCAAATAACAGCTGGACAGTGGGTTTATGGTAACCAAAACCCTGCGTTCTCAAAATAGGAAGCCATCCTTAAGAGAGGTTCATGGCCATGAAGCCATGAGCTTACCAGGTAGAAGAGTGTTGAATCCAACCCCAGGAGCCATTCCCATCATCTTCGTATCTCTGCAAGAGATTCCAAGAAAATAAAATTAATATATATGAATGTATCTTGTCAAGTAGAACACAATGTACAGGAAAATTACAACATGGAAACGAAGTTTACCTTCTTACTGGATGCCAAGGCGTCAAAGCTCTATGGAGTGATTTGGTATTTTGGTATTTGATAATCTCCTCCTCCAACAACAAACACTCACCCAACTCAGATTTAAATGCAACCAAGATGGATATATCTCAACCCTGAGAAAAAATCCTCTCAGAAAATCATGTTCTGCGACCTGAGAGCAAGATATTGCATGAGGGCGACATGGGCATGAAACCCTGAGCTCGAGATCTCTCTCTCTCTCTCGACCCAAATCCAAACAAATAAAAATGCAAATGGATGCGTGAACCAAGGGTTAGTCACTTAGTATGGAAAATTACTACAAAAGTTAATGCATTGACGTCGTGGCACACCAGGGAATCGAACCTCATCTATCTCATTAAATCCATAGTACGTAATGTTGCATGGCACTTCCATCATTGGATCGTAAACTTAGGACTTGGTCCTTAGCATATGGTTTAATTCATAAGCATGGAACGCCCTTCAAAGGTATGCAATGGGTCCCATTATTACATAATCGTTGGGAGTGCTCGAAGCACTTTAGTGCTAAGTCCTAGGTATGGTAATTGTTTAAACCAAGATCTTATTACGTCATTTTCCATAGTTACATTAATAAACAAGAGCCGCATGTGGCAATGTCCTTGACAAAGCATGAAAACAGAGTTTGCAAATGTAGGAGATGGAAAGTAAAATTATCATTTTCATGCAAAAAAGCGTCAGGAACAAAGCAAAGCAAAAAACAATTGCAACGGGGAAGAAAAAAGTTTCTGGAGTTGAAAAGGAAGAAACAATTGTATACTAGTTCGATTCCAAGAGTAGGCATGTGTTGTTGTAAGGATTAAAGGATTTCATGTTGGTTCGGTATGAACATGTAGTTGCTTGGGAGTTTTAAATCAACGGTGAACAGATGCTGAAAACTCTTATATGGAAAGCTACTGAGGCCTCTAATTGATTATAATAAGTAAATTACGTTATAGATAATGGTAAGAGAGGTGAGGTGGCTATACTTAAGGAATTATGCAATGAGACTCTATAGTGTAGTGTTGTAACGTAGAATATATTCCAAATAACATAATTATACTTACACAGTTCACATAATTATAAATATGTAGGGTGATTATTAATTTCATAAAAGAAAAATAGTTTCTTGGAATTGGAGTTGGAAGTAACGACATTGAGTCATCAAGGTTGTTTCGAGTAGCCAACGCAGAGTCGTAAATTGTTGGATTGATTTTGATTTGGATCGATGGTGAATTGTTGAAGCATATTCACGATTTGAGAGACTTGATATGGATTTCCTTTGTGGTCTTCAAGCAATATGGCTTCGACATTGTTGTCAGAATAGATAAGTAACATCTTGCCAATTTAGAGACCTCCTTCCTAAATAAAATCAAATTCAAGAAATCTTAAATTCGTGGGCATACCATGGATGCTATTCCTGTAGTGTTTAATTCCTGTTGTATTATTATTGAGATCGAAGCCTATGTTGACTTAAAAGGGGAATTGGCTTCAAATCTTGTGATTGCAAACTATAGGAGAGAACACATATATACTTGTAGCCGTAGTGTTCATATTGTGGTTTGGAACGAAGAGGAAATGTTGTATGCATTCTTTGTAGTGGCCACTCCAGTCACCTGAGAATTAAGTGCAATAGCCAAGACATTCGGTGTGTTAGCCATATGGTGTGTCGTATGTTTCACATTCAGTGACACAAAAGAGAAGTACCCAGTTTCCTTTGCTACATGGATGATGGTAACAGGAAGAAGGTGACAGGGAAACAAATGATGAATTGGAAGAATAGGCAAAAGGTGCCCAGCAGAAAGTCCAAGTCAGCATTCGCAAGAAGCCAATTTTTTTTTTCTATTGAAACGTTCAACTTTGCACAACAATTGAATTGTTACAAACTTTATTTTCAGTGCACAATCTACATACAAAAATGCCAAAAATGACAATTTTATGGTTGAAAACAAACAAGTGGCCATTTAAATCAACACAAATCCAAAGAATTAATTTATATGAAATTTCAAAGATTTTGCGTGCAAATACGTAGTGAAGACCACCAATTCAATTAATTGAATTCAAAATCTCACCTTGTATTTTACATAATCGATATATACATATAAAACTCCATGCACATAATGTTGTTGAAATATATCTATTGCATACAAATCGTTACTATTATCAATCTAGACTTGAACATCATCATTTGGATTTTATCATTTTTGACAAGATACGACACACGAGGTAGATCAACGTTTAACACCAGAAAATGGAAAGGAAGTGAAGGCGTGACTATAACACAGTCATGCACGTAATAAACTACTCTTTTTTATTGACATGATTATAGTTCCTACAATGCAATGATGCCATTATTGTGTTTCTTGGAAAGGAAGGAAATCAAAGAAGAAGAGAGAGACTGTAATCGGCGAGGACACAGAATTCATCGAATTGGCGATCGTGTGAGTAAAAATTACTTGCATAATTACATATATAAAGCTCTGAAAAGGCAGTAGAATCGACCTCATATCTAATAATAGTTGGGCATCAAAAAATGAAATGCTCCTCCGTCTTAGGCTCTTGCAGGTGGTAGAGTCTGCAAACCCTATGCTTCCATGCAATATGGTGCTCATCTCCAATAACTCCGCTATAAAAACCTGCAGAGATGGGCCATCACTGAACAATATTTAACCCTCAAACTATTTACAAAAAATATATTCGCATCGGCCTAGAACAAATGTTGTAAACTCTGTGTACAACTTGGATTTGTATTCCCCTCAAAAATTTGTCAATGCGAGGGAAATTAACAGTCCCACTATATAAAGAGAGTGAACGAAGATAACTAGGAGGCTTGATAATGGTGATACTCCGTGTTACTTGTCTCACTTCATCCTTCAATCACTGAAACTCTATATTAGCTCTATGCTCCCTCAACTTGCTTAAACCCTCTTACGATAGAGGATATGTATATAGTTCTTATGGACAGAATTCCGAATGAAGATTGAATGAAGTACTTGCTTGCTATTAGTTAGAAGCTTGCTATCAGTATGATTGGCTCAACCTCCCCTACAACTCTAAAGATATTTATTATAAGATAGATCTCATTCCGGTTTACTTATAGTTTTCACTGATCTGGAATACAAGCATACCTAGCTTGCCTGACTTATTGCTCTATGGAATTCCTTGCTTCACTTCACTACCCTAAACCTTCGACTAGAATGTGTGTAGAGTTTTAATTGCTAGTGTTAAGCATCTAACTAGGCTATGGGGAAACAAAAGAGAGCGAGTATGTTCTTTCAATCGTGGTGTCCTGTTCGTTTTTGTAGCAAAATGTTGACTTTGTGTGGGCTGCCAATGGAGACAAGCCTGTCTCAATCAATGGGATTCTGAAGCTGCAGTCTGATGGGCATCTGGTGCTTTCCGACTCGATTAATGGTGGGTCATCGACTTCTAGTAGGAGAACCATATGTCGACAAACACAGGGAAGGGCGTGACAGGGATGACACTATTGGGTAGCGGTCTATTGAATAGATCGATAGAATCTGTTGAATGGCTAGCGGTCTGTTGAATTCAATGCATAGTACATAATAATGCCACGACATTCCTTTTATTAAGAGTCATTGGCCATCCTCATGAGAGGGTCCCAATTTTTTCGATATGCCAATATTAATTCAACGATGCCTATATAGTTTGGTGTGGTGTTAACAAGTCACTAGCCCAGGAAATATGAGGTAGTTATCCTTTGATCCAATCATTGATAAAGCTTTTATAAAGCCTCCATATACTTTACGTCATCTGTTCCTACACCTACTTTATGGCATGTAGTTTTATTGAGATTTGGAAGCGTGTTGAAGAGGTGGCCATGTCCATGATGAGGTATCCATCCCAGTGGCGAACATCTCCTTAGGAAAAAAATTTAGCTGGTCAATTGAAATCTAAAAACTAATCTAATATTGACTTAAAATAAAAAGATACTTTAGAAATAAAATACCGGTAGCCCTAGCGACATACAAGCATATTTGACTTGAGTGTTTCCCATGTGGATTTGGTATATCCCTTTATATGGTTGTTCTCAGCTGTCATTTGGAGTAGCACATCCATGAAGTCTTTAGCACACTCTTCATCTTCTTATTCCTAGCCATCACTAGAGGGTACAACCGCCATGAGAAGCTGGTCTTCTATTATTTTCTCAGTGATTGCATCGTATGTTTTGTCCATTTTGAACATACAGCCCTTGATGCCTTGCAATTCCATCCAATCCAAATAAGCAATGAAGTCTCCAATGTTGAGCTCTCCATCAAGAGTTGATAGCTCTAGTAGCATATGCCTACATCCTTTGCCATGATCTCCCAAGTCATTGTTAGAAACTTTCCTCCTTGCCGGTGCTCGCCAAATTACATTGTGGAAAACGTTAAGATGGCCTTGCTCACATTCACAACTATTGTGTCATTCTGCCTGTCCTCCCAAATTTTATCACGTTTCATGGTGCAATGCTTCTAAGACACTATGCGTATCTGCCACAACATTGACTTAGGACTCCAAAGAAACTAGTAGGAACATATCCTGTAGAACCTGTCATGGCCTGATTTATGTGTCCAAAGAAATTTGGGGATGAAACAGACATTGTAGAATCTGCAAATGCCACTATGAATGACCCATATGTGTGCGAAATTGGAGAATTTCCATTAGCAATGGTGCAGGATGAAAAAATAACTAAAACACTCCTTTTTTTCGGTGCTTTTCTCAACATTTTTTCACTGGAAATTTTGCAGCTGCAATCTCACCACCTCAAAAATACAATTCCATCACTTCAAAACTAGGAACAAGGTACTTCAAAGATACAATCTATGAAATGGATTGGTCAAAATAATAGAATTTTGGTTTAGCGGATTCCAAGGAGTGGCTGTAAAAAAGGGTGTTTTAGTTATTGCATAGACAACATCATTGAAACCAAGAGGGTTTTTAGAAACTTCTATCCAACGGTTGATCCAGGTTTAAAATGAATCGATGCTAGTGTGTCAGCACACAAATAACAACTTAAAACTATTGAATGATATATCGACAAGCTTAATTTGAAACATTGGCTTGGTAAGGTTGATGCCAAACCTTGTGTGAAGAATATGGCTACATCATGATTTTTAGCAAAAACTAAGTCAGAAAGCACTTGAGTTTACCTTGTCTTATCATGCATTGTGGATTTTATCATATTTTCATCCCACAAGCTCAGCCAAACAAACTTTTAGCAATGCCTTGAATATTTTATTTTGAATTTTGATCACTCAAGATCAAGCTCAAACATAACTTCATGCTTATTATACATCCACATAGATCAAGGATGGCCATTACAGACAATCTTCGAGAAAAGACTTGAATTCTGCTCATAAAACTGGACTAGCCATTACAAACAATCTCCGAAAAAAGACTTAAGTTCTGCTCATAAATCTAGGTTAGCCATTACAAACAATATCTAGGAAAAGACTTAAGTTTTGCTTATGAAGATGTTTTGAGAACATATATTTCTTTGTGCTCACTACCCAAATCCTTCAAACATGAACCCACTCCTCACCATACATAAATGATGGTGAGATTGCAATGGCAAGATTGCTTGTGGGAAGCAACAGGGAATGTATGAGTGCACTACTAAAACATTACCAGTCACAAGTTTAGTTCTTGTGATCATATACATTATTGGTTTCCCGTGTCAACCATTACTACTTTTGTACAAGATACAACATCAAGGCCAATGCCAAGTCCAATATTTATAACAACATGGAACTAGCATTTGGTTGCTTCCCTTGCTGCAACCCTTGTTGTAAGCACAAGGATGCAGCTCAAATTGCTTTGATGAATTTACCTGTTTAAATACCTGGCATGTCGTGATGGATTCCACATAGGTTATCTTCTGTATTTCATTATTCTCATGCAATTTTCTCCATTCCACCTGCACACAGATGAAAGAACGAGATGAGATGAATTAAAATATATTGGCTTTAGCAAATCTGAGATTTGAGATTTTGAATGTTCTATATATGTAGGAGTGTCAATTGACACATGTACACCATGCTGCCCCTCATCAAGAGGACATGAACTTTGAATTTCATTGATAAAGAAAGGGGCAAGTCCTGGGCTCCATTCCTAGCTTGTCCAAGGTTTTTCACATGGAATTGGAGCCATGGTGGCTTGAGAGGGGGTCTTGGATTGAAATTTCTAAATGACTAATGGATTGAGAGACGATGTTGGAGTCTCAATCCACACCTTAAAAATTATTAGGGAAACCACTTGTTATCAGGTGTGGATTCGATACTCCAACAACCTCTCTCAATCCACACCTGTCATTTAGACAATAATCCACACTTCTCATTTAGAGAATAGGGCTACAAACCTGTCATTTAGACAATAGGGCTAGGAAATTCTTAGTCACTACCATGCAATGGACAGGACAGGTTAAGAATACCTGCCCACTAGAACCACCATGCTCATGTGTGGATTGAGACTCCAACAATTTCATAAAATTACTGTCGCTTATTTCAATTAGGATTTTACTACGAAGAATCCCTTTGCTTCAAGGAAAGTAGAAAGTTACCTGTATTTTTTGGTGGTTTGAAAGAGAGGTCCTTTTATATTTATATTTGTTGTGATTGATTGCATGAGTTCCATTTCATGAAGAATAGCAATTGGCACCTCTAAGGATTATTAAAACCTATCAGCGCATGACTAACCCTGGTTTAATATGGTTCCATTGTAGGTGAGAGCCAAACACAGATATAAAATGTTTATTTTATCCACAAAACAAACTATACAATCTATGTTCCAGCATAAATCTAAATGAAGAGAGGCCATATTTTCAGTATAAATTTCACCCTCTCGGAAATATTTCGATGGTTGTCTATTAACAGTGTTTGCCCATTGTCTTCCATAATCGAATCCTGCAAATGCCTCTTTTTGTCCAGCAATTTACAATTTTGTTTGTGAGTCTGCATTGAATTTGCAATTCCCATTTGCATGTTTGTACATCTATGCTTCAAGCTAATGTCAAGGACATTACTACTTGCAAGTCTTGTTTACAGTGACATCTATTTACAAAATTTGAAAAATAACAATAAAATTTATTAACCCTAAGCAAAGTCTATAATATCTTAACAAGTTTTATAATAGCAAAAAATAAATATAAAAATAAAAAATCTCGTTGAACGATGAATCAAAGCAAAGCAGAGAATTTAAAAGAAATAAAGAGACTGATAGAAAATAACCAGCTAAATATGACCAACAAAGACAACTATTATTGCTCTAAAGTATAGACTTTTATTTTTTACAAAGAAATGAGTTGAGGCGATTTCATGAGATCCAACACATTATACTTGATTTTTCCATGGGCACAGATCTCGAACTTAAAATATTATTTTGGTTTCTCCATACAATAGAGTAAACATACACAAGTGGTCACGATGTCATATATACGATGTCAAGGTTGTCATCTACAGTTGGGTTATAAAAAGTGAATATAAAAAGTGGCCATATATGCCAATGAGAATACGAAGCATCAGAAATATGCTAGTACTCCAACAAATAAGACAAGATTTGGATTTAAAGAGGTTATTCTTAAATGTACTAAAACAACAGTTACTAAGGTATTGCGACTTTAAATACTGAAATATTTCAGAGGTCAACTCTGATGTTGATGAAGTGTGAGAATCAGTTGAAGTAACATACCCCTTGAAGGTGGCTTAAATTTAGAGTAAAAATCCCTTGTATACAAATATAGTGAAGACCTTAAATGTGTTTGGAATATCTTGTTAAAACTTGAAGCATGAATGATCTACATTAATATCGAAAACAGAGTATTGTGGAAGGCAGAGTAAGATTTGAAACTGAGGAATCAAAAAGAGGAAGAGAAGCAAATAGATGCAAGTTACTTCACTTTCGGAATATAAAAATCTTGATGTTGATGGATTGACCAAGATATTAGTAGATTTAACTACACAGGTGGAGCAACTCTGATATAATCAGTGTATTCTAGATTTACCTTTCAACTTCCAAAGTTCACCCATAAGAAATCAAGTACTCATCAAAGATTTGGTTCAGACCATTAAAAGACAACATGTAACTTACGGCATTAAAGATGAAATTGTTGAGGATAAGCAAAATCTTCACCCAGATGCAATACAATCTTCTACTCTTGAAGATAGAATTCCTTGTTTTAATAGGAAACTTGTTGTCCAGGAGATTATTCAAGAGGGGTAAGGGAATGATCTTTTTATCTGTTATGATGAAGAAGAAATGAAGATTTTGAAATCTGCTCATACTGAATTTTCTAGCAGCAAAAACATTTACGATGAATATGAATATTATAATGTTGAGTCTAACGAGGATATATTGTTTCCCTCTATTATCGATGAGCATTTTGCTGCTTTGAATCCTCACAAAGAATTTGTTGTCCAAGAATACTGCTCAAAAAAATTTAAAATAAAATGTTACTGACCATTAAGAGTATCAACAATTTCAAGAAAACATAATGATGCATCTTGTTTTAAAAGAAATAATCAGTATGCTAAAACTGTTGTACATGAAAAATTTGAATAGATACAGGTATCCTTTTTAGATATTAGCATAAATTTATGTGAACCACTATGTCAATGTTGTCCCAAAGAACCATGTGAAGAACATGAAGAAGGTGGGGTACCTTGTTACCTTAATAGAGGTATACATTTGAGTGGTTACCGTTATGGAAATGGTAGCTTGCTATCAAAACCAAAGAAGGAACAACCATTAGAAGGAGAGAGACTAAATGACGATTCAATTTATGAATCAGAATTCACTCTGAAGGTATATTCCAAGTTGCTATCAAGATTTTTCTATTTAAGAACTGTATGAAGAAGAACACTTTCAACCACTGATAAGAATTTTTTAGTAGTTCACCAATTTTCAACGAGTGTAAAAATTTGGATGTTAAGTTATATGAAAGCATTGTTGTCCCAAAACAACACGAAGACTTTTATGTCCCAAAATATTATGTATGATCAACATTTGAAACCTGTACTGATTTGCTATATGTTGACTCTTTATTTAACATGAGATTAGGTTATGTGAAGATAAACAGACCTAGAGGCTCTTTAAGTTCATCATCACATATATCAAAAATTGATTGACTGTTGTAAAACTCTATAGATAATGATTTAGAAATCTACACTTCTTTTTGACAAAATTAATACAACATACCTCCAATGGTCCATCCAGAACCTGCTCTTGAATACTAACATTAGTTTTTACACCAACACATTTTAATTTTACTTTGTCCTTTCTATGTATCACTCTTTAGTAAGTTAACAATATCACTCCTAAAACTTAGCGTGCAAAGTGTATGATTTTCCAAGCCATCAAAGTATGTTCCTATTGGAGTTTCGATTTATATTCCAAGTTCAAATCTCAGACATAGATATAAATTCATATGCTAATATGGCTCACATGTACAAGCTATAAATGGCCATTTCCAGCACACTAAACAAGTTTAGTATGTCTATAATGCTATACTACAAGCAGACTTTCCTTATTCATAAAACTTCCAGGCACGTATAGAATTGAAAGGGTAGATGCAAGCAAACTTTTTCAAAGGATTGAGCACGTATAGCTCACCATATGAATGGTAAAATGAAGTGAGATGAAACTTTAACTTCCTAACATACATCTACAACCATCTATCCACATTCTATAACATGTGTAAAGCCCCAAGCAAGGTTGCTGCAACTCTTCTATCATATTTATTTCACAAGTAAACATTTTGAAGGGAGGAAAATCCTTGCATTTGACTGTTACATGGTCCTCAGAGAAATTTACAAACCCATCATGGGCTACACTTCAAACCCTAGGGGAAATTTCGTCGACGATTTAAAATTACAGTGAGCTGGTCTACATGAACAATTGTTGAGTAAACCTTCATCAACAATGGAAATTTTTCTAAAACCTTGTCAATCAAAGTCCGGAAATGCTATTGAGAGGGTCCATTCGAGGCATAGGTTATTCAAACAAAAGAGATGTCTATACTCTAAATGAAGGAGCTGGGTTGTTATATTCTTAACCCAAAAATATCGTTTGTGTTGGAGATGTGTTATATTCTTTACATGTGGACTGTGCCAAGTGAAAATTACTATAAGCACACTAATGGGGGAGGAGGGGGAGCGGCGTTAGCCACCCCCTCCCCCATTCAAAGTGTTTTATGGCAAGGGGTGGTAGCTTTGATCCATCAAGGTTTGGGGCAATGCCCCCAAAAAAAGTCAGGTCCGTTTTTTGTCTCATTTTGCCCTGTTTTTGTGCTTTTTTCGACCAATGGTTTTTCAGCCCATTGTAATCTAATCTCAGTTAGAGATTAGGGTTGTAATCTAATTCGAATTAACAGATTGGGGTTTTGGATGTTGTACCAATACAATACCTAAATATTGTATTGTGAACAGAAGTTAATACAATGAGGAAAATAGAAGAGTGACTCTAACCGTGATAGAGTATGGTTGCATTTGAACAAGTAAAGATTTCAGAATAAGCAATATCCTAAACTCAAACCTAATTGATATGGGCCTTATACGATTACCTAGGTAATTGGTTCCAACACCTTCTACTTAGATTTGATGGCTCAATTTTGCTTAATCAATTGAATTTGTATGGGCCCTTACAAATTCAAATAACTACTAACTTGGTTGGTTGTTATGGCACTTTAACTACTCAAACCAAGTGGTTGTCTCAATCTACTTCTCAGCAATACTTTCCCCATTTAAAGCAGAAAAATTAGGTCAGTTTCTCTCAAACAGGAAGGAAACAATTAAAACTAATTACTTTAAATTTGACAAAGTAGATATAAATATAATATTATTAGCTTTTTACTTTTTGTATGCTTTTCTTCTTTTATCTTTTATTTTGTTTTTCCATGTAATCGAAATAGCTTTTCTTCTCATACAGGTTTTGAACTTTATTTAGAAAAGCTACCTATTGTACTTTATTATATATACACAATGCAATATAGCGCACACATATTATATAGGTGGCATATACACATTTCAGCTTTGAGCACATATCATATTACCAACCAGAAGTAGCACTCACAGCAATTGAAGTGTCTTCAGATGTTGTATTGATATAATTTACTGATAAGATAATAAGCATGACTAAGTATAGAGCATAAAATAGTGATAAAAAAAATACATAAAACTGGATATCATATACGATTGCCATCCAATTGTATAAGGTTTCTACAGTATTACAAGTGATTAAGCTAAGCTGCAACATGAAATAAGTTTTAGGCCAAAACTTTTCAAATTGATGAACATTTTAAATTTTCTAATACTGCTCACAATCATCATAAGGACTTAGAAGTGATCGTGTTTTCCACGAGGAGAATGCATAAACCTTGACTTTTGTAGGCTCGTGTATATATATTTCCATGTATTTTACAATCATAGAGATAAGTCTGAAATTTGTATAACATAAAGATATCAGGAAAAAAAAAAATCTGAAATTTCCACAGATCATGTACCAGTTATAGACTGACGAGGAACATTATTCTTGCATATAATACATTGGACTTATTCTCATGTGTAGCTAATTTCCGTCTTTTTGAATCCTCTTTCTTATTGTGTCCTCAAAAAATTATGTGTATATACTGATATTGATGCAATTTCCATTAATTATACGGGAAGGCTCTAAATATCAGAAAGAGCTTGTTGTTTTTGTATTTATTAGGTAAGTATGTGACAATGGCAAAAGTGAGGGTTCCAAACAATCTCTGACAGTACTAGTAACAAGGGCACTCGTTCCATTCTAATGGAATAGGCTGCATTAGTGCCAGATTCCAGAGAAGGGTATAACCATTTAAGGAAACAGGGCCAAGGTTCCCTTGATTACCGGAACCTATTTTAGTATTTAGTATTGTATGATATTATCATTTATGTCACATGAGAAGATAAGGTTTCAAAACAAAAAATACGATTTGGCTGAAAAAGAATATAATTATTGGTTACAACACGATTCTCAGTGATTTGAATCAAGCAAAAAGGTACAGAGTGCTAATACCCACCGTATCAAACGAAGGCCCAAACTTAAACCAGCATACCATGCCAATGATTCCGCATAAGCTGATACTGAAAACAACATGTATTCGATGCTTCAATCTAAATCAATGTACAAGAGTAACTTAATCGATTCCCTTGTGCTCAAGTTCTCCAATCCCCAAAGGCCAAACTTCTCAACGGCCACAATCTACTTGCTTTCATTTTCTTTCTTTTCAACATCACAAGAACTGGACTGCCTTTTTTACCACAATTTCTGTTGCGTAGAGAGATTTGGATATTGATTTGCCATTGAAGCTGACCCACCTTTGCTTTCTGCGTCGTTGGGCAGCTCGGCCGGAAGAGCAGCAGCAGCGCTAGTAACAGCGTTCAATAAAAAGAACGCGAGAACTGGGAACAAGTCTAGTGTCCCACCAAGAGGAGGAATTATGCCTCTGAAGATATTAATATATGGATCACAGAGTGTGCTGCACTAAACCTCATCAGTGTTAAACCCCAGTTACATGAACTTAACCACCAACATTCTACCCATTTGTTTTCAATTTTACAACAAAGAAGAGGGGCCAGGACAACTGAAATTTGGAGTGAATGTTCAAGTTAAAAGGAATATTTGCTTATTGGAATATGTGTATGTTATTGTGGGCTTCTGATTAATGCAAAACCCATATGCATACCTACATGCATATCTTCTAATGATGAATATCTGTTGTACGTATCTATTGCACCGAGAGATTGAGATGCATTTTACAGTCCGAGTGGGAGTGGAGGTGCATTGGGTATGTATGCATTTTGGACACCATATTCATTTTGCATGCTCATGTCTTTTTTGTAATGGTGCATTGGGTACACTGAATATGGACACTAACACAGAGTCATCTAAACTTTGTAATGGTGCACTGAATATGGACCTTAACACAGACTCATCTAAACTTTGTGTACTCAAGGTAAATACCAGACCCATGTTTAGATGGGCCAATGCTAGTACATATATCACCACAAAGAAAGTAACAGGAAAATCCCTTACCTTAAAGGATTCACAATGACCGGTGGGGAATTAGGAAACCAGGTCAAGACCAGCCTTGCTATTAAGAGAGTATTGTAGATATTCAGAAAATTCAAAATTCCATTTGTTGCCACCAGTCCTGCAACTGAGTCTCCAGGCAGTATAGCTGCAAAATTACATGATGACAAAGGACTGAATCGCCTCCTTGTTTGGCAATGGCCATGTAACCAAAAACATCTATATATATATAAGAAAAAAGCAATCAAAGACAATAATCTGCCAATGATATAAATAGCTCAAATGAGAACCCGTGTAATTGGAAATTGGTATACCTGGAAAATAGCGAATAATCAACAATAAATTACAGTGTATCCATGGTCGTTCTTGGTCAATTACTCATTGGATAAGGGGAAAACCAAAGTAAAAATAATTTCGAACTGATTTATGAGGAGTGAAGAAAATGGGCAAAGTTAAAAGCGTACACATGAAATCTCAAGCCATTTTTCAAATGCAGCATACACACAGAAGAAAGGCATCAAAGTCACTTTTTATGAGCTGTAGTTACCTCGTTACTAAAAATGATGTAAAGACGGACATCCATGAGTAAAGAAGTTTTGTTCTACGGCTCTTCCACCTCTTTACTAAAAATGATGTAAAGACGGACATCCATGAGTAAAGAAGTTCTGTTCTACGGCTCTTCCATGCATTTGCAGCAGCAGTAAAGATTCTTCAACATTTCACAGCTTGAGGAAGCAACCCTTGACATGCTTCAGAGAGTTTTAAGGGTGTTTCGACCACAAAGGAGCAGTTCTGGACAGTCGTGGTGTGCTCTAGTGGATTCTGGGCACATTCCAGACCTTAAACGTTCACCTACAGGAACACTAAGCATGAAACAGTATCAACAAACAACTCTTGGAAAGTCTGGGCAGTTTTTAATCATAAATCGACAACCATCTTGGATTCCTGAGCAGGATCTGTGCTTAAAACATCCCTTAATTAGTTTTGGGCATGCAGAAGTAAATATTATTCAATGAATGCCAATACCAATGCTTAGTCTCATAACCAAGGTTTGGGGAGGAGCTGGCAGCAGGTAACGTACCATAGAGCAGGGACGACCGGACAGACGTGCGCCTGGTTTCTCCACTCCAGAAATCGATGGAAAATTACACATTGAGCCCAAGTGAAACTTTATAAATTCACAAATTAATTTTTTGAATTTTAGGTCATTTGAACTGATATGTCCAAAATAATTACAAGATGTCAAGGACATAAAAAGGACCTTAAACCAAGTTGAATAACTTGTTGTATAATAGTTAACCGTTTCAAGATATTAAATGTCAAGGCTCGGCCTTGTGTATAGGCCTTGTGTATAGAAAAAGGGCTTAGACATAAACTTGTATAACTTATTAAGATCAAACATGGATTGTCTTGATGTCTCTTGATTGATAGATCCTAGTTTAAGTTTTAAGTTTTTATTTTATAAGCGAACATCTAATTTTTAATTACTTTCATAATATTTTATTTTATGAACCAGCATGGATTTTTTTTAAATACTTTCCATAATTTTTTATTTTATGAGCTGACATGATTTTTTTTAATTATTTTGTTAGTAACAAACGTTATTTACTATTTTTTACTTTAATGTTACAAATGTTACTAATGTTACATTACGTTACACGATTTGTCCCATTATATTCACTATCACTATTATTTTTGGCCGACATGTTACTAACGTTACATCAGGTTACAAGGTCTCTCCCATACTGGGCTGTAGAGCGCCTCTCGACGCGATAACAATATATTAGCCATCATGCTAAGTAAGTCATGGAAAGAGGTCATGACCTCGCTAAGGCCAACTTCATTGATAATTGCTATAACATGCGTAAGCAGTCAATGCAAATTTGTAAATAAATGCATAGATAGACTATTAAAAATATATGTAAAAGAGTAAACAAGACAATGGTCTGGATTAAAGAGAAGCCAAGAATTCTAATTGAGATAGATTCTACATAACCAGAATTAAATGCAATCACTAGAGTAAACACACAAAATGGTGTCAATTGTACAAACAATAGTTCTATACAAACAGTCAAGCGAGGACAATAAATGCAATAACAATAATCAAATAGTCAATTGATGACAATACTGTAAAAGATTATACTCGCAAGAGTGAAATAAAAAAAAAAATTATAGTGGTTTTTTGGTGATATTACAATTGTTCCTTTTGGAAATACATGTCGTGATTGTTTGAACTAGATATATTGTCATCATGTTGTGTGGGACTGCTTAATATATCTATATGTTTTCTCCCTAAACGTTTCCATAAAAGATGTCACTGAAATATCATCTTCAAGTAAATCACTTTTTTTGGATATTTTCGCCGAATCTGTAACAAGTCTGTACTGAACATATCCATATCGCTTCCATTTCACAATGACATTTGACAGTCCAAGATCATTTTGATCAATGGGATATTTAACATCAAAAAGTGCCAAATTAGCACATTCATTGCATTTTCTACCACTGACACATTCTTTCTTATAAAAATACTTGATCATTCTCTTGTGCACATAATATCTTGGAGACAAATTCACGAACACTTGAAGGAGGGGAATCGTTTGGGCAATATTGTATGCCAAAATTTACAAAAAGTCTCATAATATAATTGAAATTCTACATGGTACCGACAACAACATGTGTCCCAAACATTGATGGGCCTAATACCATGGTTTAAGTTTGAAAAATGTACTAAGGTAAATTTTTACATTAACATTAACATTACTCTCCATAAAATTGTTGAACATTTCCTCTTGAGTGACCTCTGCTATATGTTTGGCATGAGTTTCAAAAACTCCTTTAGATGTTCGACGCCGCACAATGTCCTTTTCATTTGGTAATGCACAAGAGTTCAAATTCCAAAATTCTTTGACCCTATCCCTCACGTTATCTGGAAGTCTATCATGATAGGGTTTCCTACAGATAACATCCCAACATACAACTTCATCATTCTCACCTAAATGAATCCTAATTTTTTTATACTTAAATAAACTGTTTCTTGACATGTTTAATATTTTTGTAGTCATTTCCATCAACCGACTTGAGGAAGATATTTTTGAAACAACACCTATTAGCAATGCTCTATGAGCATCCTTTTCAAAATGAGATCGCCTCTTGGCAAGTGTGGAAATGGTGGCAGTAACATTTTTTTATACCATCTCATTTTTTAAACCTCTTTATACTTTTAATGGCCGATAATTTAACTGCATCTCTTACACATTTCTGCTTCAACAATCTATGTAATAACTGAGCCTGTGCTATGATAGAATTACCTTCAAGATATTTTTTAGTAATTTATTTTGCTATATACCGAACTGTATGATCCTGCATCAGTGTTCCCAATTCTTCAATTTTAGTTCAATCCATATTCTCAAAAAAAATTGTCATCAATGGGGATATTGCTACAACTTCCAATTAATCTCTATGAATTGATAGGTGTGGTAAGGGACTTGTTGTGAGTTGGATGTTGACCCTACATAATAGTATAAATTTATAAATTAAACTTCGTATATATATATATATATATAGAATTAATTTTAAAAGATCGTGAACTTTAAAATCAAATATATAAAAATTAAATAACTATTTAAACTTGAAATGTTCTTTACTCACCAATCATGGTGTCAATATCAACACTGCCTATCATTCCTTCAACATTTAACATTTCCTCATCACCTCCATATTCTTCATTTCTTTCAAGAATGTGCTCCTTGACATTTTTCATTTCTTCATCACCACCATGTGCCTCCACATTTTGTTCATTTTTTCTTTTTTCTCTTAACTTTCTCATGCTTTCACGTCGTTGCTCTTTCCTTGCCTCTCGATCAGTTCTGATGCGATCATACTTTCTTTTACAATTCCTTTAGCTTCCCATGTTGAAAGAATTAAAAACCTAAAATACAATACCAAAAACCTAAAATCATATAATAATAAATTGGATATAAAATTGTACAATTAATGAAACAAATTGCAAATTTAAGAGTCAAATTGCGATATGCCAAAAACAACATTACATAAATGATTTAAAGCAAATTGCAATATCCATTTTTTCATTGAAAAAATTTACAATATTCATGTTCTCTCCTAGAAAAAGAAATGCGGTAAGATAGAAACAAATTTCACAAGTCTTGACTGAAATCACAATATAATTCATTTTTCCTTAAAAATATGTAATTATATGCTAAACACAAATCACAATGTGTCCCTTAGAAGAAAATAAAATATAATATACATATACACAAATCCAATTTTGAAAATATTTCCTTTATCTATAAGGAGTAATATGCCAAAACGAAAATCACAATATGTCCTTTATAAAAAAATAGTTATATGCTAAAACCAAATTTAGAATATGCCATTTATGAAAAAATGTAATATAACAAAACTAAATTGACAATATGTTCTTTATTAAAAAATCAATAATATCCCAAAATCAAATTGACAATATGTTCCTTATAAAAAAATAGGAATATGCCAAACTTATTCCATAAGTAACAATAACAACTGATACACAAGTAAGAAAAAATTACCCAAACTTATTTTCCATATTTGTGCGCTTTCAATAAGATTTGCATTGTATTTGCACTTGACCTGAACTAGTATAGTCGAACTACTTTTTATTTATGTTTAAAATGTCTCGGCCAAGAGTGTATATATATATATATCTTGAGCGAGATTTTAAGAATATTACCATATGTCGACCAAGATATTTGGCATTGAATGTGGCTCAAAATATATTTTCAGGGTGGCGTGTGCTCAAACTCTCGTCCGAAAATTTAAAATAAAATCTGGGTGATAGTTTGGGTGGAGTCATTTCTTTCACCCAAGACTACTTTTTGGGCCAAAAATCCCTTGGCCGAGAGTTTAAACAAATCCTCGGGAGAGAGAATTTCTTGCCCGAGAGTTTCTCGTCTACAAAACTAGCGAGCATTTCTAGAGTTTACAGGAATTTCTGACTTTGGTAGGCTTGAAAGCCTGCAAAATCACAGAGTTATCTATCGGAGTTTATACCAGTAGAGTTAGCTTTGAACTACTATATCATGGTATAATTTTTTTTTGAATTTCATTAAATATTGATATTTTTATTTATCTGTTTCCAAACTCCATAGTTTAAAAAATTATGGAGTTGAAAATTAGTCAGAATGAAAATTCAATATTTTAACAAAGACACCACCAAAAAATTTGAAATCTTCATAGAGATATTCCTTGCCGCATCCTTTTCGAAAGTGTACTTTTAGTTTTTTCAACAAACATCACACTAAAAAGATAATCGAGGCTCACCAACATGTGTCGATAATGCACCATTTTCTGGACATATGCTATTTCGGAAAATAAAATAAAAAATCTCAATATCGAAATAACTCAAAATATAGACTATGCACAAGTGCGGTGTGTGTATATTATGACCACATATTGTTTTCCCTAAAATGAACAACCATCTCTTAAAACACTAGTGCTCACGTAGGTCACTCATTATCCATACCTAAAATTTTCAAGTACATGTTATTGGTGAGAACCAAATTTGTCCCATGCTATGTCCATAAAAAAAAATTAAAAAAATATGAGTACAGAGCTAATTCAATTCTCTAAAACATTTGTGTTTACTTCAAGGTAAAATTCGTAAGGGGGGTATGGGTTTAAAGGGGTATAAGTTGGAAAACATAAAATCTTGCATTTTGTTTTGTCAAAAAACAAGAAAAATAGTTACCCAACTTCATGTTTTCACTCAAGTCCTACCAATGGGAAATTGTGGCAAACTCTGCCAAGATTAACAAATGCATTGCTCATAGACATGTTTATGATCATGCCATGTTCCCATGCTTAGTTACTGGAATGGATGGATTTTCTCACTAAGATAATGTTGTCAAATAATTACCTCCCATTCAAAACCCCTATGCCCAAGTGAAATGATTGTTAATTTTTGAGCATTAATTCAACATACTCTAGGATCTTTACTAAGAGAATAACATGTACAACATATCAAGTATAACAATGCATATCAATCACACCAAGTAATCACATGAGACAATAGACACACATAGTTTCACTGGGGAAAACCATAAAGGTGAAAAACCCCACAACTTCCTCAGAGATAGAAAGAGCAATGATACAACCCAAGTACACAGAGATAGACCTCCTAGCAGCTGAACCTCCTCCTCCACTAGTGCGCCACTTTCCGAGTAGTGTAGACGTGAATAATGAGATGATCAAATAGAGTGCCTCCCGCACTCTATTTATACATGACCTGACCTGCCTAATAAACTAGCAGGGCCGACTTGTCTAACTCAGTCTAATAACCCATGGTAATGCTAATCAAGGCCGACCCCACACTTGGTGGTCTAATAACCCATCACATGCAAGTTGCGACACTTGCGACACTTGTCAATACAAATGACAACACTTCCGTATAGAGGAATAATAACATTTCTATAGGAGTACAATATACATAGGTGAAATACATTTTGAAGTTACATATACATCAACACTCCCTCTTAACTAGGAAGGTATTTCTCGACACAGATCTGCTAGCACAAGTCTTCTTCTCTGGATCATCGTCACTGGATCATCGTCATCGAATCAACGTCATCGTCATTGCTGCTGATATCTCAATCAATCTCCGATCTACTCGTCATAGGAATTTCTACAGAGCCAGTCCTTTTTCATACTGGATGTGGGCCTGCCACCTGCAGGTCTTCATCATCTACAAAGCGAGCCCTTTTTCATGTTGGATGTATCACAGAGCCAGTCCTTTTTCATACTGGATGGGACCTAGAACAAATCTAGGATTTCCGCCACAGAGCCAATCCTTTTTCATACTGGATGGGACCTAGAACAAATCTAGGATTTTCGCCACAGAGCCAGTCCTTTTTCATACTGGATGGGACCTAGAACAAATCTACGATTTCCGCCACAGAGCCAGTCCTTTTTCATATTGGATGGGACCTAGAACAAATCTAGGATTTTCGCCACAGAGCCAGTCCTTTTTCATACTGGATGGGACCTAGAACAAATCTAGGATTTCCGCCACAAAGCCAGTCCTTTTTCATACTGGATGGGACCTAGAACAAATCTAGGATTTCCGCCACAGAGCCAGTCCTTTTTCATACTGGATGGGACCTAGAACAAATCTAGGATTTCTGCCATACTGTGGAATCCTCAGGACTTATTACGTGCAACACAAAACCTGGCCAGAGCATCCCAGGACTCATTACGGGCACACAACCCAACCTATTGGATCTCCCAGGGCAATATTACATGTCCTCCCAGAGCAATGCCTCGAAAGAGCATCCCAAGACTTATTACGGGCACATAGCCCAACCTATCGGATCTCCCAGGTCAACTTACATGCTCATCTGCACAACCTGTCCACGGCCACAGAGCATCAACCTGATACTCATCACACATCATCCTGATGTACATCATCACATGATCATCATGATCATCATCATAGCATCATCCTGATGCATATCATCTGGAGCAACATCCTAAAGCTCATCATCCATGATCATCCTAATCATACAATGTATCCACCTAATACATATCATCTGGAGCAACATCCTAAAGCTCATCATCTATGATCATCCTGATCATACAAAATATCCACCTGATACATATCATCTGGAGCAACATCCTAAAGCTCATCATCTATGATCATCCTAATCATACAATGTATCCACATGATACATATACAAATACATGATCCACCTGATCATAACAAGCATCCAACATGATGCATACAGAGCAGTAACTGGAGCATCGTCCTGATGCTCATCATCCAGTGCTTACATCCATAGCCATGGGAAGGATCCTCCTCTCACCATGCTAGGAATGGCTCCTGCAAATGTGTCCATCACTTCTTCCTCGAAGTGTCATCAATTTGAAGAACACCAAGACTCTCTTTGAAGTACTCAAACTTCACTCTGGCTAGTGGTTTCGTCAACACATCTGCAACTTGCTCATCCATCGCAACATACAAGAGCTTCACTGCTCCTCTCTACACCATATCCCTGATATAGTGATATTTGATCTCAATGTGCTTCGACCTGTCGTGGAACACCGAGTTCTCGGACAGCTTCACACAACTCTGGTTGTCACAATAGATACCAGTAGCATCCAACGGGAGATCAAATAACTCAAGCAGTAGCTTCCTCAACCATACTGCCTCACAACTAGCCGAACAAGCTGCAACATACTCTGCTTCGGCTGTACTCAGTGCTACGCAGGACTGCTTCCTACTAAACCAAGAGATCACACATGATCCCATACTGAAGCAGCACCCAGAAGTGCTCTTCCTATATGCAGCACTGCCTGCCCAATCTAAATCAACATAACCCTTTAGGTTAAACTTTTGATTCACATCATGCTTGAGCCCATAATCAATTGTACCCTTCAGGTACCTCAGAATATGCTTTACAGCAACCAGGTGAACACCTATAGGATCCGTCAGGAACTGGCTCAATTTTTTCACCGCAAAGCAAATATCTGGTCTCATGTTCGTCAGGTACATCAAGGACCCAATCATCTGACGATACACAGTGACATCAACCGGATTAAATGAAGAATCACACAGATGCTTCAGGTTCGATGCCATAGGTGTGGCCATGGCCTTGCAGTCCATCATCCCGAACCTCTTCAGGATTTCTACTGCATACTTCCCTTGTCCAAGGAAGATTCCATCTGCACTCTGCCACACCTCCATACCTAGAAAATAGTGCATCATCCCCAAGTCCTTCATCTCGAACTCGGCAGCAAGCTTCCTCTTTGTGTCGACAATCAGTCTATCCTCACCCATAACAAACAAGTCATCCACATATAAGAGTAGAATCACTGGATTGCCTTCCTCAACCTTGTAGTAAAGGTTGGAATCCACTTTACTCTTGGTAAAGCCCAAACTGGATAGAAAACTATCCATCCTACAATACCAAGTCCTAGGAGCTTGCTTCAAGCCATACAAGGCCTTCTTCAACCTGCACACATATGACTCTCTGTCATGTGTTTCAAAACCAAGTGGCTACTCCACATACACTCCCTCTTCGACTACACCATTCAAGAAAGTTGCCTTGACATCCATCTGGTGTATCTTCCATTTCATCACTGCAGCCAGAGCAAGTACTGTTCTAATGGAAGTGTATCTGGCTACAGGAGCAAAGGTCTCTTTATAGTCTATTCCCTCTTTCTAAGAGAAGCCACGAGCTACAAACCTTGCCTTATATTTCTCTAAGCTACCATCTGCAGCATGCTTGATCTTATAGATCCACTTGGAAGTCACAACAGACTTCCCTTTTGGTCTTGGGACCACATCCCAAACATCATTCTTCGTGATTGATTGGTATTCCTCAACCATGGCATCCTTTCATTCTTTCTTTTCCGCTGCCTCTTCATAACTGAAAGGTTCTTTGTTCATAATGTCACAGAGCAAGGCAACATAGCTAGTGTGTGACCTTGTCCTTTTCATTTCTCTGTGTTCCTCTTCTGGAATACCATATCTTTCTGCATCTTGGATGAGCTCTCTAGCCCATGTAGGTTTCCTCTTGTGAGAGTTCTTCTCACAGGGTGGATTTATAGGTTCTTGTGGATCTTCAATTTCATGGGTTGCTTCTGGAATTGCTTCATTCATAGTGGTATCTTGAAATCTGATTTCCTTTGGTTCCTCATGATCTTCAACAGATGTCTTCCTTGATTTGATATAAGCTGAGTCCTCATTAAATGTTACATCCTTGCTGACATTAATCTTCTTGAACCCTGGAAAGTATATTCTGTAAGCCTTCGAGCTTTCATTGTACCCCACAAAGATGCCCTTCTTTCCTGAAGGATCTAGCTTAGTTCTCTTTTCCTTTGGAACATGAGTATATACTGGACAACCAAATATTATGAGATTGCTGACTTCAGGTTTCTTACCAGAAAAGACCTATTTTGGTGTCTTCTTGTCCAATATCTTGTGAGGTGTTCTATTTTGCACATATACAGTTGTCCTAGTTGCTTCTTCCCATAGATGCATAGGAATATCTTGGTCATGAAGCATTGCCCGTGCTGCTTCCATGATAGTTCTATTCGTCCTTTCTGCAACTCCATTTTTCTGTGGATTGTAAGGAGTAGTCAACTCCCTCTTAATACATGAATCACTGCATAGCTTCTTGAAATCACCTAAAGTGAATTCTCTACCATTGTCGGATCTGAAGGTCTTTATCTTCTTATCAGATTGATTTTCCATCAATGCTTTGAATTCCTTGAATTTATCAAATACTTAAGCTTTGTTCTTTAAGAAATAAACCCAAGTCTTCCTAGAGAAATCATCAATGAAAGAGACATAGTATACATACCCACTCAGAGAACTTGATGACATTGGACCGCATACATCGGAGAGGATAATTTCCAAGATTCCTTTTGCTTTACTTTCACTGCTCGGAAATGCCTTCTTAATGTTCTTTCCTTTTGCACATCCTTTGCAAATACCTTAATGCTTTGTCTTAATTTCAGGAAGACCCTCTACTACTTTACTTGCAACTGGTAGTGCGTTGTAGTGCACATGTGCAAGCCTTCTATGCCAAAGTTCACTTGGCTCCATGGATTCATGTACCATGGCATGTTCAGGTTGTCCCTTCAATTTGTACAATCCTCCCTCTTGCTCTCCAATCACTACTGCATCATCTATAGTTTTACCCTTTGGCCACATTAGGACTTGGCCATCTACAAATACAACCCTCATGCCTTTTACGTCCAATGCAGATATGGAGAGTAGGTTCTTTTTGAGCCCAGGTACTTATAGAACATCTTTCATCTTCAAGGACTTCCCAGAGTCTAGGTTGTAGGAAGCTTCACCACTTCCCTTGATAGGATATTGATAGTCATTCCCAAGTTTCACTTTATGGGGTGACTCATGTTCAAATAGATTTACAAAAGATTTTTTAAACCCAATCATGTGTTTGGAAGCCCCACTATCAATAAGCCAATCATTACATCCATGAGAGATAGTGTTGGGCCCAAGTTGGGACAAATTTTTGGTAACACTTTTGATAAGCAGGAAAAGCTGAGCTGAGCGCAACTCAAAAAAAGATGTAATTTTGTCTAAGTGTTGAGGGTGTTGCGAAGTTGTACGCAGCATCCAAGTTTTGACCATGCTGCGACGTTGTGCGCAACATCTGGATTTTGGAAGTACCCCGAAGACCAGCGCTGCGAGGAAGCAATGCTGCAAAGCAGTCAGGCCACGTGGAGCCAGCAAAGCGGAGTGTTGGACAAGGATCAAGTACAGGTACCGGATGGACCAGTAGTGGTCTAATTTTGGAAAGATGCTCCAGGAGTGCCGAGCGGCGAGCACGAGCAAATCAGGAAGGCGACCAATGCACGAGTTTGTTAAGGAAAGGACAGCTCAGGGAAAGCGATGGCTTGGCATGCCTAGTGGGAGAAACCGTTAGAGATGAACGGTTCAGTGAAAGAGACCTATTGGCACGCGTGCGATAGGAAGGTCGATAGCGACAGAATGAAGACGTGGAGAACCGCCACGATGAAGCAGACACTACCAGATGCCAGCAATCCAGTTTAGGGAAACCAGCACAGTTTTGTAAACCCTAAGGGTTTTTGGGTTTAGGTCTTCGGCATTGTAAAGACATGACCTTCGGGCATGGTCTATTTAAGAAGACAATTTTGTATGGGATGGGGTTACTCTTTGTGGTTACTTTTTGCTGTTACAGTTTTGGGTTCTGGATGTTGTATTGTAAAATCTCTTTTGAGTTAAGAAGACTGCAAAGGATCTGCAGCTGTGTGCGCAGAGACCTATATGAGAGGAAGGAGAGTTTGCAGCTGAGTGCGCAGACTAAGAACGGTTGTCCCCATCCCTTTTAAAGATAAATATTACCAACCGTTCTTGTGAACGTAGCTTCTCACCCAGGGGAGTGAACCACGTTAAATATTGTGTTGTGCGATTGCGTTTTATGGATGAATGCTTATCTGTGTTTTCTGTAAATGAATATCTAGATGTTTCCTTGCATGCTGTTATGAGAGAACTGTTGTATGCATTTGCCATCAGAAGAAGTATGGAGATGATATGTTAAGTTCTGCATGAATAGATGAATGGTGAACATTTAGCTTATGTTTGAAGACAATGAATCAGTTAGTTGGTTAAGTGTTAAGAGATCACTTAAGTACTTCCTTATGCGCAATAGAACAATGCATAACAGTTAGATTATATCAATAGAATATGCTCAAATCGTAACCATACCAAGTGAATGAACGAATAAGTAGATGGATTATCGGCTGAGTAGTTGAACGAGTGGATGAGTGATACTCAGTTCAACACCTTAAATGTTTCCGTGTGATCGAAGTTTAAAGTTGAATCGAATTGTTCGCAGTCCCAGTAGAAGTCCTGCGGTAGAAGGACTTGGTAGTGCGGACTGCAGCGTTGTCCATCGTTGCGCAGTCCCATCTCGCAGCGCATACCCCTTGTTGCACTGCGCAGTACGTCCGTCCACGCAACTCGTCACTTACTGTGGAAACCTGATTCCGCAATACCCCATAGATACACCTCGGGTGAGACCTCAACCTGCTCACAGGTTGTTGCCGAAAGGGCCGGTGCGAAGGGGTTTTGTTGGTCAAAGGGAAACCGCGAAGAACCTGGGTCTTATAGAAAACCTCTGGGTCAGTTATAGCTAACAAATGGTTCCGTTGCCGTGCTAGAATCTGTGATGAGTTGCAATCATGATGTGTGACGAAGAATACCAGTTCCCGGAAGGCTCTGACAACTGGCATCCTGAAAAGGCAGAAATCCAAGCTTGGTGGGACAAGACCATAAGAGACTTTGCAAGGCAAGAGAATAGACATCCGCGTCTATGTGACACACAGTGGTCGGATAGATATATGTGCAAAGATATTCACGAGATTTTCTGGGCATCATTTCCAAACAAGCTGCACGCGTGGATCTCGCGGCTCCCAGAAAAGAAAACTTGTTTTCAAGGAGTTCCTACAGAGTGGACTCCTGATCTCATAGCGCAGCTCAAAGCAATAGACAGCCCATTGACACGCGCAGTTGATTTTTAGGTCGATCATATGCTAGAAGGCTTCATAACAGAATTTGCTGTAGACACACTCAAATCCTACAGCCAAGCAGAAGCATACTTTTTCGGAGGATTCCAAGGTAAGTTGCTGAACAATCTCAGTCTATATATTAAGATGCTATTAGCTGAGAAAGGTGTTTTAAGAATGTAGTAATATTCTTAAGTTTGTCATGGTAAACAGTATATATAGTGATTCTGACGAAGATACCCATAATCTTAGAAGTGGTAAGAGGTATAAATTTAATAAGAATCTTGGAGGCCCTGGACCCCATATCGATACTGAGATTACTTGTGACTTTGACAACAAAGCCGCACCACCATTTACCCCTGAGAACCCACCGACTGCAGAGACCACACCACCTTTATCTCAAAACCCACCCGCTACGCAGCCCACCCCGCAGAATACTCAGCCCAGTACGTATATCCCAATAAGCCCATTTGTTTTCACTGCACATAGCCCTTTACAGCAGTCGTGCACTAATCTAGGCGCTCCACCACCTAATAGGACAATGGCAAACACAGATATGAAGCTAACGATATTCAAAGGAACTGACCTAGAAGACCCTGACCAGCATTGGTTCCTTTGTGAAGTTGTATGGAGTCTAAGACAAATCCAGGATGATGCCGTGAAGAGAGCACAGCTCATCACCACTTTCAAGGACACAGATTTACATTGGTTCATGAAGTACTCTAACACATAGCCGAGAACCCTCGCAGAAATTAAAGCTACGCTTGTGGCAGAGTTTAAGAAACCCAAATCTGAATCTTAGTGTATAACTGAGTTGAAAGAAATAAAATAGAAACCGACTGAAATGGTTTGGGAGTTTGATCAGAAGTTCAAAACCCTATTAGACCAAGTAAGCTTTGTTATAGCTCCGGAACAGCACAAGGAATGGTTTATTGCTACGCTATTTCCCCATATTAGATTACCATTGATGCAGTAGAAGGTTACATCGCAGGCAGAGGCCTTGGAAATCACAATGAAGCTAGAGGCTTCACCGATTGGTGAGACTAGTTCTGGGATGTCTCAGATCCAGAACCAACTGACCACCCTGACACTAGAGTTGCAAAGCATGAAGAATGGAAAAGAACAAAGGTATGAACCTAGACATGAGGTCTGGTGTACAAGTTGTAAAGGAGAAGGCCATGACCGGGAGCATTTCCCTTTATTCCGCGGCTATCTTAATAGTGGTGTGCTCAACCCAATAAATCAGAATCAGGCCCCATGGTGTGAAATTTGTAGAACCACAGGACACAGACCTGAAGACTACTATCTCATATAGAAGTATGTGAAAACACCTAAAAATTTATACTGCACTTTCTATAAATCAGTTGGTCATGATGAATCCAACTACCGCGCATATGAACTAATGAATGAGAGAAAACGAGATATGGACTCAATGAGAGGCGCTGGCTTGTACTGCATACAAGAAGCTAACCAGCCGAAACAAGAGAATGCACAATATGACCAAAGAGGGTACAGAGGTCGTGGTGCTGGATACTATGGCAGAGGAACAAATGCTGGCCTGGCACAAAGAAGAGGCCACGGCCAGGTCATTTGTTATAATTGTGGCCAGCCAAGTCATAGGGAAGAGGCCGCGGCCAGGTCATTTGTTATAATTGTGGCCATCTAGGTCACGTATCTAGAAATTGTGTTAACCCATGTACTACGTGCAATTATTGTAAATCATTTGAGCATGTTATTGAAGATTGCCTAGTGCTAGAGGTGGAAATGCAGAAAAGAAGACAGACGGACACACCAAACACGAACGTCCAGTGGATCGCAGTGGAGAGCAGACCAGTAGACCCGAGTATCAATGTGGTCACGTGCAGTGGCGCTGAGACAGGCCGTGATAGGGGAGCAAAAGCTTCCACGTCAGGGGAGGCTCACATAAAGTAGATCCCTCTTGAGACAGTATGGATAAGGAAAGCTCCGGGAAAAATACCTGCTCTCGACCTACGAAAGAACAAGGAAGTCTTTATCGACGCACGCGATACCTTCAGAGAACCAGCAACAGAATCACAGAGGATCCCGTTGCGCAGTGAAGCACCGCATGTTGAAGACATGCCAGCGGCTTATGATAAAACAAGCATTGCGGCGGATGTCAGCACTTCCGTTGCGCAGTTCCTGCGAAGCTGCATGAAGTTATTGAAAAGTGAAAATGCCATAGTAGAGCTGCAGAAGCTCATAAACCAGTATGAGCCTCAGACCGAAACAAAGACTTCTGATAGCGCAGTACATCACATAAGGAAGCATAAAAGAATAGGCCGGGAAATGAGGCTTACCACGCAGATAGGAGATTTTTAAATGGATGAAGTCATCCTTGATCTGGGATCCGAAGTAAATGTCTTAACTAAGTAGACATGGCAGCAAATGGGTCGACCAAAGTTATCATGGTCACCTATCCAATTGAGAATGGCTAACCAAGAGAAAGTCATACCTTTTGGCCGGTTAGCTGATGTCATAGTCAACATCGATGGAGTTCAAAGTCAGGCAAACTTTGAAGTTATCGAGATTGTGGATGATAGTCAGCCTTTTCCTGCATTGCTAGGAATTGACTGGGCTATTGATAACTTGGCTATCATCAACCTAAAAACAAAGAAGATGATATTTGAAGGAAAGCATCTTAGGGTCATCGCACCATTGGATCCTGTAGATGGTGATAGATACAACGAGCCGATTCAGGAGGAATCCAAGGCTCAAGACTTGGATAGACTATACCAGCTCACAGCGAACCAGGAAGATTACATTAATCCTACTGCAAATGGTACACTCAGCTGGAGATGTGATAGCTCCTGCGTCTTTGATTCGAAGGCAAGGCTGAAAAATTGGCAAAGCCAAATGCATGAAGTATCAGCAAGAAGATGCACGCAGGTTACGAAAACACTCCGCTGGATTGGAAAGGAGGTAAGTCCTATTCCCACATATGATGGTTCTGCTAATGTTTACACTTTCATCCAAGAATACACTGTAGCTATTGCAAATGAGCACAGATTACCAGCATTGGATATGGCACTACGCGACACACCCGTCAGATGGTGGAATGCGCACAAGCAGACATTGACCACTTGGGATCAATGCAGAATTAAGATGCAGATTCGATTTGCTGAAAAGGTTAATTTACCCTTTGAAAAGTTTAATGGACAGACGGATCCTAGTAAGCACATTGAAGTCTATTCACAGACATGGCTGGAAAAGCCACATGAAGAATGGGTGCATCTATTTGTACATACGCTGGATGATGACATTCCAAAGAAATGGCACCTAGATCTGGAGTTGCGCAGAGAAACTACTGATTGGGACATGCTGACTGCAAACTTCCAAAGGGACTTCAGCTTTGATGATGAGAACCCGTTGATCCATGACGCATTACAGATAATTAAGGAACGCATATTCAGGGAAGACTGTCCTCACAGAAATATGACATTGGAGGAATTCTTCAGCGCAGATCGCGTTCCTGCGCACCTACACTCGAAATGGAAGGAACATGAAGAACACCCCATCGAGTGTTACAACCTAGCTGAAGACATCGATGATAGAAATGAAGACGATGACAATGACCTGCGCAACATAAACATACCAGAATCGTAGGGTGCGCGTGACGTAGAAGGACCTCCGTTAGAAATCCCAGATATGAGTGGGCCAATAAAGACACAGAAGGTGAATATTGGCACAAGCAAAGAACCGAAGTTCGCAACAATAGAAGACTATTGGGACGATCAGACTATTGCAAAGATCGCAGACACCTTACATGAATATCAGGAACTGTTTCCAACTACATTCACAAAAATGAAAGGCATTTTGGGAGACCTACACTAGTACTAAATGAGAAATTAATGACTAAAAAAATGACTAAAATTCAACTATAAACGACTATTTTTGAGCCGGTGACTAATAGTATCTGATTTCCACTATCTTATCTCTAGTCATATTTCACTAGTCATTAATTGGTTGACTTATTAGTCATTGATTTAGTCATTGATTTAGTCATTGATAGTCATTGATTAAGTCATTGATTTAGTCATTGATCTCACTGATTTAGTCATTGATTTAGTCATTGATACTCACTGATTTAGTCACTGATTTAGTCATTGATTTAGTCATTGATTGTCACAATTAATGACCAAATATACGACTAAATAAACTACTAGATGATAACATATTAATGACTAAGCTAAATAAGACTAAACGTTAGTCGCACTATAAGATACTGGAAATTAGCTACTAATAGTCGTATATATGCAAATTTAGTCGTTTTCTTAGTCACTAATTTATGATAGGGTACGGAAGAATCGAACCACCAATCTCCTGCCTATAATTAGGCAGGTGCTCTACCATTGAGCTAGCACCATTTAAGAAGTTGTTATTGCTTGACAACAATGATATTCAAACAAATTTTGCATCATTCAAGCATACAAAATAATGATTACCAAGTTACTATAAATCCATAGTCAATGTTGGCATTGTTAAGCTCTTGAAAATCATAATATCGCATATAATGTTTATCAATTGATTGTTGTTACACCTTTTGGTGAATGAATTTAGACATTTATAACATCGTACTATAATAAGTAATGGAAGAAGCACAACCAAGTAAAAACTAAAAAATCAACAAAACTAATGGTGTTATATGAAGGCAATACATGACTAGCTTACAACCATAAATAATATGAGATAATGTGGTTGTTGTCACAATTGAACCCTCACCCTCATACATACACAATAAAAATGGCTAGCTCTCATCCCCTGCATATAAAAATATACATAATAATAAGGAAAAACAAGTGGTAGTTTCTTAACTCTTGAGAAAACTTACAAACAAATGGTGTTTTCTTAATCAATGTTGCTCTTTTTTATTCTCACCCTTAGACGATGCCCATTAGAATTATATCCATCACAACCATGGATTGCATCTTTTGCATTTTAGGCATCCTCAAACTGCAAAAAAAGAAGATATTATAGAGAAGACACATCACAAGACAATATCAAAATCAATTATAATGAACAACATGGTCTTTTAAAGATCTACAAACAAGTTATAAATACTTTTGTCAGAATAGTGAAATAACATAGCTCAATGAAACAGTAACCAAGGGGGTCAAAGAGGTCTTTTTAGATCAATGCCAACAATAGGCCCATATTGCTTCAAAAGACAAATAGCATCACAAAACTATTGTCAAAATATAAAGAAAAAGCATGAAAAAGTTGCAGTATAATTTGGATACCAAGAGATCATTTTCTAATAGGCATAACACCAACCAAATAGCAACCATAAGTACAAATATAGCTAGACTACAATTGATCTAAAGACAACATTGTAATTAAGTCAATTGTATCATGTGAAAAAGAAAAAGCATGAAAAAGTTGCAGTCTAATTTGGATACCAAGATATCATTCTCTAATAGGAATAACACCAACCAAATAGCAGTCAAAAGTACAAATATAGCTAGACTGCAATTGATCTAAAGACAACATTGTAATTAACTCAATTGTATCATGTATAAACTATCATTTTTTTGTTAATTTCTGGATACACATATACAACCCAATCATGTTGTCTAAAAGCAAACTAAAATAATTCATTCTGTTTGAAAAGTTTAGAAACAATTGTGTCTCTCATGGCCACTTCTAATCTATCCCCTAATAAAATATGCTCACGGTTAATTGAAAGGAAGGGTGTCAAAACTAACCTGCATTTGTGTTCTTGCTAATTCAATAAGAGAACAAGTAATACATGCCAATGACTGTGCAATTGATCTTGCTACTAATGGAGCATATGGACTAAATTGGGGTGCATTCTTACTTGAAAAGCTCTCAAGCCAATCTCGAAAAATGTCATAGCAAGGTAAATATATTCCTACCTGATTGACAAAAAAATGTATAATCATTTTTAAAAAGACCAATAACATTTCTAAATAATGTATCTAGAAATACAAAAATAAATGTATAATCATTTCAAAAAATACCAATAATATTCCTAAATAAATATATCTAGAGATGAAGTAGCAAATCAAAATTTATTCAAGCAACTCTTTCAAAACTATCAAATAAGAAATGGCCATAAATAAGAAAATGCAGTGTAACACTAATAAAAAAGAATAGCCAAACATCTCTATGTACTGTAAAATAGAATTACGTATAACCAGAAATATGGAATCCATATGCAGGTCAGCCCATGTGTAAAAATTCTTTCAAATAAATATGCTTCTTCATTTCATAGTCTCCCAAATCTCAAAACTTAATATTTTTTTTGTCGATGAGCAATTGCTAGCACAACCAATAGCCATCATCCTAAATATAGAAGCAACCCACTATTTCATGCCATACACCATCTAGGCTCCTTTGGCTAAGAATCATAACTAACAAATTCCATTTTATCAAAACATTATTCACACAGAAGTCCTGAAAATTCCACCATAATCTACAGTACCGAATGGTTTGCTATTATACAAAAGTGAAAACCCAGTCAATATTTGAGACTCTGAGACTAGTAAAGTATGTTTTCCAGAAGAATACTTACAGTAGGCACGACCAATGTTAAACCGGCATTGGTACCTCTCCATAGGCGAGAGAAGCCTTCCTATAAATGTCAATGGAACACAATTATAATTCTATGTAGAAGCACATACATTCCGAAGTCACACAGTAGATGCAATATCAGTCTGCAATAACAAACGAAACATTTCAAATCGGTGATGAACTAAAACACACATGTCGAATAATCGAGTAAAAGACATAGAGAGTTCCCTTATATTCAAAACAACTGGGAGGACAAATTGGAGTCATCCCAAAAGAACCTCCCCGAGGATAGATTGGAGGACACTCCACTCCAACAAACACTTGTAGAAACAATTTGGCAAAGGAATGGATATTGAAAATTAAATCTCAATAATAACATGGAATCAAAAAAAATCGAAAAATTACAGCATACAACATTGTAAATTCCAGGCTAAGTTAACAGGTTACAAACTTGAACAAAAAATATGAATTTAATGATTTTGATAGAAGACTAATAAAGCTTTGTTAAGTTCACCAAACTGCTTGGATCAAGAGTTATAGATTTAAACTTAGGTTAATGATAATAAAATTCCCAATATTTTCCTCACCTCATAAGGATTTTTTTCAAATTCAACATCAATTGCACTCAGGATTGCAGGCTTGATATCACCAAAATATGCCTTAATATCTGCAAAATGATAACAGTTTATCAGTATAGAGTTAGAAGCAAGGCTTCCTATGCTGATATCAGGCCCAACTTAAATTTATATCCAAAAATTTAACCTAGAGAACAATAAAGAGTATAGGGAAACCAATGAGAACAATAAAGAGTAATAGTCCAGTAGGAACACATTTAACTGCATTTACAAACAATTGTAAGCAATGCCAAGTTGGTGCATCATCTTTTATTTTGGGTGCAATCATTTTAGAGCATTCAATTTATCAATGCTGCAACATATGTCCATGTGCCTCTGGTTATACTACGAGTACAAAACCTTCTCATCTTAGCCCCTGGTCAGGGGCCCATTACCAGTTTCTTCATCTCTCCCAGAGTGTCTTGGACAGTGGATGCTGGGAGCACTACATCTTCAGTCTCTTCTAACAGTAACTATTGTCACCTTATATATACCATTGATTTTCTGCAACCACCCGTGAAAGCAACATTGACAACTACATGGCATGGAAATCTACACTATAAACACCACATAACCATCAAGATTCAGATTGATAAACATAGAACAACCATTGAACATCTGCAAGCACCTGTGAAGCAGCATTGACAGTTACATGGGATGAAATTCTACAACATACACACACATAACCAACACAGAACCATCAAGATTCAAATTGATAAACACATAACAACTATTGAACTTCTGCAAGCACCCGTGAAAGCAACATTGACAGTTTTATATGACATGAAAATCTACAATATAAACACATAACCATCAAGATTCAGATTGATAACACAGAACTATCAGATTCCAGATTTGATATGCACCTTGAGGTTGTGGAACTGAGCTGGTATGACATCCTGAGCTTGTATCCACAAACCCATCTAAACCCGTGTGATAGAGCATCAAGCTCACACTATCCTTGGTATGATATGCATTTCAAGTTTCCAAGCTGAGGTTGCATTATATTTGATAGATCCCGAAAGTGGGTGTGATAGATACCGAAGCGCATTTATTAAAAAAAAAGTGTGAGTCTATTTGGAAATGCCACTCTTCTTTCAAGCACCAAGGTGGCTTACGCTTCACCAAGGATTGGCTATCTAGAGCAAGGTTCATAAACCTGTGTTACTAATGTCGCATTACAATTTGTGGTAGGGATGAAAAAGATGAATGTGTTTTAGAGAGGCCCATCTACCAAGGTGTTTTGGGCATGGTCTCATGATGAATTTATTTTTCAACCCCCTGCTTTCTCAGAAAGGTCCTCTTCTAAGGGACAGTTGAATGATTATAGACAACTGCAGATCTTTATGGCACATGGTTCAGCCATCTGATGTTGCCTTATTGTGGAAAAACTAGTGTATTGCTACTTTTCATGAGAAACCATCCCCTCTTTGCCTAGGGGAATTGAGGCTCTTTAATCAGGAATTGGCACTGCTTGTTAAAGCTTAAATCAAATTCAGTTTTTTCAATAAAATGTGGATTCCGTTCCTACTGAAACAATCATCATAAATAAAGTAAGTCAAGAAAAGACAGGGAAAAAATAAGCATCATTGTATTTCCCATTGTCCAAATAAGCACTTGATCATACAATTATATGTTTCAGAAACCACTTCTTAATTGGTTTCACCTCAAAAAATAATAATTAGATGATTGATTCCCTTGATGCTCTCTATTATCTTTAGTTTCGACATTTTTTAAGATAATCATAGTTTTGGAAAATTACTGTGTGTGGAAGCAACATTCTCCTAAACCATATTTCCTCTAAATACTACAACATCAGTTAAGTGACAAAAATTCCTATCCTAGCTGTGTAGGCAACATGGCAATTCCCATTTTCTTCAAATACAATCCAAAGTCCATTGTTGTAATTCAGGCCATTAAAGAAACAGAGGACAATGAATTTATTTATTTTCTTTCTCATAATATGTTATATAATCGAAGCATTTCTTCTATCACAAAATGTAAGTCACATTTTTCTTCCTCCTAATAAGCCATTTGCCATTTTATTTAAAGTTTTAAACCAACCCTCCCCACAGAATCCATACAGAGATAGATGCATATCCAGCATAAATTAACCCAATATATGGATCACAGATACATACATGATCCATATCATATATGAGCGACTAGGGTTCCATTCCACAAAAAGAAAAAAAGAAAACAAAAATTAAATATAAGAAAAAAAAAGCAAAAGTTACTATTTGTGCTCTCCTATCTACTAATGATTAAAATGAAGCAAAAGCTAATAAAATGCACGCTTGACAATTGGAAGTTAAAATTAAAGCAATAGAAAATTTAACCTTGGAGTCAAACTCTTGCGCATTCTACATAGTCTGAAAGCACATGTCCAAGCATGCTGGTACATACTCCACAAAGTCTTCCTAGTAGAACTCAACACCCTCCATGAGAGAACACAAAGATCTGCAAGATGCAAGCTGAAGCACCGAAAACTCATAAGTTATAAAAGGGAAGAAAATGACAAGAATCAAGTAAGCCGTTTCCATTTGAATTAAATTGGCTCAAGGGGTATACATTTTATCAACAAAGGGCAAGAAAGAAAGTGGATAAACTGAAGCAAAATAAAAGCATTTCATATGAGAATGGTGAAAAAATTCCATATATTAAGCATCATGTCACAACTTATTATACTGAATATGTCATTAAAAAAAACTTAAGAACAAATTAAAAAAGCAAAATTGAAGTGAAGACAAACACGTTTACCCACTTATGCACATTGGATTTAGGTTTAGAAGAAGAGGAAATAAAACGGTTTATCCAATTATGCACATTAGGTTTAGGTTTATAGGAAAAGGAAAAAGATGGAGCAAGGTGATTATAAACTGGCTTTTTCCAGAGATTATATCAATGAAAGATGTATGAGTTTAACAGGTTATTTATAAGGATTTATGAGTTTAATAAATTATTTATAAAAACTGTGAATATTATTTTGATATATGTATTAATAAGATTAAGATATGATGGGTATGTAGATATATATTATATTGTTTATATTAGTTAGCATTTATATGATAAAATAAATTAAGGTGGAAATTTGTAAATATAATTAACATTATATTCTAAGTTTATGAGAAATTATCACAAAGTTATCTACATGATTCATAGTGAAACTCTTGGAACTATGATCCATTGATTACACCTAGCCCTATACACACTGCGCTCCTCCCTTCCAAAGTAAATGTAGGTAGGTTGAGATGTTCATCAATAGAGATATCTTATCAAGCAAAATGTAGGCAACTCAGTAAACTTTGTGAGATATTAATATGAATTCCTTAACACAATATCAAAGTAAGATCAATATTATAGTAGATAATATTTATATAACTAATTTTAGGTTTTAAGAAATTCTTTCTATTTAATCATACAAGTAACAATCTTCTCAACTATTTTCTAATCCAAAAGCTCTTTAAAGTTAAATTTTAATCATAACAATGTCATACAAGTCCCCAAGATGCTAGAACAACCAAAATGTCGATTTTAAAATCCAATATTTCTCTCTATCCCCCGAGTTATCCACACCTTCTACCAACACACAACAGTCAGCTGATCAAAGTTGGCCTTAGTGTGACATTAAGAAAATGTTTTCATGTTTACATTTACAACCAGATGTGAGCAAGGGGAAGAGGTTTGGAAAACATTGAAATATTATACTTCATGATTGGCGAATATAGAAACCTGGAAGCAATAAATATAAGAGATTAATATCTAATGCCACCCATTTCCGATCATGTAACTTTGTATTTGATAACTTTTCTTGTCCAACTGGTTGGAAACAGAATTTTGAAAAAATAATTGCCTCTTTATACGCAGCCAATCAAATTTGATCTAAGGAGGAGGGTCATATAAGTGAACAAACTTTCAACAGAAGGGTAAAAGAAGTGAACACATTTTCAACAGTAAATCTCAGGAGGATGCCATAGTTAGATTCATCATCAGTGAGTTTTTGTATCTCATAAAATGATGGATCACCACTTAGTTATTTCTGCATCATTCCACTGGTAATGAAAGAAGCTCTATTCGGTGACATTGTAGAGATAATCCCATCTCTGCAAGCTCATTCATCGTAGCCATAAATGATCTAAATATATGGAAGAGGAAACTACATCATAGTTCAAAGCTTTAGGTGGTCACAATAGTGATATTTTGTAGTGGGAAAGGGAACAGGCAATGGCTGCTTTCACCTGTTCTTTTTTGCTCACTGAATTAGTAGAAGTAAGCATATTGATTAATGCATATGAATTGAATTCAATCACTTTAACATCTCAGAAGTGGAAGAAGAAAGGAGGTTGCAGACAATAAAGACCTCGGATACTGTAATGCACAAGCGAGAGACTAGACAAATTAGAACTAGCTCAAATTAATTGGAAGCTTATCAAGAGCCTGGATTCAAAGTTGCAGTCCAATATTCAAAACATGCAACCAAATTTAAGAGAGACAAAATCATGCATTTCTTAAATAGTGTTCCTACAAACAGAATTGAAACAGAATAACCCAACAAATCCTATATATATTTCACACAATGGCATAAAGATAAACATACTTTCACATCTAAATCCTTATTTTGAAGCAAACAAAGCAACACACAATATATTATCGGCTTTCTGATCTCACCTTTGATCTGCCATATCATAAGTAACATAAGAATCAAAACAAGAGGTGAAAATGAAACATAAGTGAATGGAACATAAAAAACAAATCCATCCATCTTCAATAAGATAATCAAAATCATGAAACATAATTGTTCTTCAAGATGGTCTTGTCCATTCACAGCACAATCACCACGTGTGGGGATTTCCCACATCTCCAAGGAAAATGCAATGCAATAGCTAAACTTCCTGCCTCTAAACTACATTGCTCAAAATTGTTTAACATGTTAGATTCTTTAAATTATTAAAATATGCACAGCCAAGGATAAGTACCAATATATATGAGACGAACACAAAAGGCCTCACACATAATTTAAAAGAAAAGTCTGGTTTTCAAACGAACAAAAAAGGCCTCTGACATAATTTAAAAGAAAATTCAGGTTTTTAAAGTGAAAAAATATGTCGACGATTCAGTCAAACTGAATGTTATACAGTGATTCCACGACCAAAAATAACATGGCATGAAAACTAAGTTTCAGTCCATTGCTTGCAAGAACAAAAATCATTAGAACACAGTACACACTACAAACTAGTGAGTGAATTGATAAAAGATAGAACAAACTAGTTAATGGATGCATAGGATAGTCACATGTATAAAAAATGGAAAAAAAGGGAATGATGAATCATTGAGCATTAGGAAGATGAAATGATTCATTCAGATTTAGTAGAGCTTCCGAATAAACTGCACTAATGAACCGAAAAATATTTGCGAGCTAGAAATTGACTTTTTTGCAGCAAAGATTGTATTGAATTTTGATATGGAAATCAAGGGCTTTTGTGCTGCATAATTGTAGAAGTTTTGAAGGAAATTTTGGGAAACAGATTGACCTAGAAATTGAGGTTTTCTATACTTATTCTTCTCCTGTCTTCTTGAAATCCATCACTATCAACTGCACCGGAATACGCACTAGCCCCTCAGGTGAAATGAATTGTTTCTTTGCTTCTTCTTCTGGTTTCTTGGTCACTTTTGGACAGGATGTCACTAAGTAGCCATATTCCTTACAATTATGCACTTGAATGCTATATTTTTATAGTCTAAGAGTTGATATCAAGACACCCATTATCATTCTAAGACAAATATTTCTAGTTAACCTTTACTTGGGGAATGAAGGAACAAAGCTTAACTCCCGTCTTTCCATAAGGCATGCTGAAACATGTCTGCTCATGGGGAAATAAACTGTAACTCATCAAATATCTAGCTTTAGATCTTTATCTGAGCTAAGTGGTGGCTCTCGAAAAGGCTTTGTCCTTGATACTCGGTCAACTACTCAATCTATATCCACCGGTGAAACAACAATTGGTATCGTCTCTTCTCCTGCTCCTTCCTATATTGCCCTCGCTATGGGGTAAACTTTATTTGAAACGGGTTATGGGTAAACAAGATAAACATATTATTTTTTGTGCTTTGCCTCCGCCTTTTATCGGTTCCAAATCTAAGGAATATCGCGGTTCATATTTGGACATGGGTTTCATCCCGCTGCTACCCTGAGGAATGGACGCTTAATTTACCCCTCCACTATGAGGAGTTATCACTTAGGGAAGGGTCCTCCCATAGATACTCTGAAGACAGAGGGGAGCAAACTAGAAGCTAGAATATTTGATACTGTGGGATTTACTCCTCCCATGGGAGCACTAGAAGCAGGAACATGGGTGCCCCCAGCCTTTGAACTACCATCGGATTTACTCATGTTGACCCACTGGTATAACGGATTGGACTGTGCAGTGTGACTTTGATTACCAAAGTTCCTGTTATGACAGAATGACGGACTCTTATCACTAGTGGAGGGTAATAAAATTGATAACAGCTGCACGGTCTTTAAGGTCCTCGATCTCAACTGGACCGATATTTTATGAAATGGGAGGCGCGAAGCCCTACTTGTTAACTCAATGTGACCGTCAGGACCTCTTAAGTACCCTTCCTCTGAGAGTTCGTCAGAGTTACTAACCTCTTCCGCTCTTTATATAAAGGGTTACTAACCAGATTCATTACAGGCTGTTCCACCATCGGATTTGGATTGGATTTTTGCTTCCATCTTTAGTTACTCCTCT
Source organism: Larix kaempferi (assembly GCA_027924585.1). NCBI lineage: Eukaryota > Viridiplantae > Streptophyta > Pinopsida > Pinales > Pinaceae > Larix > Larix kaempferi. The sequence continues at coordinate 1,154,724 of BSBM01001292.1, forward strand.
ATTAACACATTAGCTATCTACTGTCCCACCTATTAGCTATATCAGAGTTATATCGATATTCGCTCCATTCGACTCCACCAACAGGATGCCCCGTTGTGGTTGCCTCTTCAAAGACTTCTTGTTTCATAATAAGTTGAAACCCCAATTGTATCTTTCCCTTTCCCTCTCCACATCGTCCTCAATTCGATCCTTCTTGATGGCAAGCTTCCTAGAGTGGTCAATCGACCTTCCAAATATTTTTATATCCATGTCTCTCCCTACTTCCCTACAAATTTTGACCTAGATAACTTCACAGAGCCATTTGAAGTCCAGGTCAATAGGGTTTTCATTTATTCGCCAACAGCAGGTCACGAGGTCAGACTGCCCAACACCTAGAAAATTTAGGCTTACTTTATTTTAACAAAATAAAGCCTCTACTATCCAAAATAAAGAACCCTTAGTAGGTTCCCGTCATCTACTATCAAACCGGCCGAGGAATTTTTTGGTCTGGTTGTTTTATTGAATGCCTTGCGAGTCTCTAGGGAATCCTATTCAGTATCAATAATAGTGGCAAATTTTTATTGAATAAATATTGACAGGGTAGAACCAAATATTTGTAGTTTTTTCTAGTTCAATGAATTGAAGAATGATTGCATCTATGTACAGGTTGTGGACATTACCTGAAAACGTCGTCGAACTCTGGAAGGTGGTGAGATCGAATCCTCGGCCATCGTATGGTTGTGGGAGCTCCGAATAGAATGAAAATGGAGACGAATAAGTTTAGATAGTGTTCGGTTTATTTTTAGTTCAAATTCGGTATTTGGTGCATGAAATGGATTCGCGCCACTTCTATAAATCAATTTTAAATGACACTTCTATCCATGTTTATGCCATATTCTCTTAGGCTAAAAATTGTACTTCTTATTTCTCCAAGTTATTATAGTTAAAAGTAAATTTGGTTTACTCTTTCGGGGGTTTAAAAGTAAATTTAGTTTCCTCTTTCAGGGGTTTATGATATAGATTTGACCATAAATAGCCCCTACTGATCATGGTCGAGATGAGAGGCCATTTCTGAATTGGCTTGGGAAATTGGGTGGGAGTCCAAAGGAAATGGATGGCAACATTATTCATAAATAAAAAGATATGTGATGATCTTGGTGCTAGATGGTGGAATACCATACACCCATATAGGCTCGAAGACCCATCCACGATGTTAAAAGGAACCTGATGGAACCCAAATACCTAGTAAGAGAAAAATATTTTTGTGATCTTTTGAGGCCTCGTTCATGTCCTCTTAATGCCACTGATACCCATAATTATAGGATAAATATCTCTGAAAGGGTTATTTTTTTTAGGTATGACTTGTCATCCAATGCCTTTGAGCCCTATTATTTTTTCTCGCCTATCTATTTACGAGTTATTGAGATTTATACTTAGTCTTCAAAACATATTAATGGCTCTTATATTTCAACTAAGAGACATAATTAGTTCTCAAGCCCTCTTAATGTCTCTCATATTTCCACTTAGAGGCTCTAGATCCATTAGAGAGGTCATGTGTGGTTATTTGAGGCAATATTAATGGCCCTTGATCCCTATATGATTTATTTATAAATTAAGGCATTGGATCCTTCCCCAACCACGTATATGGCCTTGAGATACATGCATGCATATCAAACATCGTAATGGATTTAATATACACACTTAAAATCCAAACACCCCCTAAATAGGTCCTATGTGGTGGTTTGCAACCTTTTTCTAGCCCTAGATCTCGGAAATTGCTAATGGAATCCATATCACCACCTAAATGCAAATGAATCCTTCAAGAGGTCATGTGTGGTATTTAAAGTCATTGTTCTTGGATGTAGATGACTAGAAGCTTCCTTTAGGGAGGCTTTGGTTTCTTAACCATACCATGGGCCTTGAGTCCCATTATTAGTGTTTAAAATCCCATAATGGCATGAATATCCCCTGCTTCCTCAATGGTTTCCTTAGGAGAAAAGGCATGGTTTTCTTCCCTAGAATGCCATTCTCAATTCCCTAGGACACGTACATATTTCTAAAAACCACCTAATGGAAAAAAAATCATCAATCATAGGCTAATGATACCCTTAGGATGCCACCTGTTTTTGGTGTAGGAAACCTTATTTTCCCTTGATGGTTAGAAGATTCCTTTAGGGCTTGAGTTGCAGATCTTCTCCATTACCATGTCCAAGTCCCTAAGACAACAAGACCCAGATACATAGCACCATGGATACCCATGCAAAGTCACATTTGGTTCTTTGAGGCATTGTGAATGGCTCTAGATGCCTCAACGGTTTCTTTAGATCCAAATGCATGGTCTTCATCCCTAGAATGTCATTTCGAAGGCCCTGGGATACCTTCATAATTCTCAAACCACCTAATGGCACAAACATCTTGCATCATAGGCCAATGATCCATTTTCTAATTGAGAATCTCCTTTAGCATAGAGGGACTCTACTTGATTCCCATCAATCTTGCAGGATTTCCAAGAGTTGTGGTATAACTAGGCACTTCAATAAGAAAAACCAACCCGGATCCAATTTTATCCCCCTCCCCAATCCTAATATTCCCGAAAATAGTATCCCCTACCCCAATCAACACCCCAGCTCCAATATTGGGATGCCCATCACCCCCATATTTCCTAGTACCCCCAATGTCATATGGTGCAAGATGGATACATTATTCCCAATGGTAGAAGTCTCCCCCACCACAACCCCTATGGCATGATCAAAGAACACCCATTTTCCAATTCTAGCAGCAGGATGTATATCCACTACAAAAACCTCAAATACCCTCCTCTATATTGCAAGGACCAACAGAATCCACCCCTATTACCATAGCCTATGTGCAACCCAATCAGTCTGGCAGGCCAAGAAACCTTCAAATTTAACAAGCATTGAGAATATGAAACACAAGTTGCATCCCTTTTCCCTAAAGGCCTTAATGTCTGCACGAAGAAGCCTGTAAAATTGTCAACAATGAGAAACAACAAAATCCATAACTTTGAATATTATTGACTACAACTTGCGCAAATGTCAACTTGGGGAAGCATTTTTTTGGATGCCAAAAAAACTTGAAATTGGATTTTTTTTAAATATTAATAAAATATTAAGCTAATGTGAATGGGCATACATTTAACTTGTAATGACTAGCTTGGAGACTTGTTGATCACTTGAATTTAAGAAATATAGAAGACATGTCTCTTTTGTAAAGGGCTTAAATGATGATGTTGATGTATTGATAGAGAGAAGGTTGGATGAACCACTTTCATTAGCATTTGGCATATAACAACACAACAAATTCAAACAATAAGTCAATATTCATTTAATCGAACCTCTTTGGATTTGTATTATTTTCATCGCAATATTATTTATTTTTCCAAATAGGCCATGTCTGGTTGGTGGAGGAAACCTACTTAGTTATAGATGTTTAGAAGATTGCTTTAGAGCGTGAGGTTTAGGTCTCCTCCACTAACCATGCAGCACCCTTATGTTACTAAGATTTTCGAATGTCTCTAGCCCACACTGGAATTTTAAAACGCTAAGCTCTACGGATGGATCAAAAGTTCAGCCCCAGTAGTGGATTGATGAAAATTTCAGCCCCGGTAGTGGATTGATGAAAAGTTCAGCCCGGATAGTGGAAGCGGTGAGTTTTTTTGGATCCTGGATTTGGTTTGGAGAGATTCTATAAGTTCCGTACCATGGATTGTTCTTATTTGGATAGGCAGTTTTTCGATGTGGTGCCCTAAATTTCCAAACAATTCCTATCATGTCTAATTTATAATGTTATAATCTTTGGTTCAATAGCCTTTTATTTTAATTTATTTTTCCCTATTTTCTTTCCAATTTTTTTTCTAATTTACCATTTTCTTCCAGCTTATTTATTTTCTTTTTATTTTTTGTTTCCTTTTCTTTATTATACTTATTAAATTGTTTTTTTTTATTCTTGTTTATTTATTTATTTATTAATATTAATATTAATACATGGTATATATCAATATATTCAATATATATAATATATTAATATATTAAATACATGTATAAATAACAAACATATTCTGGAATATAGATAATATTGGAAGATGAAGACGCCCGGCGTTTCTTTGCGGCTAGGGCTCAAACCCTAGCCGCCTCTCTGGTTTTCGTTTGCAGGGAACGGGTCAGGGACGCGTCGCTCGTGCTTGCAGGGCCAGACGAACTGCGTTTTGCTCGGTCTGCCGCGTTCCTCAGCTGGTGGGCGCCGCCTCATTGGTTTTCGTTTGCAGGGAACGGTCTCTCCAGGGACGCGTCGCTCGTCTCTTTGCTTGCAGGGCCAAGGACGAAGTGCCTGCGTTTTTGTTGCTCGATCTGCCGCGTTCTTCATAGCTGGTGGGCGCCGCCTTCCAAGATGGCCCCAGACCGGTTTGCAGAGATGGAAAAAGACTCTTTGCAAGCTTTCACAGCATTAGTCCGTTCGGCAGGACCTAAAACCAAGCCTTCTCTCTCGTCTAAGTTTGTTAAGAAGATGGAGGAGATCCCTTCTCTGGAGCTATCTCCAGAAGAGCCATGCAGTCTTGCCCTCCTTCTAGCAGAAAAAGCCCTCATCGGAAAGTTCACGGGGTTATGGCCTAGCCCCAAATCGGTGGAGGCTTGGATGGAAGAACGCTGGAAATCACTGATACATGGAAACGTTTCTCTATGTGCAGTCGGCAGGGGGTTCTTTGTTTTCAGCTTCTCTAGCAAAGTGGACCGAGATCTAGTTTTCAGATCTGGCCCCTATTTCATGGGGCCGAGGGGGCTGTTCTTAGCCCCCTGGACTCTTGATTTTAACCCCGGAGATGAGATCACTGCAGACCCGGTTTGGGTTAGGCTGCCTCATCTCCCCCTGCATCTATGGGGGAAAAGTTCTCTGGAGGACATTGGAAATAAGCTTGGTCGTTTCCTGGACAGTGTGGAGCCGAAAGGGGATCAATTTACCTGTGCTCGTGTTTGTGTAGAGGTTAACCTCGAGAAAGGACTCCCGGAAGCCATTCAGCTCTCCCTGGGGGAATGGCGCCATATCCAAGAGCTGGACTACGAGCAGATTCCTTTTAAGTGCCTTCGGTGCCATACTTATGGTCACTTCGCAAAATGCTGCCCCAAAGCCTCAGAAGTGGCAGAACCAGCTAAAGAAGATGATTTTCAGCCAGTAACTAACCGGCGAAGGCAGCCAAGGCGAAAGGAATCACTAGCCCAGGTTACAAAGGTCACTCCTTCAGCGGAGGCAACTCTTGAAACTAAAAACAGCTTCGAAGCACTGCAAGAAGAAGAAGCCCTAGACCCTGAAGCAACAACAGTTTTGGAAGACCCTCAGGTAGACGAAAGACTTCCGGATCCTGCCCTACCTGGCTCAGTAGATGCGAAGGAAGCCAGGGCTTCAGATCCTGAACCCCCTGCCCCTGCAGGCCCGGCTGTTTCAGTCCCCTCCAGCGGCTCTGTGGGAACTATTGAACCTGAAGACAATTCAGTCCCGTCTCCACCCCTTACCAGAGGGCGAAGGACCAACAAGGCATGTAGAGAAAAGGAGACGGCTACCAACATCTCTTTTGGATCTCAGAAAAAGCTGGATCCCTACTTTAAGGGGCAAATTTCATCCCCCTGATTCTAAATGCTTTGCTTTTGTCTTCTACTTTGCTCACAGTTTGTGAGAATTTACCCTTGTAAGCTCTTTATGTCATTATCTCGAATTAGCTCAAGAAATAGATGGGATTTGTCTCCCAAGACTTTAACAAGAAGGTTGGCAGCACTGTTAGAGGTCACCAACCTTCTTCAGATTTGTAACCTTTTGGTTCTGGCTCGCCAGAACGCAGATTAATGCAACCTAACCGTTCTTGTCAAAAAAAAATATATTAAATACATGTAATAACTATATTATATTAATATTACATATTATATAGTAAATTAATATATTAACTATATAATATTAAATCTATCTATATTGTTTCATATTTCAATCATTTTCAACCCTAAAAGTTTGTTGCACACCAAATGGTGTCTATATAGATTCACACTTTGAATGGTGGTATTGTTGAAGTCAACATACCCAAACTAGAGGCAAAATTTGGTGGCGATGACCCAACTATGTTGGCAGTAACAGTGCTAGAAGATATTGTTGAATTGTTCACTAATGAACCAACACTTGCGGAGGCAGAAAATCCATATTCACTAGGCTAAGCATTACCATTAATTCATAATAATATGTGCCACATTGATTTACCCTTAACTGAACCTATGGTATCCATAGTAGTACGGTCAAATATGTAACCCAATTAGGAAAAAAGAGGCATAGAGGGCATAGAGTTTTATTTTACACCATTAACAATTTGTTTATTCAATGTCAACATGAGGAAATATTAGAATCATGGTAAAAAAAAAATTTAAAGAATTTTACAAAAAGGAGTATATTCACGATTTTTTGCACGGGAGAGACCTAAGGGGAACTTTATAACTTTCCAAACTCAACCGCAAGGAGAACCATGATGAATGGATACATATGGAGAATTAATGGAGGTGTGAAATTGATCATTTTTAGGTAACATGATGAAGCAAAACACATGAACTTGTCGAAACTTTAACAGACTACCGAGAGGGTCAAACCACGATGGTTTTGTTCAAACAAAATATGAACATGACCAGTATGACGATCCCAACATAATGACACCAACTTCATGACATGACAATGCCGAGAGGGAATTAAGACAACTAATATCCAAGGCTCGACTCAACCACGCTATGATGATGCACATGATGCAACTTGGCGGATTTGTCGAAGGGATAATATGAAAGAAAAAATGGTGAAATAAGATATAGACATGATAAGGAAATTGAACTGGATGTGATAGTACAGATGAAATGATCTTGCAAAAAAATTATGTAGGTTCGCCTATGGCGTCATGTTTCGAAACTAGCTCATGTTTATGAATCCATCTTCCATGTTACAATTTACTAAATTTTAGCATTGCAAATGGAGTCTCTACAGATGAAATGATCTTGCAAAAAAATTATGTAGGTTCACCTATGGCGTCATGTTTCGAAACTAGCTCGTGTCTCTAAATCCATCTTTCATGTTACAATTTACTAAATTTTAACATTGCAGATGGAGTCTCTGAATCCATTTGCAGTGTTAAAATTTAGTAAATTGTACAAATTCATTGTCAAAATTGTAATTTTCCATGAATCCATCTACAGTGTTACAATCTACAGTGTTACAATTTACTAAATTTTAACACTGCAGATGGATTTAGACATCCCTAGGGGGTATATGAATCCATCCAGACAAGTGTTAAGATGTAAATCATAACAATTCATTGTCAAAATTGCAATTTTCCATTGTAGAGTGATATAATTAACGTCACTTGGGTCTCTAAATTCATCTACAATGTTACAATTTACTAAATTTTAACATTACAGATGGATTCAGAGACCCCTTTAAAGGCAACCTTTGAATCCATCTACAATGTTAAAATTTAGTAAATTGTACAAATTCATTGTCAAAATTGTAATTTTCCATTGCCGAGGTGACAACTAAAAATTACTAACATAAATAACTAATTCATATTCTTAGTCCTTGTTAGATAGTCATATTTGTATTCCTATGACTAAATTAGTCGTTTACATTAGTCATTTTTATTTTAGTCACTTGTTATCTAGTCGCATATTTTTTCTCGTGACTAAATTAGTCATTTATCTTAGTCGTTTATAGTTGGTTCACTTAAAATTGCTAAATTTTAGTCGTTTATCCCTTGAAAAAACTGTGGTGACTAATTGTTTTAGTCACATAGTCACTTATCTCTCATTTTGTACTAGTGCTAGGAGTCATGAAAATACCTTTAAAGCCAAGCGCAAAGCCTGTGAAGTAGAGACCGTACAGACTAAATCCGCACTACAAAGAAAGAGTACGCGCGGAGTTGGATAAGATGCTTGAAGCAGGAATCATTGAACCTGTCGAGGAATCGGAGTGGATTAGTCCCATGGTCGTTCAAGACAAGAAAGCGAAGGGTGAGATCAGGATTTGTGTTGATCTCAGAAAAGTGAATGATGCTTCCATGCACGACCCATTCCCTACTCCATTCACGGACGAAGTGCTTGATAATGTTTGAGGGAATGAGGCCTATTCTTTTACTGATGGTTTTTCGGGGTATCATCAGATCAGAATTGATCCCGCAGACAGGCATAAGACGACTTTTGCTACAGAATGGGGGTCGTTCCAGTACACAGTAATTCCCTTTGGCCTGAAGAACGCACCTGCCATATTTTCCAGAGTGGTCATCGCATCATTCAAAGAGTTTATGCATAAGTTTCTCGAAGCCTATTTTGATGATTGGACTGTGTTTGGTCTATTGAAAAACCATTACGCGAACCTCAGAATGATGCTTGAAAAGTGTCGACAACATCAAATCTCTTTAAATCTAAAGAAGTGTATTTTTTGTGTTCCTTATGGAATTCTACTTGGACACATTGTTTGTAAGCAAGGATTGATGGTGGATTCTGCGAAGATCGCAATAATTGTGAACTTGCCAACACCAAATTTAGTCAAGATGTTGTGCTCTACCTTAGGCCATACTGGATACTACAGAAAATTTATAAAGGGTTACGCGTAGATAACCGCAACAATGGAGAAGATGCTAAAGAAAGATGCACCGTTCATTTGGAACACGGAATGCGAGCATGGTTTTGATACACTAAAAGAAAAGATGGTGATTGTGCTGATTCTAGTCTTTCCAGACTAGACGAAGCCATTCCATGTCCATGTTGACGCATCATGCATTGCCCTGGGAGTCGTATTAGCTCAGCCAGGAGAAGGAGGTACTGACCACCCTATTGCATTCTCGAGTAGGAAGCTCTCAACAGCAGAAAAAAACTATACTACTACTGAGAGGGAAGGTCTTGCGAAGGTATATGCCCTACAGAAATTCAGACATTACTTGCTTGGTGCGCACTTCCTTATGTTCACTGACCATTCTGCGTTGAAATACTTGGTCAATAAACCAATGTTAGGGGGACGCATATGAAGATGGCTACTGCTGTTCCAGGAATATGACTTTGAGATTATTGTTAATCCAAGTAGACTGAACTTAGGACCTGATCATCTGTAAAGGATTGAGTCAAGAGAAGAGCCGACAAACATTGAAGACAGTCTGCCTGATGCACAGCTATTTTCTATACAGGTTGCCGATGATTATTATAAGGATATTATTAATTTTCTGACAACAGGACTGGCACCGCAGGAATTATCGGTCCAGCAGAAGAAGCAGCTAGTGGTACGCGCTGCAGACTTCACTATAATTGCAGGTCAGTTATACAAACTCGGACCGGATGAAGTCCTTCGCAAATGCGTACTAGATCATGAGAAACCATTTATTCTAGCAGACACACATTCAGGGATCGCGGGAGGTCACTATGCAGGAAGGGCTACCGTGCAGAAGATATTGTGCGCAGGGCTATGGTGGCCCACGATCCACAAAGATTCCAAAGAACACTGCAGGAACTGTGATGTCTGCTAAAGGACAGGGAAACCTTCGCGAAGAGATGAAATGCCATTGAACCCACAGTTGACCTTGCAGGCGTTTGAGAAATGGGCAATTGATTTTGTGGGTCCTATAAACCCACCAGGAAAAAGAACTGGTGCGAGGTATATTATTACTGCTACTGATTACCTCACCAGATGGGCGGAAGAAAAGCTAGTAAAGGACTGCAGCGCCAGTACTGCTGCACAGTTCATCTTCGAAGACATATTGTCAAGATTTAGTTGTCCGAAGATGTTGATGAGTGACCAAGGTACTCACTTTTTGAACAAGACCATTGAGGCACTTACAGAGGAATTCCACATTCATCATTAGCGCAGTACTCCATATCATCCATAGGCGAATGGCATTGTTGAGGCTTTCAATAAAATACTGGAGAATGCGCTGACTAAAGTTTGCAATGTAAATAGAGATGATTGGGACCTGCGTGTCTCCTCTGTGTTATGGGCATATAGGAGACTACATGCAAGAAATTGACAAGACATACACCTTTTCAGTTGGCTTATGGGTAGGAAGCTATAATGCCAATGGAGTACATTGTCCCTAGTTTAAGGATCGCTGCGTTCACAGGGATGGCAGACCGTGTAGCATTAGAAGAAAGGTTGCTACACCTCGTTGGGTTGGAGGAAGATCGCTTCACTACCGGCTTCCACCAGCAAGTTCAGAAAGACCGCGAGAAAGCTTGGCATAATCGCCATATAAAGAACAAGTGCTTTCAGGTAGGTGACCTAGTCCTCCTGTATGATAGCAAATTCATGAAGTTTCCCGGTAAATTTAAGATGCATTGGCTTGGCCCATATATTGTGATACATGTTACTAACACTAGTGCAGTCTAGTTAGCCAATTTAGCTGGCGATAGCCTACCAACTTTGATAAATGGAAGCAGACTAAAGCTGTATCACGATAGTCCTGCTTCGTAGAATCCTGAGTAATAGGCAGAGGAAGAAATTTCCAAGTGTCAGGTACAGTTGAAATTAGACACTGGAAACGTAAAGGAGTCTGTACATGTATGATAAGTAGAATAATGTGTGTACCACGCAGAACTGCTAGAGTTGCGAGAAAAAAAAAGGAGTCGTGCAGTTCAAACACCAACACTGCGCAGGATTGCAGATGGATTGCCGCGCAGATTGGCACAGCACTCAGAAAAATAGCCGTTACACTGCTTTTGAGAAAAATAGTCGTTAGGTGACCATTGCAAGCACTCGCTCAAGCATTTAACAAAAAGATAGTCGTTCTGAACACACTGACGACGGCAGGGACCGAAGGATTCGTTCAAATTGGCCAAGGATTCATTCAAATTGGCCAATGGACACCACATTAAATGCTCATCTAGCCGTTGGAAGGCAAGGGGGGGGACTCAACTACACCTATAAATAACGCCGCCTCAGGTCTCGCGGGCGTTACCAGACACTTAGAATGTTCATGCGTTCCGTAGTGTGTTAGCAATCCCTAGCCATACTCCTGAAACAGTTGCCTACCCTTGCCAGTGAATGTCCAAATCAGCAGACAGAGAACAAGAGCTTACACTTCAAGAGGCAATCTGATTCTTTCAGCACGGGGGGATTGCATAGTTAATGAAAACCCCTGCCAAGAAGGTTGTACTCGAACCTGGTCAAGCATCTAGAAGATCACCTCGCCATAATCCATCCATGCAGGACAAAGGGAAAGCCACAGCTGGACCACGAAGCAAGATTCTCAAGACAGGCCAGACGGCGCCGAGATTGTCGGTCTTTCAGAAGGAACCCTTGAAGTTGACACCGGAGTATATATCACCACGGGCGTTGGATGCCCCAGTCTTTAAATTTCCCAAGAATGCTAGATATGAAATCCCATTGTCGCCGATTTCAAAACATGTAGAGGTTGCCAAGAACCTACTCGAAAAGATCGCAGACTGTAAGTGGGAAGACTTTGACCTCCTAGGCATGCAAAAGGAAGAGCCCCATGCGCCTAAGTACCCACAGTTCCAGCCTGACCAGTACATGTGCTGGAAGAAGTATGCCAAGGGAACTTTTAACTTGGTCGCCGAAAGCTGGTTGACGCCGGTAGTGGAGTCCGGATTGTTGAACCTGCTCTGCCTACCTCATTTTGATCGATCACCAGAAGTGAATGTGGTGGTTCGCATGCTGATGGCGCGAATCCACCAGGGATATCTGTGGCTTGACAGAAATGTCGATGTAAACATTGATTTAATCCACCGCATCACAAGGTTAAGCAAGCGCGGTAAGGATCCCAAGCAATTCTTCCAGGGGAAGAATAAAGAAAAAGAAGCTGTCGCGAAAATGAAGCAGAGCCATGCATTGGTGAAGGGGAAAAGAGGGTTTCCCACATAAGAAATTGAAGATAGAGCGACGAAATTTGTCATGCAGTTGCTCGCAGGAAAAGTCATAAGAACAACTAGGCCTCCAGAGGTGCCTGTGGGCGTAGTACTACTCGGTGTCGCAGCGGCTGAAGGCACCCAATTCAATTGGTGTCAATATCTTCTTAATGAGTTCTTGGACGAACTCAATGATACCTAGGAGAATGGTGGACAGTTCCACTTTACATCGCTGATCATCCTCATCGCCTTTTTTGGATGGAAGGAGCCAAATGACTATGTCAGTGTAATCACAGAAACAAACGATACTAGAGGGTTCCGTTATGCCAACCTCTAGGCAAATATCAACACAGAGCGACAGCACGCGATAAGTGAAGTTTTCTATCAGTATTACACTCAGTTGCGCGATGTGATCACCCGTACAACCTGCATCACAAAGCAAATAACGTCGAAGTACATTCGCGTTCTTGATTTCATGGCAGACATGCGATGTATCTTTATTTCACCCAAAGAGAGAATGAAGAAGCCAGAATGGTACGCGGGTAACTACCATATGTATGAGGAGGACACTGACATCCTCATGAAGGACTGGTCGGCCGAATTCCAGGTTGAAGTCATGGATGTGGAAACTGACTTAGGCGAAGATGAACCCATCCCGCTATCATGCTCGATTGTTGAAGAAACAGGAAAGTGGAAAGAGCCTGAGACCTCGCAGAAGCCAAAGGCGCGGAAGAAAATGAAAGCAAAAAAGAGTCAAAATGAGACAGTGCTGAACAAAGAATATTTCGACATCATTGCGGAAAAAGTCTCAGAACAAATGCAGGAGCTCATGACTGACAAAGACAAAAAGCACAAGGTCATCCAGGATGACCTGCAAAAGACTAGGCTCGCACTGCAAGGTCTCATGAAGAAAATGGACGATGTCCAGAAGAGCCTAACCTTGTCGCGGGACACAGCAACTGAGGGGAGGTCGGTAGGAACCTCGCAGCAAACACCGCCGCAGCTAGCCATAACGCTGCCTTCTAAAACCAGGGTTGTTCATCTGGACCCATTGACCATAGCGTTACCAATGGCAGAACAGATAGTCCTGGACACAAAGGGTGTAGAGCGGGTAGAGCTCGACTTGGCCAAAATCCCTTTGCCAGGATTACACTTTTTGCACACGCAGATAGTGGAGGAGATGCATGAACGAACAGTAGAGTCCATGAAGTCACAAGCGGAGCTGCACGCAGCAAACAGGTAGCTCAAGTTGCACGCAGATATGCAGCTGCGTGATGAACAGGATCGCCGGAAACAATTGGAGACTACCATATCTACTGTTGCCCAAGATATTGAAGGTCTAGAACTCCAGGATGATCCTGCGGACACAATTCTGAGGATCGGAGACAAGGTGAGATCTTTGAAGATGGAGATGCAGGATAAGGACATCCTCTATGAGGCAGAGCTTGAAGCCTTGAAGGAAAAACTGAATATGAAGACGCCAATAACTGAGCAGCAGTTAAGAGAGCAAACAGTGAGTGCCACCGCACAGAGCATAACGAGTGAGATGGCTAAGTGCCAAGATCTCTTGGAAAAGGTCTCAAAGGCATTCACTTCCCTTGAAGAGGATCAAGGGCTACTACAGGTGAAGACCGCGGTAAAGGAAAAGCAGACCGCACTAGAAAAGTTGGACGCAGAGCTCAAGGCTCTGCCACCCAGGGAGAGGCTGCCGAGGTATAAGGAGATATCAGGCTTGAAGAAGGAAGTCCAGGCATTAAGAGAAAAAGAGACTGAGATGGATAATCAATCCCAACAACTCTTGGAGGATGCCATGGGGATGTCGCAGCAGATAGAAGATAAGATGAAGGAACTGCACGACAACCAGGAGTAGGTACAAGGACAGAATGGAGAAGAGATAACTCCAGCACTGCTTGAGACAGTAAAACAGGTTGAACAAGATACCAGAGAAGCAGTGGAACATTTTTTCGGCACATATAACGAGTTCGTGGCCAAATTAGTTCCACCGGTCGCGAAGCAAAGTGAGACGACCGAAACAGCAAGTGGCTCAGGGACGAGCCACATGTAAGTGTTAGGGGCATGTTGGGCCCAAGTTGGGACAAAGTTTTGATAACACTTTTGATAAGCAGGAAAATCTGAGCTGAGCGCAGCTCAAAAAAAGATGTAATTTTGTCTAAGTGTTGAGGGTGCTGCGAAGTTGTGCGTAGCATCCAAGTTTTGACAATGCTGCGAAGTTGTGCGCAGCATCCATATTTTGGAAGTACCGTGAAGACCAGTGCTGCGAGGAAGTAGTGCTGCAAAGCAGTTAGGCCACGTGGAGCCAGCAAAGCGGAGTGCTGGACAAGGATCAAGTACAGGTACCAGATGGACCAGTAGTGGTCTAATTTTGGAAAGATGTTCCAGGAGTGTCGAGCGGCGGGCATGAGCAAATCAGGAAGGCGACCAATGCATGAGTTTGTTAAGGAAAGGACAACTCAGGGAAAGCGATGGCTTGGCATGCCTAGTGGGTGAAACCGTTAGAGATGAACGGTTCAGTGAAAGAGACCTGTTGGCACGCGTGCGACAGGAAGGCCAATAGCGACAGAATGAAGACGTGGAGAACCGCCACGATGAAGGAGACGCTACCAGATGCCAGCAAGCTGGTTTAGGGAAACCGACACAGTTTTGTAAACCCTAAGGGTTTTTGGGTTTAGGTCTTCGGCATTGTAAAGACATGACCTTCGGGCATGGTCTATTTAAGAAGACAATTTTGTATGGGATGGGGTTACTCTTTGTGGTTACTTTTTGTTGTTACAGTTTTGGGTTCTGGATGTTGTATTGTAAAATATCTTTTGAGTTAAGAAGGCTGTAAAGGCTCTGCAGCTGTGTGCACAGAGACCTATCTGAGACGAAGGAGAGTCTGTAGCTGAGTGCGCAGACTAAGAACGGTTGTCCCCATCCCTTTTAAAGATATATATTACCAACCGTTCTTGTGGACGTAGCTTCCCACCCGGGGGAGTGAACCACGTTAAATATTGTGTTGTGCGATTGCGTTTTATGAATGAGTGATTATCTATGTTTTATGTAAATGAATATCTAGATGTTTCCTTGCATGCTGTTATGAGAGAACTGTTGTATGCATTTGCCATCAGAAGAAGTATGGAGATGATATGTTAAGTTATGCATGAATAGATGAATGGTGAACATTTAGCTTATGTTTGAAGACAGTGAATCAGTTAGTTGGTTAAGTGTTAAGAGATCACTTAAGTACTTCCTTATGCGCAATAGAACAATGCATAACAGTTAGATTATATCAATAGAATATGCTCAAATCATAACCATACCAAGTGAATGAACGAATAAGTAGATGGATAATCGGCTGAGTAGTTGAACGAGTGGATGAGTGATACTCAGTTCAACACCTTAAACGTTTCTGTGTGCTCAAAGTATAAAGTTGAATCGAATTGTTCGCAGTCCCAGTAGAAGTCCTGCGGTAGAAGGACTTGGTAGTGCAGACCGCAGCGTTGTCCATCGCTGTGCAGTCCCATCTCGCAGTGCATACCCCTTGTTGCGCTGCGCAGTACGTCCGTCCACGCAACTCATCACTTACTTTGGAAAACTGATTCTGCAATACCCCATAGATACACCTCGGGTGAGACCTCAACCTGCTCACAGGTTGTTGCCGAAAGGGCTGGTGCGAAGGGGTTTTGTTGGTCAAAGGGAAACCGCAAAGAACATGGGTCTTATAGAAAACCTTTGGGTCAGTTATAGCCAATAGATAGTACCTGTGAGAGCAGAGATTATAACATTTTCATCTTCACTTGATGAAGCATCACTTTCTGCCCTAGCCTTCTTCTTGGGGGGTTCATCATCCTCAGCAACATGAGCATGGTACCTCCTTTTGCTGCCCTTCTTCTTCTTGTTGAAGTTGTTGTTGTCCCTTTTATTCTTGGGACAATTTACAGCAATATGTCCCTTCTCATTACATGGAAAACATATTCTCTTCTCTTTATGCTGATGGTGGTGTGAAGATTTCTTGAAATGAGATGGCTCTCTCTTGGGATTTCCTTTCTTGGTGTGTGCTGTGAGAGCTTGATCTTCATTCCCCATCTTTTCTTCTTGGGCCACCAGCCTTGCTTCTTCTTGTGAGCATTCCTCCCACAGTCTGCTGAAGGAGATCAGTTTTCTTCTTGCACAGATTCCTTGGATAAAGGAATCCCATGACCTAGCTAGGCCATTCAAAGTGGTCATAACAATTTCACCATTCTCCACCACTTCATCCACAGCTTCAAGTTGTTCCTTGATCTGAGATACCTTAGAGAAATAAGATTGGATGGTCTCTCCATTCTGAAGCTTTACCCCTTTCAATTGATTCCGCAGAGTCATCTTCTGATTTATGTTCTTTCCTTCAAATAGCTTGGTCAGGGAATCAAACATCTCCTTGGGTGTCTTTAGAGATGACACATGTGGTATAAGATGGTCTTTGATAGAATCAGCAATGATCCTCTTTGCCTTGACCAAGTTCTTCTTATGCAAGGCCTTAGCCTCTTCTTCCTGTGGGACAAGGACCTCAGAACTTATGTAAGTATCTAATTCATTTTCTTCCAGGATTAACCCAATCCTATACTTCCATACTCAGAAGTTATCAGCCCCTTCAAGCTTATCCTCAAGCTTGGTGTGGTGAGACATCTTAAAGAGTACTTCAAATGGAAATAGAAAATATTTAGGTCTTACCACTTGATTTGCAGAAATCTGGATATGGTGTTGGATTAGGGTTTGTCAGAGAAACCCTAAAAATTAAAAATGTGAATTTCAAACTTTTGAAAGGATAAAAAGATGCGCCTTGATGAGCTGATCAGCCCGGTATATTCAGAATTTGAAATCTGCAAAGTTTCACCCTTCAGAAATGCCTTTTAGTCTTCCTGGATTCACTAAGGAGGACCCTGAATTAGGATTTGAGTTTCCCAGAGCTTCACCCAACCAAAAAGTTCGATCCAAAGCTCTAAACTTCTATTTTTCCAAGGAGCTTCCAGCTATGTCCTCAGATTTAAGAAATTCCTGTTTTTGTGGAAACCCTAATTTTTAGGGCCAAAAATGAAAGTGCCCAGGATTGAATTCTGATTGGACAGAAAGATGCGCCTTGTTGAGGAGAGTCAAAATACCCTACTGCCTTTCAAGATCTGTGGAGAGAAACCCAATAAATAGGAAACCCTAGTTTCCGCAACTGCATAGTGTCTTCTTCTCAGGTTAGCTCTGATACCATGTTAATTTTTTAGCATTAATTCAACATACTCTAGGATCTTTACTAAGAGAATAACATGTACAGCATATCAAGTATAACAATGCATATCAATCACACCAAGCAATCACATGAGACAATAGACACATAGAGTTTCACTGGGGAAAATCATAAAGGTGAAAAACCCCACAACTTTCTCAAAGATAGAAAGAGGAATGATACAACCCAAGTACACAGAGATAGTCCTCCTAGCAGCTAAACCTCCTCCTCCACTATTGCGCCACTTTCCGAGTAGTGCAGAAGTGAATAATGAGATGATCAAATAGAGTGACTCCCGCACTCTATTTATACATGACCTGACCTGCCTAATAAACTAGCAGGGCCGACTTGTCTAACTCAGTCTAATAACCCATGGTAATGCTAATCAGGGCCGACCCCACACTTGGTGGTCTAATAACCCATCACATGCAAGTTGCGACACTTGTGACACTTGTCAATACAAATGACGACACTTCCGTATAGAGGAATAATAACATATCTATAGGAGTACAATATACATAGGTGAAATACATTCCGAAGTTACATATACATCAACAATGATATGGGAGAGGAACCTATTAAGTCTAGTGGCTATGAATTAGTTAAAATCGTGTAGGATTGTGAAGAACCTGCAACATTTAATGATGAAAATGCACAATATATCAGAAATAGAAGAACACATGAGAGATTTATTGATCGCAGGCCACTTCGAGGGGGAAACCTCCTTTGAGAAAGCTCAATACAATTAAATCGTGGATGCTTTCGTTGGCCTCAACACGTAATTATATACTAAGTATATTTTCCAATACTATGGATCAATACCGTGAAACATATAATACTACGGGACGACTTACAAAGAATATGCGTCCAATATTGTGGGTCAATACCATGGAACATATAATACTATGGGCTAATAGAAACTATGGATTAATACCATGGAACATATAATACTACGGGACGACTTACAAATCATATGCGTACAACAACAATATACTAACAAAGTAAAGAGAAGGGTTGACATGGGTTCTTAACATCCCTTCCCCCTTAGAAAAATATTTTTCCTCAAAGCTTTATATGTGGAAATTGATGTTGAATCTGAAGGAGTGGTTCCCATATAGCATCCTCTGGTTGAATTCCATGCCACTGAATTAATACCTATGTGATAGATCGAGAGCGAAGATGACGAGTGCGCCTATTGAGGATGGCCTCCGACTCCAAAAGGATGGATCCTTCATTATCCAGTTCTGGTAATATAGTTTTTCCTCTGATGTTGATGCCAAGAACTTTCTTCAGACAAGAGACATGAAATACTGGATGAATGCGGGAAGAAGGAGGAAGTTCCAATTTATAAGCAACGAACCCAATCTTTTGAAGAGCCTTATAGGGCCCATAAAACTTTGGAGTGAGCTTATGATTCCCTTTGAGTTTTAGGTAGGATTGCTTGTAAGGTTGTAGACGAAGAAAAACCATATCACCTGCTTGAAAAGTGCGCTCAGAACGATGTCGATCGGCTTGTTGTTTCATTCGATTTATTTCCATGTGAAGATTGTCCTGCAAAATGCGAAGAATCTGATCGCGGTTTCGAAGAACCATGTCAACTGCCTGAACTGGTGAACTGCTGTGGGTGTATGGAAGAAGAACTAGTGGTGCCTGGCCATAGACTACTTCATATGGAGTCATTTTAGATACAGTGCGGTAGGAGGTATTGTAACTCCATTCAGTGAGAGGGATCCACTTTTCCCACGGATGTTGTTGTTCGGAGGTGAAGAAACAAAGATAAGTTTCCAAACATTTATTGATAATTTGAGTCTGACCATCTGTTTGTGGATGATACCATGAACTCATCTTCAGTTTGGTGCCAGTGTGGCGAAATAGTTCTTTCCAAAAATGACTAGTGAAAGTTGAATCGCGATCTAAGACAATGGAAGAAGGGATTCCATGAAGACGGAATATTTGGTCCAAGAAAATTTGTGCGACTGAGGAGGTTGTATATGGATGGTTGAGGGCACAAAATGACTATATTTGGAGAGGCGATCAACCACAACCAAAATCACTGTATTCCCTCCATATTTAGGGATCCCTTCAATGAAATCCATAGAAATATATGTCCAAATCCGTGTAGTGATGGGAAAGGGTTCGAGCAATCCCGAAAGGAGTGTCATTTCACCCTTGTTAAGCTGGAAAGTATCACATTCAGCCACCATCTATTGAATTGTCCTTTTCATTCCTTGCCAAAAGAAGTTACGTTGTTCCCGCTCATATGTTTTGAGGATCCGAGAGTGCCATGCCGATGGAAAAGCATGGAGTTCATAGAAGACATCTTGTTGAAGATCTGTGCTCTAGGGAAGCACCATATGACCCTTGTATCTCAGGGAAGCACCATCCCAAGAGTAATGCGGTACAACAGAGGGGTTGTTGGCCAACCGTTGGATGATTTGAGATAATGAGGAGTCATTGACATAGCCTTGTTGAACAGATTGCAACCAATTTAGAACAGACATAGAAATAGATGAAAGAGAAAATTGGTCATCAAATGTGTGAGAAAAAGCATCTACCACCAGAATTTCCTTACCCTTCTTGTAAGTGATCTCATAGTCATAACCCATGAGTTTGCTAACCCATTTCTGTTGCGCTAGGGAGGAGACCCGTTGTTCCAGGAAATATTTCAGACTCTGGTGATCAGTCTTGATGCAAAAATAATTCCTTAATAGTTATGGTTGCCACTTATGTACTGCATGCAAAATAGCCATCATTTCCTTCTCATATGTAAAGAGGCGGCTAAATTCTTACAGGGAAGGGATTTTGAAGGTGGCAATCCCACTGGTTCAGCAAAGGCACCTACATATCTATCCAAAATTTGTTGTAGATCCAAAGGAGTAGTGGAGACCGTTGATGGGTGCATTTGAATGGAATGGAGCTGAGCGATGACACCATGTGAATTCTTCTTAAGGATATTTTCCATGCGATGTGAACTGATGATGCAGAAAGACCTTGGTTGTAAGCTCGTCAATGTGTGTTTTTTCCCATTGACTGAAAACTGCATCCAAAGTTCAGCAAAATCCCATAAGATGGGGCCAAGTGTGCATAAACATTGAGCGCCCAAAACCACATCACATCCGCCTAAGGCCAAGGAAAACATGTCAGAGCGCAGGTAATGATCTGCCATAGAGATACGCACATTGCGACACTTCCACTTGCAAGGTGAGGTGCCCCCATTGGCAATCATGACTTCAAATTTGGAACAAGGATGGACAAAACAATAAGCCTGTTTGGCGATCCGAGGGTCAATAAAGTTATGAGTGCTACTGGAACCAAGAAGTATTGTAAGAGGGACATTCTTGAAGTAACCCCTAACTCGCATTGTTGGGGAGGTGGCGACTCCGGCTAAAGCATGGAGAGATATCTCTGGGTGGTCGTCCTGAGATGGAGGGTCAACAGGAGGTTGTTGAATGTCGACTTGATCATCTATTGTATCTGGAGCTTCTTCACCAAGTTCAGAGGTAGGCAAAGAATCCAAATCCAAGAGATAGATACTTTGCTCGACACATCTATGTCCCCGAGTGAATTTCTCATCACAATTATAAAAAATCCCTTTTTCTCTACATTCCCTCATCACTGCTTCAAAAAAATGCTTGATAGGAGTTGGTCGAGGAGATGGTGTGATGGGAGGTCGTTGGGAAACCATATTACTGAATGGAACAAAAGTGGATTTGTAACATTGTTGGGCTGTGATCTTGTCTTTCGCCAACTTAGCCAACCCTAGGACTTCCATCATTGTGTTGGTACAAAACATTTTGACCTTTGATCGGATTGCATCCTTGAGACCATTGATAAAACAACTCCTGTAGAATTCATCAGAAAATCATTCTGTGTAATTGGCCAGTTTCTCAAATTATGTCTGATACTCTCTCACAGTGCCAATTTGGCGAAGTTTAGTGAGTGCGCCTGTGAATTCATCAAAAGCACCAGGACCAAATCGTTGCAAAAGGAGTTAGCAAAAATCTGTCCATTTTGGCTCTTCATGAGCCTTGATGTACCAACGGTACCATTGAAGGGCTTCATGTTCCAAATGTAAGGATGCAAGTGGAACTTTGTTGACATCAAAAGTATTATGCGGACTGAAATATTGTTCTACCCGGTATATCCATCATGTCGTATCATTACCATTGAAGCGAGGAAAATCAAGCTTCGACCCACAAAAATTGCTGGAAGAAGAGAACCCAGTGTATGCAGAAGATCATGGCTGCCGTTTATTGTTCATGGATGAATGTTGAAGATGGAAGCTGAGAAATTTTTCATCGAGATCGTGGAGTTTGGTTTTGAGAGTTGTAAGTTCTTCCTCCATGATTTTTTCTCTTGCGTGGGTGACAACCATAACCAAGAGTTTTTTTTTTGTGAATGGGTAGAAAATAAAAAACATAAACTTATTTAGTAAAGGAAAATTTGGATTTGGGAAAAACTCTGATGGGTAATTGGGGTTTGACTAGGTTCTAGACACTTTCTAATGGACAGGGAAGCATAAAATCGGGATTTTAGAAGTGGGGTGAAAGAATGAGAAATTTTTTCAAAGAGGGACAAAGAAGCAGAAATAGGAAATGAACACTTTGGCAAATTTTGAAGGATATTGGGTGAAAATCGAAGAAGTTATGGAAAACCCTAAAAATAGACAAATGTGGGATTTATGGATTTGGGAAGTGGAATTTGGGATAGGGTCCTCAGGAATGAAATGTCCAAAATGGGATTGCAGGGTTTTCGGTGAATTTTCAAGGGAAACAGAGTTAAAACAAAGAAGATATGGCGAAAAAACAGTTATTTTATTTTTTCCGGAATGGATCTGCAATGGCTCGGAATTGATCTGCAACAGTTTTGGAAAGATGTAATCTGTGATTTATCAGCTGGAAATAGATATGGACCCCAGGTATGCGCGGCTTCCTAAAGGTTCAGGGGATTCACTCTGCCACCAATGCAGTCTAACAACTTGCGTATTGGGGCAGTACCCCTTGGCTCCACGACTCAGGTACAACTGATAACCCTTTGCCACAAATGAAAGCTCTTGGTTTACCTCACGGGTCGGAACTAGTAAATTAGGTAGGGGTCGTTTCCCTTTTCGCTAGCAGGTCCTCTCAATGGGACAACTACTTCGGGGTTCCTGTGGTACTCCTCACAATGAGTTTTAGGGCCATGCTCAAGTACTTCCCACAATTAAGCGGGGTAGCGATTATTCTCGGATCCGAACTTGCAATTGAAAGGGACAATACAGATGTGAAAAAACAATTTGGCAGAAATTCCACCCAACGAGCCCAAGAAAGTGCTTTGATACCAAATGTGAGGAACCTGCAACAATTAAATGATGAAAATGCACGATATATCAGAAATAGAGGAACACAGAAGATATTTATTGATCGCATGTCACTTCGATGGGGTAACCTCCTTTGAGCAAGCTCAATACAATTAACTTGTTGATGCCTTCATTGGCCTCAACATGTACTTATATACTAAGTCTATGCACCAATACTATGGATCAATACCGTGGAACATATAATACTATGAGATGACTTACAAAGCATATGTGTCCAATACTATGGATCAATACCATGGAACATATAATACTAAAGGATGACTTACAAAGCATATGCGTCCAAAAACAATATACTAACAAAGTAAAGAAAAGGGTTGACATGGGTTCCTAACAAGGATACCACGCAAATGGAAATGGGATGGAATTAGTTAAAGGAGGAAATATTTTTTGCTTTGGAAATTAGAGCTAGGAAATATGAATTCATTCATCCTCTCAATTTCTACTTAATTTTGATGTTCTCTATCATCTGATGAAGATCATAATTCCTGATATGCAAACATGTTTAGTATACTTTGTGCCCTTATGAAATTCAACGGAACATCATCATTAAGACTTATGACATCCAATAGAAAATTACAAAATTAGTATATGCAAGTATGGATGAACCACATGGAATGGGTGTAGGGGAATGATTTTACTCCTAGCCATATGCAATCCAGTGGCATTGCCACAATTGACCTAGGACCATGGAGTCACATAGGAAAATCCTCTTTTATGTCATGTATGGTAATTTATATTAAGAATGCAATCACATCACCATCATAGGACATGAATCCTCTTGCACATTAGTTACATTTTTTCACATACACTCAATTTGCATGTCATAAGTTCCCTTGAATTTATACCAAGGTATGGGCTATATATATACATTGTATTACACATACATTGTGCATTATCACATGGTCCATATCCAAAAACATGCAGTTGGAAATGGGTGTTACATTTCTCTCCCCTTTAGAATAATATTGCCCTTAGTATGGTCTTCTTGCTTTCCTAATTTAGTAGGTCAAATCATTGTGAAGGGATCGAGCTATCTAATCACCCCCAAGGATAAAATATTCCACATGGGTGGCCTTGATATCATATAAGGCAATTTATTTGTCACACATTTCTTATATTCATTAAGCATGTGGAATTGTTTCAAAAATTGCATCCCCTTTATAATGTCTTGTTGCATTTTACTTTGACTTTGTAACTAATACAATGCTTGGTAGTTAGAATGGATTATAATTTCCTTCCCCAAGAGACAATGTTTCCATTTCTTCGTTACCTATACTAACACAAATATATCATTGTCATATGTAGGGTAGTTAAATAATACTCCATGGAACTACTCTAATTATAGAAAATTGGTCATCCTCCTTGCATAAGGGATGCCCCATTAGAAAATTGGTCTTACCTCTTTTGTTTTTATGGCATGGAGTGAAAATATAGCTTGGTTCTACTAATTATACTTATGACAATAATTGGGATCAAATTGATCAATAATAGATTTGCACTTGCAGGTACCGCCAAACAGGTCTCTGTCAGATCTATCTTTTGAGAGAAAAGGTAATTTAGGAGGAATAGGGGAAAGTGAGACATCCATCAAATGTAACAGTTTTAGATAAAGTACTAGAGGTCAAAAGATACAAATAAAATTCCATATACACATGGAATTTGTTTTTGTTGAAGGAGAAACTTATTGTTATGATGATGAGACAAAATATGACATTGAGGCCCCTCGAGGTACACACATCTAGTCAAATAGTGGGAACTAAAACAACTTCTGCAATTGGACACTAAATTTTTTCTTAATGAAAGAATGTATCACATTGCACCATCATTTATACATGGTCTCAGACTGTTTTCCATGGATGGCATAAAGGTCAAATATGGAGGGGTAACTAAATTGATGGATAATTATGTTGAACCATGTTATAGTTATGGAATTTGGATTAGGCTTGCATAATATATGAGAAGCATGCATAGATATGTAGTTTTCTGCAAACTATATACAAATAAAAGACTCTAATCAAAATAAAGGAGAAACTAAATATATTGAAGGAAGGCCAAAAACTTCCAGAAATATTCCACGGTTTGTAAATAGTATACAACCTCGAACAACTATAAATCCACCCAATTGCATCTTTGAGGCATGTGAAGGAAATTGAGTAGTGGTATGTGCAATAAAAGCAATAGCACTGGGGAAGGAGTTAATGATAAATTATGATTTGAAATTTGAATTGAATATTAGAAATGCTAAAACCTACAATCATTGGGGTACTTATGTTTTATTCTTTACATATTGAATTGATGAAATGTTTCATTCTTTACATAACTCTCTCCATGTATTTTGATGTAAATAATATTATTTTGTATATTTTGGAAAGATGATCATGGGAAGGCACATGCACATATTGTAGAGCCACCTATAAAATAATAGCTCACTTTGATTTCTTAGATCTCTTTAATTTTTAGTAATTTTTTAAAAATTATTGTTATAATAAATTGTAGATGTTATATGTCAGTAGGACTCCATTCATGATCCCATCACATGTGATGATTATGATATCTATCTTGATGACCCAAACCAATAAGAAACTATCCATAAGATAATATGAAAGACTGGTAAAGAATTGTTTTCATTATTTTACTCCAATTCATTTGAACCAATATAGAGGCACAAAGTTTTGGTCGAAAGACTAAGGAAATTGCAAGTATACTACAACTTAAGTTGTGTAATTTATCTTGTTCAATATTTTACTATTTGATTTAATATTATATTAACTTGGAACAAAAAATATTTTTGTTTAGAACATGAGTATCATATTTTTCTTCAATAGAGGCTCAACCTAGTGTTGGCAGCAATGGCACAACATCAGCAACTATGCCATCACATCCCCCACCAACCACCAATAACATAGCCACTAGATTACATCCATCCCTATATCCTACTAATATTTCCTTGTCTTCTCCTCCCATCCTTGTTGGTATGCCACTTATCTTTAATACTCCTAGTTCAACTTATGGTCACTCACATGACACCCCTGTGCATGGAACAACTCCCCATGTAAATGTTGGTGGAGGTGGTGTCCTCATACTTGGGTCACATGAACCCTTTTCAAGAGCAATTCATTTTAAGAGTATTGGGATACTCTCCATTGATATTCTCATGGATAAAAACCTAGCCCCATTGAAGCTACAAAAACTTCTAGGAAACTAACAATGAATTTATCTGCCACTATGTTATATGATTTTACTAATCTTTAATAATTTTTAATATTAATGGTTTAACAACAAAGAATATGTTTTGGAATCACCTACAAGAGAATGCATTATATCATCTTGTGCTAACCATTGGAACCATATTTAATCAACAACCTTCTCCTTTGAGGAAGGAGCTTCTAGATTACATGATTTGGAGATGTTTTCGACTAAGCTCAAGTAACCACTATTACATGTAAATATTTGAAAAGGATAAAAGATACATATATTTTTAATCTAGAAAAAATCCCTAGGTATGATCGACCTCCTACGATTCTTGAGAGAGAGTGGAAGGCTCTCCAGGAGGATGCAAAGGAAAAGGACATGAGAAGACAAGGAAAGACGCCTCCAAATGGAGGAAGGTAACATTCAAAATTTCACTAAGTATGGTATTTTTATTAAGTTCAAATAAAAAATTGCATTATATGATGACCTTAAAACTTATTGTAGGCTTAAAGATACATCCAAGGCTACCCAAGCCAGGTTAGAGAAGCACAACCAACAAAAACTTGGCTAGGATGGATACTTGAAATTGTATGCCCGATTTGTAAGTATGAAAATTATTCTACCATCTTATTACTGAAAATATGCAACCAGGTCATTATTGATATTGTTATAGAATGAAGGGGGTTGTCATTATTGGGCAAATGAATTGTTTTAAAGAAACAATGAATTACACAATCAACTAATTTTCGAACCAGTACTAGCCTTATTATTTCAAGATTGTCAAAACTATATGTGTAAGATGAAAATATACTTATGAACTAATTTTATCTATAATGCAGCACAGTGGAAAATCATTCAATCAAAACCATTTTGCAATTACTCAAATACTTTTCAAAAGAAACCTACTGGTACCAGGTTATGTATGAGCTCCACACCACACAATTCCAATCATTAAGTGATCAAAATAAACCCTAAAAGTTTCACTCAAATCAATACCCTGTAATATTGGTTAATCATGGATAGGATTAGAGAATTACTTGGAAATGATGACCACTCTATATCAAAACTATTAATTGCACACCCATTTAACATGCAATTTAATAATAAATATGAGCAATCCTACACAATCTTGTATTTAATGATCTTACTGAAACATAGACCATAATAGTTAAAGGACATTTTCACTATATAGATTAATGTTTTCAAAGCAAGTTCTTGCAAAACATATAAAACAACCTTATGTGAATTATGGTGTTGAAATCGTTACCTATATTAAATCCACACACACATTGAAACCTTGCAATCTACAATACACACCGTAACAGATCCACACATATAATACAATAATTGTCCTCAAGAGGGGGGAATTCCTCCCCTGAACAAAGTATCGATTCTAACTCTTTAATCGCTAACCAAAATACTTCACAATCCATGCATTCATATTGTGCTTAGTAAACACACACTTATTGAATTAAAGGATGGAAAATAACATATGCTCCCCAATCTCCTACTTCGTCACCCTCAAATTGAAGCCAATGACGTGTGAAGGTGATTTGTTATGATTAGGATGATCCTTTTTTTATATTGGAAATTATTATCGACCCTCCGGAATCATCTTATCGACATGATGAAAAATCATGCATGAGTGCCGTCAAATCAGGGGAGCCCAATATATTGCCAATTTGGGTGGTTTTTTGAATTAAGTGGGGCCAATATTATAGTGCCATTTCTCATTTCTAATCAATATCCCCCAGGATAAAAATTTGCTCATCCTTGGAAAATAGAAATAAGCACGCCATAGATACCTCTATGCATATCCTAAAAAAATGAATGCATAAAAGAGAAGAATTCATAGTTGACCACTAGCTTTGATCATAGAAGAATACAGTCAGAGGATGTAAAGGCAGGCGACCTGATCATAGCAATAGTGTGTTCTATAGTATGGGAGAAATGTGAAGTTAATCCAATGGAACAAAGTATTATGGAGGTCTGGAATTGCTAATCACTCTTAATGATTTAAAAACTAGAACTCACATTGGTGATAGAAATATGATGATGATGTTGGTACTAATGTTCGTGTTGAGATTTGGTTTTGAAGGAGATATAAATGATGTTGAAATTGGTGATGATGATGAAGGAGTTGTAAATGATGTTGAAACTGGTGATGATGCTAAAGGAGCTGTCAATGATGCTGAAGTTGGTGATGATGTTGAAGGAGTTGTAAATGATGTTGAAAATGGTGATGCAAACATGTAGGTGTTGTAGATAATGCTAAAAGAGTTGTGAATGATTTTGAAAGGAATTCTGATAATTTTGAAGTTATTTTTTATCATGCAATCAAATAAAGACGACCTGAAATGGTTGTATATGATATGTGGCAGTTGTAGATATACTACTTGAGCAAATAATACAAAGATAAGATGCAGGGGACTGCAAATTTTGAGCTATAAAAGATACATACCGAAGGAATTTTGGAGCAGTCAGTTATATAATTCTTTGATTTCATGGGACTAGAATTGAATTATTGGTTGTAGAAGTTAGTAACCCCAAGAATTGAAGCACAACTATATACTCAAGCTACAACAAATTGAATTCAATGTCTTATACTTTTTGTTTTTCATTTTTTGCTTATTATTTTTCTTCTTCTTCTTTTTTTCTACCTAGTAGTAACAACTAGCAAGCTGGTTTTCTACTACTATTGAGTCCTACAGTGCCATCAAGCTAGTTCTCACTACATGATTATTATTATATTTTTTCTCTTTCCCAATAGTAACAACCAACAAGTTGATTTCCACTGCAGGACTATTATTATAGTTTTTTTTTCTTTTTATTACTTTATTTATTTATTGTTTTGCTTCGAAAAATAAATCATTTTGATGCTGATGCAGGAAACAAATCCTCTACATCAATGTAATACCCCTAGTTTTGACTTGGAACGTATTTAATCAAAATTATGTAAATGATGTAAGTATGCTAGTATGGATTCCTAGTGTGGAGCTCAAGGCCAAGGCCTAACTAGTGAATGGCTAGGCATGTATGACGTGAATATTTTTATTTGGAACATGTGATTGGCTTATTGTACCAATTCAAAATCCATGTAAATATTATGTTGGAAAATAATAAAATGGTCCAAGATGGTTGTGTAAAGAGCACTAGAGGGGCTATGATTCCACCATAGGGGAAGAGGAAAGGAGGCCTATGGGAAAATAAATCCTATGTTGCCAAGTGTCAACCTTAGAACTCATATAATTGCTTCCATGTGCTTTAAATGAGCCAATTACCTTCTCCTAACTATTAAACCCAATCATTGAATGCATGTGTGAGGTTGGTGGGGAAAGTCACTTCATGCAGTAATTGAAGCATGGGGTTGGTGATAATTTCGTCAACTATTAGAAGTATTTTTCTTCTGTAGTCAGAAGCTATGCCAGTTTTCTTTTCACCATCATCTCATATCCCTTGGAGTCAGCACTCAGCACTCACTCTATCATTATTTCATGCATTTTTCTCTCTACGTAGAGATTCCTATTGTTGTTTGTGACCATTACCAGACTATGTATAACCCGAAAATTCAAATTTGGAGACAGAGCCACAGATTTGAAGGAGAATTAGATGGTTGTAGGTGAGGATAGAGGTTGAGAAAGCTAGGAACCCTTATCCATTGATTTTTGCTACTCATAGATGCTTGAGAAACCATAATTTATGCTACAAGAGGTTTCTCCAACAACATGCAGTAGATTTAAATCTTACTACACACGCTTTATAAGGGTTGGATTTCCTCAGGGAAGTTTGAATCATTGAAAGGGAATGTCTTCCTTGTGTTTTGTGTGGTACTTGGAAGGAGTTTCATGGTTGTAATGGCTAATTGAGATATCTGTAGATCTTTGTATGAGAATTTTCCTAAGCATAGAGAGCAGAACAGATTGTGGGTCGAGAGAGAGAGAAGCTTGTAGGTGTTTCCTTTTCCCTGGTGGCCTCATAGCACAACTTGGGGGTGTCCTCTCAGTAGAAATAGTATATGCTGGATAGAGTTCCTACAGATGGGTGGAAAAACACTCTTACACAGATAATATATGGCGGATATAGTGCCTATGGTTGGTTTTCTATATCTAAAATAACAACAATTTGTCATACAAAAAATTATTCTGACAATGGATTATGATAAAATTTTACTCAATGACCATTTGAAAGAAGTGGAATTTGATCTTCATTGAGATTTCTCAGCTTAACAGTCCCTTTTTCGAAGATTGTGTCTATCTCATACAGGCCCATCCACCTTGTGCAAAATTTCCCTTTAAATTATTTGAATCTGGATTCATACAATAAGGCCTGGTCACCCTACTGGAATGTCTTCTTCTTGGTGAATTTATCATTCCATTTTGCTTGCTGTTGTTGGAAAACAGAGGTTTGGTGGACAACAACTTGTCAAATTTTATCAAGTCCGTTGAACTAGTCGAGACAATGTTGTTATGCTTCAGTAAGGTCCAACCCAACCTACATGGTTGTCTTGATTGTCTTAACTTCAAATTTGATAGGAAGACAAAATTATTACCCTAAACGAGCTCATAGGGATTGAATCCCGTAGTATTTCTTTAGGCCTGAAGAGTTTCTAGAAGCATAGCAACCCAACCAGTTTGATGGAGTTGTAATGTCTTTGTTAGAATGGATTCCATTATTTTATTAGTGCTCGCCACCTACTCATTGGCCTGAGGATGATAGGGTGAAGTGACCCTATGCTTAATCTGGAACTTCTTAATAAGCCTCTGATTCAGGTAGGAAGTGAGATGATATCCACCATCTATAACTATCTCCCGTGGTACCCCAAACCAGAAAAAAATTATCCTCAAAGAGGAAATATGATACAACTTGTTCTATAGCCCATGGAAGTGCCTTGGATTCTACCCAATTTGTGACATAATCTGTGCAAACTAGAATGTGTACCTTGGAATGATATGGATGGTTGATTGGCCCTACAAAGTCTAAAGCCCGTTTATCAAATGGTTCAATCACAAGTTGGGTCTAGAGTGGCATCTCGTCAACTTTTCCATGCTAACACATCCTATAATAACTATTGTATCCCTTTACATTCATTTTTGCATCTTGAAACACATTAGGCCGATAATATCCCATCATCAGTACCTTATGACCCATCCTTTTATCAATAAAGTGTTTATGCAAGGCTCTTCAGGACAAGCCTTGATGATATCATAAATCTCTTCTTCTCAAACACAACATCGAATAACTAGGTCTAGTCCCATGTAAAAAAGGAATCCTTCAACCCAAGAATATCTAGCACTTTTCTGGATAATATGTTTCTTATCTCTCAATGAAAGGTGGCTTGGAAGATTCCCTACAACCAAATGGTTAGCAATATCTACATATAAAGGGGTGTTAATAGATATTGCAAAAAGATGTTCATCAAGGAAGTTGGCTTCAACAGGTATAACATCACCATCATTAGCAAGTTGAGAAAGGAAGTCGGCAACAAAATTATCCCTTCCAGGCCTATCAATGATGGTGATGTCAAATTCTTGTAACAGCAGTAACAGCCTAGTCATCCTACCATTAGTAACAGGATTATCCATTAAGTAACAGATGGTAGAGTGATCAATATATATATAAAGACTTGATAATCACTTATATAGTGACATAATTTATTAATTGAGTGGACAACAACAAGGAATTATTTCGTGGTTACCATATAATTATGTTCCGCAAGAGATAATTGTTTGCTAATAAAGTAGATGGTGTATGGTTTCTTCCCTTCTTATTGTTGAAGTACTGCACCAATAGTGGTGTCTGAGGCATCCATCGAAATGTGAAAAGGAAATGACCATTCAATACCTCTAAGAATTGGTTCCTCTGATAATCGTTCTTTTAGTGCTACAAAAGCATATTGACACTCTTCAATCCAATGAAAGGTTGCATCCTTAGAAAGTAACAAGAACAAAAGAGATGTTATTCTAGTAAATTGCTCAATAAATTGATGATAATAGCCAAGATGCTCAAGGAAACTACGTACCTCTTTATGAGTTTTTGGAACTGGACGATTAGTTATTACCTTTATTTTCTCTAGATACACCCTAATACCTTTAGCAAAAATGTGTTTTCCTAGAACAATTCCTTCAATGAGTATCATATGACATTTTTCACTGATGAGAAAGAGGTTAGTGTCCCTACATCGTTCAAGCACTTTCTTAATATTAGATAAAGCTTCATCAAATGTATGGGCTTATGTCGTGAAATAATCCATGTATATTTCAACCAAATCATGGGTTAGTTAAAAAAAAATCACTAATACAACATGTTGGCTACCAACAACCCCCTAGGTTTCTAACCCTCGCTAAAATGCAAATTCCTTTTACAAGAGGGGATACATCACAAATTAATTTGGTCATTAGGCATGGGTTTGAAATTTTATTTCATTTGAAAGGATATATTTTAGGAGTGCCTTCAGAATATTTGATTCTGAAGCTACTCCCAATTACAAAATTCCTTGGGGAAAGAAGTTTGACGTAGATTTAAATAATGAGCTTATGTTCGGTTATCTTCTTGATCAAATTATTTGTTTATCAAACATAAATTCGTGTTTGGTCAATCATTGAACAATATTCAAATTTTTGCAATTGCTAAAATTCCTATTTTAAATTTGGTTTAGATCAAGGAGTTAAGCCTATCGAATTTCATTTAAGATATTGTGAAATTAACTTATTATTGTGATCTTTCCATTATCTATTTGTGATATTTAGTAGCTATATATTTTTGGAGTATTATTATTAAAAAGAGTATGGATAAAATTATTTTTGTGATGACCAATCATATAACTGATTAATTTTGGGTCAAATCTATATGATGTTACATCTTTTAGATGTTAAATAAAAGGTCCTCTTCTTACATTTTCATGTTCAAAAAACATATTATTTCAATGATTTATTTTGCCTATCTGCTCAAATATGCACTAGGATATTAGTGGATCGCATGTATCATTATATTGTATGCACTCCTTTCGTATTCAACTTTCAAACATTCGCAGGGTTCACTAAAGTTCATAATGATATTTATTTATGAATAAAATCGATTTCAATCTTATTAATCTTAAAACTATGTGAACTTTGTTAATTTTGGTTCTTTTGAATCGGTTTGATAATGGTTGATCATGCATTTGTCAAACCATGAGATTAGTCAGGATAACTTGTTTTCAACTGGTGATGAAAACACAAACACATGCCATCTTTCCATGATCCTGTGATAATTATTCGCTCAAACGTGGATTATCAATTGAGGTTTCGATGTAACGAGCATATCGAATGTTTTGTACTTAGTCTTACTGCACTTTCATTATCTCTCAAGGCTTGTTGAGATATGTCCACGTATGAATTTGATCTCTTACCAAATTGACTTTAGATCTTATCAATCATGTGATTAACCTTTAAATATTGAATGAGATTGATCTTTGTCAACATGGGAGGTGAATTATTATGGTTTATTGACAACTGGCAAGTAGATTACAAGGATATGTCATTTCAATTATAAATACCTAGTGTTTCATAATTTCCTCAAATCACTAATGTGTATGCTCTCAAAATTCAAAAAAGCCCTAGCCTGCAATTGTTAGTTCCGATCATTCAGTCTTAGTAGTGTCTCGGTACAGGTCGATCATGGAAGTGAAGGTAGTTTTAATGATTTTCGGGACAAAAGCTTGGAAGACGGGTATGAGAGAAGCCATGTGTTTCTATTCTGTGTTTTTCCAGTCTCATTGCCTTGGTCACAAACCTTCATTCTCTGTAATGGCTCCTATCAGTAATTTTGAGCTATTTGGAAATGAAATACTTGAAGTAGATCTTGAGTCTACCAAGAAAATTTGAGGAGATAGATTGGACATACTTTTTCAGGAAATTCAATAGGCACAACGTGGAAGTTACTAAACATTTTGCATTGTCTTTTGATGGTGACCTGATGTTTATGTTAGCATTCAAATGTTCCCCTATAAATCTGTTGTTTTATCTACTTAGTAGTTTGAAGAAAATGGCATCTACTGTGCAAAAGACTATTGGTGATCTTAAGAGGAGTCTATTTCATCATGGATTGGTAAAAAATTTGGTTCAATATCAGCTCAATCAATTGGATAGGGTTTGGGATAAATTCTTGCTTCAAAATGGGTTTGGCATTACTTTTTCCTGGCCTGCGCCCTTACCCACCTTACCCAAAACCCGCAAGAAACATAGATCTCCCTTACCTTCAAGCTCTAATGAATAAACAAAAACAGATATTGCTGGGAAAGTCTCAATTAAACCTTCTGACAAATATCCTTCTCAAGATAAGGGTTTTGACTCTCATTTGAATACTGAAAAACTTAAGACTTCCAATACAGACAATGACCTAGTTTTTCATGTCTCTGTTGAAACTATTGAAGGGTTTGATC
This sequence comes from Larix kaempferi, assembly GCA_027924585.1. Classification (NCBI taxonomy): domain Eukaryota; kingdom Viridiplantae; phylum Streptophyta; class Pinopsida; order Pinales; family Pinaceae; genus Larix; species Larix kaempferi. The sequence continues at coordinate 1,188,803 of BSBM01001292.1, forward strand.
ACTAAGATAAATTTCACTCCGTCTCCTTCATTTATGACCTTAGTTCATCTTCCACTAAAGAGAAAGGTAAAATGTTGTCGATGGTCAATTGTGAAAATCGTAAAAGTAAAACCAAGATAGCCAAGGTAGAGGATGAAGGCCAAACTAGCAAAGTTGCAATTGATGTAATGACATGAAGGATTACCAGGTGCATGGCTCCCGCGCTCCTGTAAAGGATAGACTTACAAGATGACAAACCACATATCATTGAACTCAGTGCGTCTGAAAACAAAACATTAAATGTCCAAGAAAACATTGATATCATAAATCAAATCGACCCTAAATTTAAGTATGACTCGAATTCTGCTACTTGGGATATAAATGCCGGTAATGATTGTCGCTCTGCTCAATCCAACCAAGAAGTAAATCAAGAATTTAATGAGATTTGTCAGGAAACTCAAGACTAGGACAGTGAACCCTGGAACAATCTGTAAAAGAGGCTCTTAATCATAGGGTTTTATGGCTTGAAACCAAACTCAAAGAAATGGAGTTAAATAATGGCATTATTAAGGACGAGATAATAAGTTTAAAGGTTGAATTAATAACCCGGGTTGACAAGTGGAAAGTCGTGAAGGTTAAAAAGGATAAGTACAAGGCTTCTATTAATACGTTGTTCAAGAAGAATAAGAGGTTACTCAAGCAACATAAACTTAAACTTAAGGCTAAGTTGTCAGAAGCAAGGAGAAGCACCCTTGTACAAGTGTCCATTGACCCTGCACATAAGGCTTGATATTTGGGTCTTGTTAATATCCAATTTTGGTGTGTTTTGGTTATCTTTATTATCCTATCTTTACAGTGTTTCTTACACGTCGACCACTACAGGTAAATCATTTTATTTGTTTCCTTAATCTTTTAGTTTAATAGCTTTTATGGGGATACCTACAGAATCAAATATTTTGTAGGCATCCTTGCATCATAGTATTTATTTTGCAATTACCAAATTTTTTAAAGACACTTGTTTTAATTTCAGAACCTCTAATTTGATTTGCTTGTTGTGACGGGTGCTTTATTCAGTTCATTCATTATGACTAAGCTTCTCGTGTCTCTCGATTGTAATTTTGGTCCTATAAAGTCTATGTTTAGAGAGTCTAAAATGGGGGGGTTCGACTTGGAGCATGGACAATTGTTGATAGGAGCTTGCGTACTGTTACTTTATCATAATTGTGAGTCTTGTGAAGATAACATCATGTATACAATATCAGTGTCTCTTTTGAATTTTAGTTCAAATACATTTATATGACTCATGTTATTTTATCTATGCAATTACATGAATTCTTAGCATATTTTTTGTGTGATTATGAATGAGTCAATTTTATTACTTCTCGGGCACATGTTATTCTGAAATTTAGTTATAGTAATCACATTATCATATTGTACTAATGTTCTATTATTATTTTATGATTTATGTGGTGAAATATTAATGTTGTTTTGATTGGATGATCAGTTGTATACTTGGCATTCTGTTAGGATACCATATATTCTTCAAACCAGATTTCACGATAATATCAATAACTAATCCAAATCACTCCTTGCCAGGATAGGACAAATTGGTTAGAATTAGTCTAAGTAATTTAGCAGCTACTAAATTTCACTTAGAATAGGTTATGTTGATTAGATTAGGAATTTTTGTACTTAGTTAGACAATAGGAAATAGCCGCAAATAAACAAAGAAAAACAAACAAACAAACTGAGACTCTTTGCTTTGGAGAGCAAACTACGAAGGTAACAGGGCCTCAATCACATGAGAGACAATTATTTCGAACATATGAAGGGTTGTTTTAAGCACTTTGTATGGATTGTAATTCTGTAGTTGGCCACTCGACTGAAAATCCGGCCAACACAACCCCTTGGAAAATGATTAATGCATTGCAATGAAGGAAAGGTAATACTCTATAGCAAAATTTTTCCAAAGGACAAGTAAAAGTGGTTTTGTCCTAGTCCTCAAGGGTGATTTGGTTCTGATTGTAGACATTGAACCCATAAAGAAAAGAAAAGAATTGTTTTCCTACTAATGTATCGAGAACCTGATCAATAAAAGGAAAAGGAAAATGATCTTTATGAGTGGCTTTGTTGAATTCTCTATAATCAACACAAATCCTCCACTTGCCATTATTTTTAGGGATGATTGCTAAGGGTGAGAACCACTAGCTATCGGATGTTGGATATATGAAGTTTGCACTAAAGATTTTTTGTAATTATTCTTTAACTATGTCCCTCAAGAGCGGATTCATTCGTCGATGGGGTTGTCCGACTAGTCAGGAATCATTTTGGATATAAATATGATGGGTGCATAAATCAAGGTGTATTCCCTTCATATCTATATATTCCCATGCAAATGCATCCTTTTGTTCTTGCAAGAGGTGGATCAATTGTTCTCTAATGGAGATAATTGTGGATTGATGTTTGAAGTTTTCCCTGGCTCAATTTATACAGGTATGCTTGTAACATATGGTCGTGAAGTTGTGGTCAAGGGTTCTACAGATAAATTTGTCACATGATTCTCTAGAACAAAGGGTTGCATAATATCGTCCAAGAATTAGGAATTTGGTAGAGAGGATAAAGCTAGATTGTTAAGAATGTTATTAATCACATCATCTTCATTTTCTTCTTTGAAACAAATTGCCCTATCAATGGTGAGTATTGATAGTACGATCTCAATATCATATATCTCATCCCCTATCAACATAAGACTCTCAAATTATGTTCTTGTCCTAGTAGGGGAGTATATTGTAAACTCTTTCATGGATATTCCATAGGATATCATCATGTTACCAAATCTACAACTAATGCATGCATCAATTGTAGCCAACCATGGACTGCCTAATATTAGAGGGTGTCCTCCCAAGTAGGATTTTGGCTGTAAGACAATGAAATCAGTTGGTATTCCCATGAATCAAGTGAGATAACTATGTACTCTAAGATCCCTTCAATCCTAATGGTAGATCAGTCAGTTAGTTCTAAGACTGTAGGAGTTTTCCTGGGACACAACCTAAGATGTTCCATTGTCTCTTTGATCATTAATTTGTTGGCGACCCCAAGATCAATTAAGTTATTCATAATATGCACATTGTTGATGTAATCATCAACTGTTGGATTTCCTAGTTCTTTATCTTTGGGGTTAGGTCTACCAACTGACCAAGGACATGCACCATGGGTGGATCTCTTGGCTTCCTACCAAGATTCTTGATACAAAATTCTCTAATATTTTTGGCATATAACGAAATGTCTCTGATTTCCTAGTGTTATAACATATTTTTCCACCTCTTTTCTTAGATGTATAATTTGGACTGAGTAATGTTCTTTCTCCACTTGCATACTTCCTTTGTGAATTTGATTCATTTGTTACCTCCTGAAAATATAAAATTCCATTTTTGTAGCAGATATGTGCCCTTCTAGTGTTTATACCACATCTACACATGCTATCAAGTGTCTATACCATGTATGAATTTATTTGGGAACAAAAAAATAAAATTAGATAAAATTTGTGTGAGTGGTACTGGTTTCTATGGTTCTCGACCTCCTATTTCTTGTTAATAACTAACCTAACTACTATAAATACTTGTCTAGAGTATAAAAGTGCCCAAGGGGAAGAAGAAGGAGGAAAAGAAATCATAATTATCATCATTATGCTGCTCTTTTTCTGTTGAAATCCACAAGCCCTTATTTCCTGAGTCTGCGAGTTGTTCCCTCATATTTGGAAACCCCCTGTTTCAAACAATAATTTCCCTTTATATCTTCTCAGAAAGAAGAAAAAATATTTCTTGGACCTGTCCATTGAGTAAAGAACCAGTATATTGAATTGTTATTTTGTGACCTGAGTGGAGGAATTTGGATGTTGGTTTCATAATGGTGCCATAGCAGTCACATGTTATATCTATCCTTGTATTTGTTGTTAATTCAATAAAGATCTCTCTTTTCTATCCAACTCAATGTGTTAATTTTATGTTATGGATATATGAAAACATAATTGCTTAATACATTAATTGATTTATTTTCATTCAATATTTTATGCATTCACAGGTAATAGCTATCTATCTTTTAGTTTGTATCTTCTTTGAATACAGGTGACTGAAGAAGTTATTGGACAAAAAGATTCTAAGGAGGATCGTCACCAAACTTTGGAATCCAGGTTGGTCTTCTTAATATTTCTTGTCCATTTATTAGTTAGTTATCAATGTTTGACTATATTTTTAGGAATCAAGGTTTTCTTTCGATTCATCACTCTATTATGGTTTTGACCCAAAATTGTGAGGGAATTTTTCCTTGCAATAGAATTGGCGACTCCACTAGGGATGTCTCCTTTGGGTTAGTTTAGGGTGCTTTTTTTTTCTTTTTATTTTTTGCTTTTGATTTATTTTCCTTGTCAGATTGGTGTAACATATTTATAGAGACCTAAATTTTATCTTAAATGCAATTTTGAAGAGTCTTTTTGAATCCTAGATTTTTTTCTACTATTTTATTCACAAAGACGTAGGATGTAGTGTACTAGGGCACATTTATATGCACCCTACAATGTACACAGGAATGTATTTCCTTGTAGATGCTCTTTTTGCATTGTAGACAATTTTTTTCTTTTGTTGTTTAGGTTATGAGGGCTTTGGACCTAGTATTCTGTGTCAAGCTCTAAGTAGTATTTTCAAAACAAAAAAAAAAAGATAATTGGTTTATGCTTTTTTTTAATCCTTATTGGGTATCCTTCTTGTTCCATAGCCAGGCCATGTCTACAACCATAAATAAAAATTTCACAAGTGTGGACAAAAGACTTAAAAAAAGGATTGCTAGATTTATAGGGTCTAGTGGGGATCTAGGTCTTTCTTAGATTTTCCAAATTCTAATTTTTAAGCCTAAAAAATCATCATTTAGTGTGTGTTTTTCGGTATGCGTTGAATGAAAAAGAAAAATTGAATATTGCATGAAATCAGAGTTTTTATTATGGTTCATTGAGAAATATCTTAGGCATTTTGATGTACTTGGGAGTGTTTTTCATATAATGGAAAAGATTATATTACTTTCAATATAATTATCTCATGAAAATCATAAATAATTGTCTGCATTGGTTACAATAATTTCTTTAAAAAGTTGAATCTTGCTTAGAATTTGAAAGGTTATGCTCGGTATTTCATTTGTTTGTAATTTTTGTATGGTCAAGTATCTATTTCAAAAGCTTAAGTAGTATTTTTCATTTTCAAGTAGTATCTTTTATATCAGTTTCAATTGAGAACATCATCTTTTCACACTTATGTATCCCTCTAGGTAACAACAAGTTCAACAACCATTAAAACAAACACTTAATCTAAAATCTACTGGACCTTTTTATTGATAGGGTTCACCAACTAGTTGAGGCTAGGGCCTTGGATTAGGTTGGAGAGTAAACTCTATGAGGCCATTTAAATTGAACATAGGAGTCTATCTAGGGAGTTTTAAAATGCCATTTTCGTATAAGTGTGGTTGGGAAACTCCTCTCAAACAGGATCTAAATATGAGGTCACATGAGTTTGAGTTGTAGAGATTACCCCTCCAATACTTGTCCAAGCATTTGTGGATTGTTGCGTATACAAGGGTTCCTTAAGTACACCTTTGGCCCTCTATGGTTCCAATTATTTTGGAGCTTTGGGCTTAGCTACCCTACCAATACTTAGAATTCTTATTGACATTTGTCCCCATGGACTCTAACTGTGAGTTGGTATCTTTAGTCGTTATTCCTAGGGATCACAAAGTTGACTACAAGGGGATTCCTACAGTACCTAAGATAGATGTTGTATCACACTCTCAGTACCCCTGGAGGGTGTTCCATACCTATATGGGATACTTGCACCAAGAATGGTTGTTATGTGAAGGTCATGGTAACTACTTCTTGCTCATTCATTCATTGGTATGAAGAATTAATCAACCTGTGTTGATTTCCGAAAGGTCATTTCCCTTTGGTGTATTTGTGTTGTTTCCTTTAGTATTTTTAGTGGTGTGCTCTTTGTTCTTGGTCAGCATTAGATATTTTATTTTATTTTTTATCACAATTTATGGCTATATTTCCTGCAGACACCAACCAAGGGACCCCTATGCAAGGGGATTCGTATGCTTTTCCATTTATTGGAAACATTGGTGCTTCCTTGATGACCACTTTGAATCTTCCTGGATTCACCCTGGGGATACTAATTTGGTTCTTTTCCACTCCAAATGTCTTGAATGCTCATGATTATTCTCAAGTAGTCATTATATGTCAAGAGCATTAAAACCATTTTCCTTCTTCACCAGTAACATATTGTCCTCCTTAGCCCGTGGGGGGCAGCTCAAGTGGTAAAGATGAGAAGTTGTAATTAGTTTTAAATGGAAGGTCACATGTTTGAATCCCCACAATATTACTCGTGCACTATGGTTTGGTCCCTATGGATGCACATATGGGTATAGTGGTAGTGGGATTGGATCCTTGGACCCCGTGTCACACAAGTACGATCCCAAATCCAGTTGTTGATTCCCCTAGTACTTTAAAAAAAAACATATTGTGCTCCTCTTTCAACCTCATGTGGTGAAAGTCTTAATACTAGTAACCAATATTATAAAAGGAATAGAAGGAGGGAGAATAGGAAGAAGATGCAAACACAAGGAGGCATGCCACCAACCACTACAAGTCATATTGGGGGGGATTCCCCTGCCACTGCAATTCATGCTGGGGGAAAACATTTAGTAACTGTAAGTCATAGTAAAAGCACATCACCAACCACTGCTAGTCATGTTGAGGACACATCGTTGATCAATGCAGGTCATATCAATGACAAGTCACCAGTCATTGCAAGTCATATTGGAGATAATTCATCAATCATTGCAAGTCATACTGGAGACAAGAAACCAACTATTGCAACTCATGTTGGGAGAAAGCAACAGGTCACTGCAAGTCATGATGGGGGAAAACAACCAACCAATGTAGTTCATGTTGGACATATTAACATTGTTGAGAAATATAAACGAATAGGATTCATGCATAAGTTCCCATGTAATATTTTCAAGGGATATCACCTTACTCACATGTACCCTACTATTTTAGAGGTACAATAAGTGTGGTCTGTGTCTTAAGGATCCTCTGCTCATGAAAACCCTATAATTTTTCAACAGCTTATTCAACCTTTGGTTGATGAAGTGATAGAGTTAATGTAATATTTGATTGATTCCACTCTTCCCTTAAAGAGTGTTGGCGTTGAAGTGGTTGAACCAATGCAATCTTTGGTTTATCCCACTCTTCCATTGGAGAGTGATAAGATTTGACTGGTCGAACTAATGCAATCTTCGGCTGACCCCACTCTTCCTTTAGAGAGTGATGTGCCTACCACTCATGTTTTATTCATTGCTAGTTCAATATTATATGGAAAATGGGTCACTCCATTCACTTTGAATGAACCCTCTCCAAGCTCTAGGATTAGTTCCTTTGATTGGAATAGTCCATGTGGGCCTCCCCTTCCTTATTCTGCACCCTTCCAAATAAGGGTTCAATTTAAATGCCACATGGTTTTTCATTGTATCGTAGATGAAGGAGCCTATGTTAGTATTTTATCTACATATGCTTGGGGAGGTTTGGGTTCTCCCAACCTTGTGCGGACTTCTATTCAGCCACTTGCTTTTGATAGAATAGCTAGTGCAACTTTGGGATTTCTTACTCAATTTCCTATTACATAAGGTGGGAAGACGGTCTTCGTCGATTTTATGGTTATGGAGGGCCCATTGGAATTTAATATGCTCCTTGGGCATGATTATGTTTATGTTGTGAATGTTGTGTAATATACTCTCTTTTGTGTGATGCATTTTCCTCACAACGGAAGCATTGTCACTATTGATCAACTTGCATTTGTTGATGCTCTTCATTACCCAACTTTAGACCAAGTATACCCTTAGTCTATTCCTAGTATTTTGGTAGACACTACCCTTCCATGGGTGAATTATGTGGCCTTATATCCCTCATGTCCAATTTCAACTGAGAATAAGCCTCTGCATCCATGCTCACCTTCTTGGAACTTGGTCCTGGAAATTGACCAACTGATCCATCCAATGGGGGCATTAGAGCCTTCTCTCCACCCTATTAATCCAATTGAATGTTTCAACATGTGTTACCTTTTGGATGACATATTTCCATCAGATGAATCCCTCTTCGAGGATATGATAGAGTCTAGCATTCCTTTGAATATTTACATCCTTTCCAAATAACATCTCCCTAGATTGAATCTCGTTATAATCAAATCCAACCTCAATTTTCCTTTTGAGTCCGATCTCACTATTTGTGGATCCTAAGAGATTGGAAATTTTGAGTCTTTGGACTCCTCCATTAAGTTGTGTGTTGGTGTTCCTATGGATTTTGATTCTCTTAGTATATTATTTGACTCATGCGACGATGAGTCATTTCCAATAGACTCCATTATTGCTTCTAGTTTTGATCTTCCTCATGAGTTTAATCTTATTAATTCTAGGTCCTCGGGCCTTGGCACTCTTGAGTATTTGTTGGTAGACTTTTCCTTGGTAATTAATATTGTTGAAGACATTGAAGTTGGAAATACCTCTACCAAAGTGACCCATATCATATTTTTGTTTTTAGATTGTTTAGATATGATCATGGTGTTGTTGTTTTTTGGAGGCAGGAATTTCCTTTGGATTCATGGTCGCATAGGGTTCATTCTTTGCACGATGCTCGATCCGATCAAGTATTTTTGGAAACTTACATATAGGTTTAGGCCTCCCCTCTATTATGATGCATTTGAACCTTTTGTTGCCCAAATTTTCCGTAGGATCAAATATATTAGATATTTGTATGTCAACCATCTCTATCTTCATTTTGCACTAGTCCGATAGAAGAGACTACCTAGCATGGGACACCATAGTCAACACCCTCTTTCCATTTTGGTTCCCATGTCAAGCTTTTATCATAGGATCGAGAGCCTTCATAGTTTCACCATGACTTTGAGAAGAAGATGTGTGCCTCTCTTTCTCATATATTTACGATCATTCCTTATAAGGCTCCCTTTTTTGTTCATTATGCATTTTCCTTTGATCACTGCTACTTGCACATCTATGCCTAATGATTCACTATCGCTCTCATTCTGCCATTGCATTTATTATGCTGCTAGTCACTTGCATCCATTAGATTTTCATTATGGATTGTATCCTTGGAAGAAAAATAATGACAAGTGTTCACCTCTTTCCCAACACGTTTTTTTTTTATTTTGTTACATAGGTTTGTTCCATGCGCTTGGAACATAGTTGCATGCATTACAACACTCATTTATTCCAATGTATCATAGCATTATTTTATTCTTTTTCAAGCTTTTTATAATACGAAAAAGAAAAAAAAATATTCCAAAAAGATGGATGGGAAAGAGTCAATTCTCACTTATTTTTTGCAGTAGCCTTGTTGCCCTTAAACAAAGCAAATTGTCTTGATTTTTTATCTCAACATATTAGGTTTAATATGGCTTTTAGGAAATTGAACCAGTTCTTGCATTTATATTATACCAATTGTTTATTCTTCCAGTCATTATGGAGAGTATGTTGGTGTCACAAATGTCACAAACTTATGTTTATGTTCATTCTAGATTCGATGCTACCAAAATCATTTGGTGTGTCAATATTTTTCTTCAACGAAAGTCTTAACCTGTGTTGGCCACTCCTCAGAACTCCTAAATTTTGTATGTTGGCCTTCCCATATGTCAAGTACATTTGAGAATCAACCAATTCATCCATGTCCTTTCAAATTTTTAGCCTTCTGCTATTCCTCGTGTTGGATGATGGGGGATGCCTTAATTCCCTCCTTCCAGCGGATCTCTTGCTATCGAATTCAAATCATTTTCTTTGGTATAGGGATCCACAGTATTTTTAGTACCTTGGTAAATGCAATCATCGGTGGCAAGTTTCCTCACTATCGACAATGGGAATACACCAATTTCCTTTGATCATTAGAATCTACGAGTGTTTGGCACCAATTCATTTATTCGCATTTGTTAGATTGTACTAGGTACCTTGCCACTTATTATAATTATTGGTGATTTGGCTTGTGTTTGTTAACAATTTACATTAATAACCGGTAATCAAACTGTGTTTCACTATGTTCAACTTCAGTACATCTATTCACATGGTGTAGAATCATACCACCGGTGGTTTGGTTTGAAGACCTCGAATCCGTTGTGCCATCACCATATTTATGCTATTTACCTGAGTTGCATTAGATTATGTCATTCCTCATTTATGACATTAATACTTTTGGAAAATCTATTTGTACAACACGTATTCGCATATATACTCCTTTGATTCTAAGACATAGATCCCCTTTGTATCTCTTCATGGCTATGATCTCTTTTCGGCATGGATCTATTGTGTATTCATTTTCCATGCCCATGATCACTACTTATATATACATCTTATGGATATGCACTATACTCAATTTGGTGGCCATGCTTTTTAACACTCCTGAGCATGGGTATGCCCATTTAGGGAAGAGAGTAAAATTACATTTGTTTTGTTGCAAGTTCTTCATATGGCTAGTGTTCAATGATTTCTACATGGGCCCTATGCACTCATTTTTAGAGATTTATAATGTATTTCAGCCATTTTTTGCTCCTCTCACCTCACACATTAGGGGGAATCTATTATAGAATCATTTTCCACCTCTTTTCATAGATGTATATTTTGGCCTAAGTCACGTTTTTTCTCCACTTGCAGACTTCCTTTGTGAACATGATTCACTTTTTACCTTTTGAAAGTCTATAAAAATCCCTTTTTACGGTAGAGACGCACCCTACTAGTGTTTACACCATGTCTATGCATCCTACCAAGTGTTTAATCCATGTCTATATTTATTTGGGCACAAAAATATAAAATTAGATAAAATTTGCACGAGTGGTACAGGTTCCTTCAGTTCCCCACCAACTATTTCCAATGAATAACTACCCTAACCACTCTAACTACTTGTCTAGAGTACAAAAGTGCCCAAGGGATAGAAGAAGGAGAACAAGAAATCATTAATAGCATCATTATACTGCAATTTATTCCCTCATATCTAAAATCCCTTTGTTTTTGCCAGCCTTTGTCCTTTATATCTTGTAAAAAAGAAGAAAATCTCTTTTTCAGACCTGTCCTTTGAGAAATGCACCAAGAGATCGAGTTTCTCTTTTGTGGCCTGAGCGGAGGAATTCAAATGTCGATTTCATAATAGTGATGCAACAGTCACATGTTATATATACCCTTGTATTTGTTGTTAATTCAATAAAGATATCTCTTTTCTGTCCAACTATATGTGTTAATTTTATGTTATGGATATATGAAAACCTAATTGCTTAATACATTAGTTGATTTGTTTTCATTCAATATTTTATGCATTCACATGTTATAGTTATCTATCTTGCAGTTTGTATCTTCTTTGAATATAGGTGACTAAAGAATTTGTTGGACAAAAAGATTCAAGAGGAGGATCTTCATCAAACTTTGGAATCTAGGTTGGTCTTCTTAATATTTCTTGTTCATTTATTAGTTAGTTTTTAATGCTTGACTATCTTTTTAGGAATCGAGGTTGTCTTTCGAGTCATCACTTTGTTATGGTTATGACCCAAAACCATAGGGGATTTTTCCCTGCAACACTTGGAACACATGAATATTAACACACACGTTTTGTAGTTCCCCTAATAAATCAAACCCAGGTTGAGTAGGGGATTTGGTTAGTCCTAACCTCTTAGGATATGGAGGAGGTTGAGAAACCCCTTTTCTTAGCGGTTGGTCTAGATTTCTGGGTGGACTGAATTGTGGTGTTTCTACTTGTGGTTGTTCATAGTGATGTAGTTTTGGTTGTTGAACCTCATATTCTTCATGTTTTGAGATAATTGGAGGATCCCCTAGTTTAACATTATCTCATATCTAAGTTGGACTTCCTGACATTCCACAAGAGAGATAAAATAGGTGGGGTAACCTGGAAAGTCAGTAGGATGAACTACTTTATTATTGTTTGGGTTAGTATTTGGTTGTGTAGGTAATTGAGGCCTTGGAGGAGGGTTATTTCTAAGCAACTGCAATTGTTGTTGATGTGGTGGTAAAGGTTGTTGCAAGGAAAATTTTGACTTTCAAAGGATGACCCCTGCCATCATTGTGGTCATTTACATATATGGTTTGGTTATGGCACATGGGGATACCATTGAGAAGGATATTGTACATGTTGGAGAAGATACTGAAATTGATGATTATTCCAATAACCATTAGAAACTGGAGTGGGATATTGAATCATACCTACTGGTTTAGGCTACCACGTCCTCTTAGGAGCTATGAAGCAGGCTTGATCTATATCCATCTTCAATCCTCCATATGTTGCTTTCAAATGTGGTAGAGATGGACATTTACTTGTTGGATGTTCGAGCTCCCAATTGTCACAAATTTCAATGTTGTTCAGTGGACACTCCTTTAAAGGGTGTTTTTGTTTTCACTTAGGACAGAAAATAGCCATGGATTTTCTGTCTCTTCTTGTTTATGATTGATTTGCAAGGTGTCAATTTGAGATTCTAAAGAACTTACAATATCAGTTTTAAAGTTATCCAGCAAGCTACCCAATTCAAGGTATTCTCGAATGCTTTACCCTACTTTGGTTTTTCCTCTCTATTAACTTCTGCAAAGGTCACATATTTTGTTGTAATAAACTTTTGAAATATAACCCTTCCCAAGGAGGTTTAGGATGTCAACATACTCATCCTTTAGACCTCTGATTAGAAGTGTCCTCAAGGCTTATTTACGTAAGTTATTATGTTTAGATATCTATATATTATACTAAAATATTTTGACATAGTCTTCTAAAATATCTTCATTCATTTTATTCATTTTGAATATTTCCTCTCAAAGATCCTTGGCCCTACAGTATTCCTGGTACTTTTGAAGAAATTCCTTCTTCTTATCATCCCATATATGTATAGTTTGGCCTCCAAGTCCCATAAACCACTGTAGTGTTGTTGCACCCTTCAGTGTAGTAGGAAATAAATTCAACTATTGTGTACTAGAAAGATAATTATAGCTCCCACACAAAACATCAAATTCAAATAGGGAATTATCAGGATCCTATGTAGACAACCCATGAAAGGTGGACAATGATAAAAGAGGAATGTTATTCATAGGTTCCTCTCCTCTGAGTTTCCCAATTGGAAATTCAAAAGTCATATTATATCCAACTTCTTCATTATCTACCATAGTTTCCTCTAAAGACTCTATATTTTCAAAGATGCTCGAGAAGAAGGGATTTCCACTAGCTATTGACTCTTGTGATTTAGAAGAGTGTGTTGGTTCATGGATAGGGTTATAATGAACTTCAAATTATGTAGTATGATTCCCACTAATAAGTTATTTTGTGTAACCTTGTCCTTCTATGTGAGGGTAGCACTATGCTTCAGTTGATCCAGATGATCCAGCCCCTGCAAACTATATAATTATTGGTGGTGAATCTCCTCTTCCTCGGAAATTTCATCTTCCACCTTGTCCTCTTCTACCTGCAAAATGGTTAGTATCGGGGTTTATTGCTGCACCACGTGCTACTATAAAATTTATTCTACGATACATGCGACCTACATACCTTGAATACAAAAGAGTAGGTATTCACTACTAAAAGGATTTATAGTGAGAGTACAGGTTCTTACCTCTCATCTTAGAGTTCATGTTTCCCTACTTTCAAGTTACCACACTTATGCTTCTAGATGCAAAGAAAAAACTACGTATGAGGTATCTTGGGGGTTTTAGTCCAACAATTACCATCCCAAAGGAGTCCTTAACACAATGTATAAAAATAAATCAATGTTGAATTATATTGTTGCACATTTGATGACCTCCTCAAAAATAACACCAAAATGTTGGGAAAGTGAATTGTTTTAAAGAAACAATCAATTACACAATCAAGTAATTTATCGAACCAGGGTCAGTCCTATTATTTAAAGGTTTTCAACACTATATGTGCATGCTACAATGTACCTCTGCATTGATTTTATCTATAATGTAATGCAATGGAAAACCATTCAATCAAAACCATTCTATAGTTACTCAGATACTTTTCAAAATAAACCCACTAGTACCAAACTATGAGCTCCACACCACACAACTCCAATCATTAAGTGATCAAAATAAACCCTAACAATTTCACTCAAATCAATACCCTGGAACCTTGGTTAATCATGGATCAGAATAGAGGATTACTTGGCAATGATGACCACTCTGTATCAGAACTATTAATTGCACACTCATTTAACATACAATATATTTGAGTAATTCCACACAAGCTTGTATTCAGTGATCTTACTGAAACATAGGCCAAAACAATTACAAGACAACTTCATTATACGTATTAATGTTTTCAAACCTTGTTCTTGCAAAACAAATAAAACAAACTTATGTGAATTATATTGTTGAAATTGTTACCTATATTAAATCCACACACACATAAAAATATTGCAATCTACAATAAACTGTTGAAATATTGTAACTTCTAAGAATATTATATTTGTACTTTATTATTCCGGAGATGTTCTCTTCCTCCAAGGTGACCCTATTGTATATCCGGAGATTTTTATTCCTCCGATGGATTGTGGGAATTAGGGTTATTAGATCTCCCATGTGGGGGTCGGCCCTGAGTTAATTTATTAGGGGTTATTAGGCTCTCTTAGGAGAGGTCGGCCCCATAGGGTAAAAAGTCAGTCGGGAAACAAGTATAAGTAGAGGAGGATGTTCTTCACTTATATCATTCATTCATCACTCAGAAAGTAGCGCAAAAGTGAAAGAGAGGTCTGCATAGGAAGAGGAGGAGGAGCTCTTGTTTGGTTTCTACATCTTGTATTGATTGATCATCTATATTGAGGAAAGCTTTGCTGGGTTTTCTACCCCATGAGGGTTTCCCAGGGTAAATCTTTGTCTATCTTGTGATTGTGTTTCTTTTAGTGATCTTTCTAGTCAAATTAGTATAAACTTAACATGGTATCAGAGCTAGCCTGAATAGGACATCTTTCACAAGGTGAAAATCTCTTTCTCTCTTCCTCCAATGAAAATTAGGGTTTCTGCAAAAGTTAGAATTTTTGGATTCTGATTACATGGCTGGATAACCCTCCTCAAAATCAAACTTTTGAGCCCCATATTTAACTTTTTGGTTGGGCATAACTCCAGGAAAGTCAAACCCTAGTTTGACAAAAGTGCAGAAAACCAGAAAACCAGAACCAGATTTCTACAGTAGGTCCAAAGTTTGCTGGTCAAGTTTAGAGGCTGAAAAATTGAAGTTTCCAGAAAGTAAGTACATCAGTCACCTTGCCTCAATCAAGCCAATCTCCTGGTAAGGTCAGTTTTTCATTTGTTGAAATTTTCAATTTTTGGTAACCCCCTGGGAAAGATGGCCCTAAGCACTAAGCTTGAGGACAAGCTAGAAGGTATAGAGAATTTTCGGGCATGGAAATATAGAATTGGTCTCATTCTTGAAGAGAATGATCTTTCCCAATATATCAAGGATGAAGTTACAGAACCTACGGAAGATGAAGCCAAAGAAAAGTATAGGAAGGATCTAATTAGGGAAAAGAGAATCATTGCTGATTCTATCAAGGACCACCTGATTCCCAAAGTGGCATCCAAAAAGACCCCAAAGGAAATGTATGATGCCCTAGGAAGAATGTATGAAGGGAGGAACATCAACAGGAAAATGAACCTAAGATCTCAGTTGAAGAGTACCAAGATGAAAAAAAGAGAATCTATTCAAGACTATTTATCAAGGGTTTCCCAAATCAAGGAACAACTAGATGCCATTGGAGATACCCTTGATGAAGATGAACTAGTCATGGCTGCTCTAAATGGTCTCACTAGACCTTGGGAGTCATTCATCCAAACTATGTGTGCCAGAAAAGAAAGTATGAAGTTTGATGTGGTATGGGAGGACTGTATTCAAGAAGAAGCTAGGGTAGCCAATAGAGAAGCCCTTCTCAAGGAGGATGACCAAGCTTTGGCTACTCACACCAAAAGAAGAAGAAAGGGTCATTTCAAGAAAGATGACTACAAGGAGTCTCAACCTCCTCATAGATTTAAAAGAAGAAGAGGAGCAAACTCAGAAAGAGACCTCTCCACAGTTCAATGTTACAATTGTCTCAAACAAGGACATTTTGCTAGAAATTGTACTTCACAAACAAAGAAGAAGACGTTTGTTCACAAAAGACATCATGCACATATGGCAGAAGATGATAGTGAAGAAGAATAAGAAGAAGAAGAGGAAAGGCCTCAAAAGAAAAGAACTAAAGTAGAGAAAGAAGATGCGGAAGAATATGTTCTATTTTCTGCACTCTCTGGGTCTGTGACACCTGGAGAAGATACATGGCTCATTGATAGTGGTGCTTCAAAGCACATGACAGGTCAAAAGAAAATTCTCTCAAGACTTGAAGAAAATACCTCTCCACAAAAGGTATATCTAGGAGATGATTATCAATATCCCATCAAGGGAATTGGTGAAGCAAGCTACAAGCTTGATTCTGGAACACCATTGAAGATGAAAGAAATTTTATATGTACCAGGTTTGAAGAAGAACCTACTTTCTATTTCAGCATTAGATAAGAAAGGCTTTAGAGTTGCATTCATAGATAGCCAAGTACTTATGTGGCCTAAAATAAAATCAATTGAGGATGCAATTGTTATTGGTGAAGAGGAAGGAGATCTATACAAACTCAAGGGCCATTCAGAAGTTGCCCTTGTTCATGAATCCACTAGCCCAACTGAGCTATGGCATAGAAGGCTTGCTCACATTAACTACAAAGCCCTACCTCATGTGAGCAAGGTAGTTATAGGACTACCAGACTTAAAGGTTGATCATGATGGCACATGCAAAGGATGTGCAAAAGGGAAGAATATCAAGAACCCATTTCCAAAGAGTGAAACAAAGACTAAGAGTACCTTGGAGTTAATACATTCAGATTTATGTGGACCTATGCCCTCCACATCTTTGAGTGGATATGAATACTATCTCACATTCATTGATGACTATTCAAGGAAGACTTGGATATACTTTCTAAAAGGAAAGAATGAAGTCTTTGGAAAGTTCAAAGAGTTCAAAGCATTGATAGAAAATCATTCAGAAAAGAAAATCAAAATACTCAGAATAGATAATGGCAGAGAATATACTTCAAAGGATTCACAATATCTCACAATATTCAGAATATTTGATGTGTGATCTGGTGGATCAAGAACCTACTAGCTATGAAGAGGCAGTTCAGAAGAAAGAGTGGGTAGAAGCAATGACGGAAGAATACCGGTCAATAATGAAGAATGATGTTTGGGATATAGTTCCCAAACCAAAAGACAAGAGTGTGGTATCCTCCAAATAAATATTCAAGATAAAACATGCTGTGGATGCTAGCATTGAAAAATATAAGGCAAGATTTGTAGCCAGAGGATTCTCTCAGAAAGAAGGAATTGACTATGAAGAAACATTTGCACCAGTTGCAAGGTACACTTCCATCAGAACCATCATGGCACTTGCATCTATGATGAAGTGGAAATTACACCAGATGGATGTCAAGACAGCTTTCCTGAATCAGGTGTGATTGAGGAAGAAGTGTACATAGAACAACCACAAGGATTTGAGGTTGAAGATGGAAGAACACATGTATGCAAACTGAAGAAGGCTTTGTATGGAATGAAGCAAGCTCCCAGAGCTTGGTACGCATGAATTGACACTTTCTTGACAAGCATGGGATTTACCAAGAGTAAAGCTGATCCTAATCTTTATCTCAAAGTTATGGATGATGAACCTGTCATATTATTGTTGTATGTAGATGATATATTTCTGACTGGAAATGAGAAACAGATTATTGAGTGCAAGAAGAAGCTCTCTTCAGAATTTGAGATGAAAGATCTCGGATTGATGCACTACTTCTTAGGTCTGGAAGTATGGAAAGACCCAAAAGGAATCTTTCTAAATCAGGGTAAGTATGTTGTGGGGATTTTAAAAAGTTTCAATATGTTGGAGTGCAAAGCCATGGCCACCCCCATGGACTCCAACTTGAAGTTATTAGTTGATGGCTCATCAAAGTTAGTGGATGTGACTCTATACAGACAGATTATTGGGTCATTGATGTATTTGACAAATACTAGACCAAACATATGCTTTGCCGTAAATACCTTGAGTCAGTATCTAGTGGAACCTAGAAGAGTTCACTTAATAGCTGCAAAGCATGTGATGAGGTATCTAAAGGGTACGATAGATTTTGGTCTATATTATCTTGGAGATCATGACTTCAGATTACATGGCTACTCAGATGCTGATTGGGCAGGAAGTGTCTCAGATAGGAAGAGTACATCAGGTGGATGTTATTGTCTTGGATATGCCATGATCTCGTGGTTTAGTAGGAAGTAGTCTAGTGTGTCTCTCAGTACAGCTGAAGCGGAATATATAGCTGCTTGCTCTGCTAGTTGTGAAGCAGTATGGCTTCAGAAACTATTATCAGGACTATTTGACTTAGAGATGGATCCCACTGTGATCATGTGTGACAACCAAACTTGTATCAAGATGACAGAAAATCCAGTATTCCATGATAAGTCAAAGCACATAGAGATCCGATATTTCTATATATGGGATATGGTGTAGAAAGGAGCTATCAAGCTCAAGTATGTGAGCACTGACAAACAAGTTGCCGATATATTGACCAAACCTCTGTCTCGAGTAAAGTTTGAATATTTTCGAGACAAGCTTGGTGTAGTTCAGAAGGACCCTCCTCGAAAGGGGGAGCGATGTGGTCACTGATGATGAGATTGCCTGCATCGATAGTGAGGTCGATGATGTGGATACCTATATTTGTGATACCGATAGGAAGGTCGATGTATGGTCCTTAGTGGACAAGTGGGGATTGTATCTTCCCCGGACTTCGGTCCGAGAATTGATCCATAGATAGATGTCTTCGAGAATGAAGTCCTTAGTGGACAGGTGGGGATTGTATCTTCCCTGGACTTCGGTCCTAGAATTGATCTGTAGACAGATGTCTTCAAGAATGAAGTCCTTAGTGGATAGGTGGGGATTGTATCTTCCCCAGACTTTGGTCCCAGAATTGATCCGTAGACAGATGTCTTCGAGAATGAGGTCCTTAGTGGATAGGTGGGGATTGTATCTTCCCCGGACTTCGGTCCCAGAATTGATCTGTAGACACATGTCTTTGAGAGTTAATGATAGGACTGCATCGTCCCTGGACTCTTGGTTCAAAATGTACGTGATGGGATTGCATCGTCCCTAGACATGAGACTTGTCTTAAAGAGATAAGGATTGATCCTCCTGGAAGTTGATCTGGATTGCATCGTCCATAGACATGAGACTTGTCTTAAAGTGATAAGGATTGATCCTCCTGGAAGTTGATCTGGATTGCATCGTCCATAGACATGAGACTTGTCTTAAAGTGATAAGGATTGATCCTCCTGGAAGTTGATCTGGATTGCATCGTCCATAGACATGAGACTTGTATTAAAGTGATAAGGATTGATCATCTTGGAACTTGATCTAGATTGTATCATCCATGGACCTATGTCCTAAAGTGAGAGGGATTGATCATCCCGTAATAGGATTGTGTGTATTGTAGAGTATGCTATAGATCAAGATGATCTAGATGGTGTAGATCGAGATGATCCAGATGTTGATGATCGTGTGATGACGATGATGATGATCGTATGATGATGATGCCGATGATCGTATGATGACGATGTTGATGATCGTATGATGACGATGCCACTTATCGTGATCGAGAGATCCAGATGATGCTGTTGATCAAAGGATCCGATGATGATGATGCTGTAGCTGTTCAAGTGCTGCAGAAGATGAAGACTCAATACGGAAGATGTTGATGTTCCAGTATTGAAGATCTTAAAGATGTTCCAATAACTGCTTGAGTTACTGATGATGATGTATAAAGAAAGATTCCAATGATTTATAGATGTATCATGTATGATGTAGTTGATGACTCCTTGCTCCTGCAGATGTTGTTATAATACCCTTCTCGTTAAGGGGGAGTGTTGAAATATTGTAACTTCTAAGAATATTATATTTGTACTTTATTATTCCAGAGATGTTCTCTTCCTCCGAGGTGACCCTATTGTATATCCGGATATGTTTATTCCTCCGATGGATTGTGGTAACTAGGGTTATTAGATCTCCCATGTGGGGGTCAGCCCTGAGTTAATTTATTAGGGGTTATTAGACTCTCTTAGGAGAGGTCGGCCCCATAGGGTAAAAAGTCAGTCGGGAAACAAGTATAAGTAGAGGAGGATGTTCCTCACTTATCTCATTCATTCATCACTCGGAAAGTAGTGCACAAGTGAAAGAGAGGTCTGCATAGGAAGAGGAGGAGGAGCTCTTGTTTGGTTTCTACATCTTGTATTGGTTGATCATCTATATTGAGGAAAGCTTTGCTGGGTTTTCTACCCCATGAGGGTTTCCCAGGGTAAATCTTTGTCTATCTTGTGATTGTATTTCTTTCAGTGATCTTGCTAGTCAAATTAGTATAAACTTAACATAAACAACGTAGAAAATCCACACATATAATACAATAACAATACATGTTCTTAGGAGGGGGGCTTTCCTCCCCTCAAAAGAGTATCGGTTCTAACTATTCAGTCACTAGCCAAAATACTTCACAATCCACACATTGATACAGTACTCAGGAAACACATGCACTTCTTGTATTAAAGGCTAGAAAATAACATATGCTCCCCATTCAAAATAATAATACTTGATATTGTATATAGGGTGGTCAAGGCCCTCTTTGTATACGGCGTACAATACAACAGAAAATTGAAAAAGATGGAACCAAGGATCTGCAAGTGTAATCCCTATTACAAAGTACCCAACTGTTCGAGCCAAATATATACGAGCATTATATGTATATTCAAGGAAAGGAGGGATGAAGTTAAATTGTAAAACCCTCAAACAAACACTTCTAATTCTGGATCCTATCCTGTCAAACATCTGTTGGATTGTCAAGGTCATTCCAATGACCCTCATGAATAGAATCACCTTATTAATACCTGTAGTGGCCTTTACAACATTTGTGGCTTATGCAGCGAACCCTTGGGCTAAGTTCTTCTATCACTTCATCAGTATAGTCAAAGAATATGAAACCATTCTAACTATACATCAAAATGAAAGGAGTAAAACCAAGAAAGTACCTAATGTCAATGCTTTAATTTTACCTTCAAAAGACTTGTTTATGAAGGACAATGTGGAAAAAATGGAGGAAAACGTATGGAAAAATAATGACAAAACTATGAATCAATAGTCATGAATCAAGAACACACATAAGAAGGAAGGAAGCTTGCATTCAAATGCGGGTTTCAAGTTGTGGTTGAACATGTCCAAGCTGGGGCGAAAGCTGACGACCAAACAAATGTTAGTTTTAAAAATGATGTTTATGCTTAATGTCATTCTAAAAAAGGAAATGATGTTTTCTACAAAATCAACCACCAAGTTACTAATGTTTTCATGTTTTTAATGTAGGAGAGAATGACCAGTAAGTGATGTTGGAGGAGATTAACAACCTCGTGACAGTAGTATGATTGTACAATTATCAAATGTACGAGATATTGAATTTTAAGGTCAGAATTCATATAATTATAACTTTCATTTTGTTTTAGGGGCAGATATTATAGATTGGGAAACTAGGACAAGAGGAAGTGATTGCGCCTCAAACCATGGCCTCTCCACGTCAAGAAAGCAATAAACATTGATTTAATATTAACATTCAACAATTATTAAACTGCGGTCATGAGTATTAATTATATTTATTCACTTTTTTATAGTGGATGTTGGTCCCACTCAACCTATACGTGACACAAGACGTATGTTGCATTCCCATGTTAGGCAACATGAATCAATAGAGCTAGATTAGTAGCTACCACCAAACACAAAAGAGGATGGAATGCCTCTTATGAATTTGTTTAGAAATAAGAATCCCCATAGGATGTGATGTACAATGAACTTATTGATATAATATTTTTTGTACTATATTTTTTGTAGAGTGAACTTTATTAATATAATATATTTGGTACTATTTTGTAAGTGATCTATCTTATGGAATCTACATGTTTAATTTTTTATGTTAATTCCATTTCTTTTGCACTAGATATATGGGCTATGGGGATTTGAGAGTTATGGGAGGGGAGGGGCAAGATGAGCTTCCATATTCACATGGTTGGCCTTGTTCAATAGAGAATAAATTATTCTCAAAACCAAACAAAGCTTGAGTGAGTATGCACTTTGGCATCTTCTGTTTTTATTTTTATTAACATGATGTTAAAAATAGTTGAATAAACAAATTATTGGTTAGTTGGTTATACATATTATGTTCCCTCATGCAGATGACACATTTTGATGTTCTGAGAGTGTTGTCCACCTTATGTACTGTGGTCTCCATCTCTATGGTTTTTTGGATGATATAGGTATTGAAAACTTATATTGAATGTTTTCTCTAGATGTTGCATATTTTTAGTTATTTATTACTTTCTTTTTATCTAAATATAAATTCTCACTTGATTTCATGTAATGGAGATGATAAAGAATAGTTAAATAATGTGAATTCTACTCAATATCACCCATCATCATCCTTGTAGTAGCCTTAAATAAATAAATTTTGATTTTGTCATAACCAAATGTCTATAGCGGATTTTTTTTGTGATGTTTGATATGTTCCAAAATAGGTATGTATGTCAGTTATTTTAATAAGAAAATTTTTTGAATATCGAACAACAAAACAATGTATGGTTTTGTGTGCATTGGTTCTGAATGTTGCACCTATTCTTATTACGTAGTGCATGGTTTCATTTGTCTAGGAGTAGCAACATGCATGTCCCTTTCTAATGTAAAGACTCTTCTTATCATGTGTCAAATTTTTTTTGTGATTTGGAGTAGTAGCATTACATTCCAAAAACAAAAATAGCAATCTTGACCTCTTCCTTCAATGTAATATGTAACTATATCATATTCGAATTCTTCTTGGAATAGATTAGAGCTCCATCATAGTAGGTGAATCTATCCAAATAGGATCTCTATTTTATTTTATTTTTATAATATAAGAAATAGGAGCTCTATTCTAACAAGTTCCCATGCTTCTTTGAACTTTACTACCTAGGGGTTATTATTTCCAAAAAGGGTGGGATTTTAGGCTACAAAATAAAGGAGAAGCTACTCACATAGGTTTCAGTCCCATTCCCAAACTAACTTGTCATAGGTACAAAACAGGAACACGTGTTTCGCAGGTTTATCTTTGTGGAATAGAGGAAACATGGGTTGTGATACCCCAAGATACTTTATGAGTTCCAAGGGAAAGGTCACCCAAAATCAAGGACTAGGATAATACAACCTTCTTTGACTAAATAAATGATTTCCAAATTAAGTGGATCCAAAACATCCATAACAATTGTTCAGATACTAATCTCCAAATTTTGATTGAACTTGGAAGCTAAGATTGATTATATCTAAGCCACCAATACCCACCAAAGCTTATTGAACTTGGAATCTAGAATTTGTGATGATTAGAATTGTTCAATTCGAGCTCTGACACTCAATTTCTCCTTTAGGCTAGAAGTGAGAGTATCAATGGCAACCATGAGAACATACATTCTCATCTTAGGAACACAAAAGAAACCATGGAGTCATCAATCTAATTCTTCTATGTGATACATGGATTAAGGTTTAGATATTAATTATATTGTTTTCACAAAAGTGATGGTGAAAACTAATAAAACAATCCAATTCAAGAACATGAAATGCAATTAATGTAGTTCATTTGCTAGGTAGTTATGTGATACTTATTTCCCGTATTTAAGCAATAATAGATGAACTTGATGCTCATAATTTTGGCATTTATTACATTTTTCCGGTATGATCAACTACATTAATTTATGCTATCATAATCCTCATCACTTTTGCACTACCATTCCAATCTTGCAAGTCATAGAATTGCTGCTGAGAATTCCAATGTGATAACATTTCCTTTGCATTCCATTACAAATTGTATCTTCTTATAGTTGTGGGTGGATAAGAATTATGCTATGATTCAATAATCTTCAACATTCTTTAAAATATGGAGAAAATTATATGCTAAATGATTTAGACCTTATTAATATACAACTATGGTATCTAAAATAGATGGTTGAATTGGTTAATTGTTGTTATGCAATTTCATGGTAATTGTGGGGGTTCTCTCTACATTGGTTGTCCCTACTTTTTGATGTGATGTGAGAAATTCAAATGTGTATTTGACATGAATATATGGTATGAATTACCTTGTCAAACATTTTTGTTCTAAGGATAATTGATAGATAGAAATTCATTAGTATTTTGACTCCAATGCCTAATAATTATCAAAAACAATCTGGAGTGGTGATGAAAATCGTCATTGAATATATTTTTATTATTTCTTTGATATTAATTAAACATGAGAATAACTTTAAGGATACCTCCCTTAAAATAGAAAAGTTCCAATCCTAAAGTGAGAGGAAATTGATGGGGACAATTAACTAACTTGCTCCTAGTTGCCCATTCAGAGAGGTTTCCATGAAACATTATTGTTTCTAAAACAAAATTTCAAGGTGCTAGTTTGGATGATAACAAGCTCACATGCTAAAGGGAAAGTACATGATGCTTTCAAAATAGGAAATTGGCTTACCAAAACTTTCAAATAAAATATACATTATAGTGATTTCATATGATCACATATATGTACTACATCGAAAATAATCCAGGAATGGTCTATCAAATCAACTATTTAGTAAGACCACTACTTATTTAGTTCACCAAAAGGAAAATATAGCATTGTTTTATTAATTAGTCTTAATTATAAAGAAATCCTCAAAGTAAGTGAATGTTGCAAACAATATTAAACATGTGATTAATCTTAAGAATTTACTAACGAAATTCTTGTTAGTGAGAATCTCACATAGATTATGAATCATCGTAAAGACAAATTATAAACCAAATAATCATTCATTTAATAATAAAATTCTAATTTGATGAGCTATATATAATACTTCAAAAATACTTGCAGATTTTCTTTAGTTGACTCTTTAAATTTTAATTAAATTTAGTTGAAATTTTGAAAGGCCTTGTTCTTATTATTCATGGGCAAAACTTTTACCATATGAATAAGTTGATATCCAATGGAAAACCATTACTTTACTTGAGAAGGAGTTATGCAAATTACATATCCAAAGAGTGGTTGGATGGATCTCCATGTTAGATGCATTCCCAAGGATGAATCCTTTCTAAGGAGTCGATTTCAATCCATTCCACCCAATGAGTAGTCGTAAAACAACTAGAAAGTGAAGAGATCCCGCATATGCTCCATCCAACCATAACATTCATATGTCCATGGGATAAATTTAAAACATCAGAAGGAATAAATATGACCAGGGCTGGAATTGGAAGTTTTGTAGAACATTTTTTTCTCTTTGACAACATATTTGACAAGGAATCAAATTTTACAAACATCTAAAATTGCAAGGACGGAAATGTTCAACCCATCAATTTGACATTTTGATATACACATAACCCATCAAAATCTTTGATAAGCCTATCAGTAATTGACTAGAATAATTTTAAGCATAAATATTGTTTATTACAGTCTAAGCTAAGCTAGAGGGAACAAGACATCTCGTTGGTCCAAACCTATCTATTGTTTCATGCTCTGTCCTCATTTCCCATTCCTCTTTTTTAACCTTTCCTATGGTTTGTGAAGTACTACATTTCTTTATCTTTGTCTACCCACAACCTTTGTCTTGACAGAAAGTTGTTTGTTACCATATCTTCTTTGCGAAACTTAGGAAAAAATTACTTCCTAAATTGTAAATTAATTTTGTTGATTTTCAGGTCTAGTGACATCATCATTTCCATCAATGATTTAAAATGGTGCACAATAACAACGGTAATAAGTTTTGTTAATTATTTATAGAATATGTTACCATCATTTGTAGAAATTGTTACAATTTTTTTGGAACCATTTATCGTGTTGTTAACATTTACCCTACCATAGAAGTTCATAGATTATAGTTGGGATTAGTTTTTTTAAGGATGGATTAATTGTAGATTTTCGTTTCCCACTACATGGGTTGTTGATTTTAGATACAGAGTGAATTAATTATAGATTTTAATTTCTTATGATGGATAGGTTATGATGAATAAGTTATGAGTTATTGATTTTACATTTCAATGAATTTTTGTATTAAAAAAATGGCATTCTAAGATTTGAGTAAGATGTAAATTGAAAGGCACTTACGATATCTAACCATCATCAAAATAAATTGCTTAGGGATCATAGGTGGTTGACAATTGGATGACAGGTGGCAGAATATGGTTTATGTCACACTTAAATCACCAAATGTCATGTGGAGAAGCATTTAATGACATTTTATTTAGATTGAAATAATGTTGAAGTCTAAAAGGGGTTCGAAAAATGGCATCGAGTCTATTGGAGGAAGGTGGATGACGTCGACTTCTCTAGTTTGCATTACCAACTCATGTGGACCAATCAAAATGGGTAATTACTATTAATTTACCTATGCTCTTTTAAACTCTTCTTGTCTTTGTGAAAGAAATGTCGACCATAGAAAACCCTCCATCCAATATGGAGGAAATGTCAAAATCTCATTTTATAGGGAGGATGAATGCGAAATTCCAAGCCTAGATTTGACCATTTAACGAGGAAGTAGATCAACGTATTACAATCATCTTGACTCATGAACATGCGTAGGAATTAACTATCCTCAATGAGCCAAGATTTCAAAACCGTGGTTTTGACATGGTGCCTTGTAATGGATTGCAGCTCATAAGAGTAGTTTTGGTAAACCATTTTTATGTTGAGCCGAAACTAATTATGATTGATAGGGTTGACAATTGGATGACAGTAGCAGAGTATGGTTTATGTGACACTTAAATCACCAAACGTCATGTGGAGAAGGATTTAATGAAATTTTCTTTAGATTAAAATAATGTTGAAGTCTAAAAGGGGTTCTAAAAACGACGTCAAGGCTATTGGAGGGAGGTGACTAATGTCAACTTCTCTAGTTTGAATTACCAACTCCTATGGACTAATCAAAATGATCAAAATGGGTACACACCATTAATTTATCTCTGCTCTTTTAAACTCTTCATGTCTTTGTGAAATAAGTGTCGACTATAGAAAACTCTCCATCCTTTATATCTAACAAGTAGTTTGAACCAAATGATGACCATTTAATTGATAGGGAAAGTGAGATTGTTTAGCCTATTTTATCCAATGTAGATTCCTACGAACTTAGGAAGGCATCTTGTGAAAGGTTTCAAGTTGCTCATGATTTTTTCCACATATGGAAATTGAAGTTGGCTAGAGCCATTGTGTCCCAAACCTATCATTTTCTTGAAATTGTTTCTTGGTGTGCTCATTGCTATGTTTCAAATAAGCGTGTTGTAATTTATTTTGATAGGTTGAAGGTTTTATTGCTTATAAATGTTCATTCCATTGTTCAAATGTTCTTTCTATTTAAAACCCCAGATGGTTAAGTTTTTCAAGAGGAAACTCGAGCGTCAAAATATAAAACCTTCAGTCAATATGATAAGCTAAATATTTTAACGAGCTACATGGATAAAGGTGTTGTTATTCCTAAAACTCCTCCACCCTATAAGTCAAGCATTCTCCCCAAAATTTCTAGGCAAGTTATTTCAATGATATGCCTAATTCTGATATATGACAATGGCATAACAGTTGATGAAGCTATTCTAGCGTTTATTGCTTCTCTCTATC
The DNA here is from genome assembly GCA_027924585.1 of Larix kaempferi. Taxonomy (NCBI): domain Eukaryota; kingdom Viridiplantae; phylum Streptophyta; class Pinopsida; order Pinales; family Pinaceae; genus Larix; species Larix kaempferi. Next base: position 1,216,603 of record BSBM01001292.1, read on the forward strand.
CTCCATTTGATATACTTATGACTAGATTTGATTATGTAAAATACCTTGCTGAGATAATTCATTTACAATTGAAAAATTTTCATGTGACCAAATATTTTAGATAACAATCCTATCGCAATTACCTAATCTTGTATTATCAAGCTTCATAGTTTTCACACCTTGGAATTAACACAGAGGATGAAATAGGAAATGCATGGCTAGTTGTAGAGTGGATTTCATGAGTGAGAAAGTGGTGTAACAATCAAGTTTTCAATTAATTTGTAAATAAATTCATGCATACAATGTATATTATCTTTCATGGGAATCCTCCTCCTAGAATTTTTCTGGAGTATAAAAACTTGTCGCAACTAATTTCAGATACTATGGTGGGAGATTGGTACTTATTCCAAGATCACACAATCTTGAGGATCTATGCTTTCGAGTTACATCCATATTTGTTTCCATCATTTTTAACTCCGTGGATATTTTCTATGGAATATATTAGGCAAAGGTTTGATTCGTATTTTATTCATTTTTCTTCCAAGAAATATCGAATTACCTAAGGAGGTAGGGTCGTTTTGGGTTAAGACTAGATCAACTAAGTCCTCGGTAGAAAACATTACAAGGAAACACACATCGTCAATAACAATATCAAATTATAACTCAAAATACAGTCCTATTTCATGAGTTAATTGATATTGATGTTTTTGAACGACAGACTACAAAACAAGGTCTAATAGAAATTCCTCAAAAGAAAGAGAGGAGTAATAAAAGGATAGATCCTAAGACATAAAAAATTCAGTCAAATATTGAGATGGATGGTCAGTAAGAAGAGAAACCAAAAAGAAAAAAAGATGAAAATAGAAGAACAAGTTGACCAAAGGGTAAATTAGTTGTGTTTCAAGAGCAAATGTAAACATCAAGTGAGCCTATTTTGTCTATGGAGCATCTTACTTCAATATTTATGCTTGGAAGAGATACACGTAATGATGAAGCATTTACTACAATTGAGACTCGGAAATCCCAAAAAATATGTTTTCTCATTGTTGGAACATTTAAAAACCCACTCATATTTAGGATATATTTTATTAGTCATCTAGATTAATTTTTGTAGGTTTAGACGATGTAGTTGGCCTAGATTTTGTCTTTTATACCTCCATATGCCATCTTGGGTCACTAGGACGAATTTGGATATATTCTGGATAAGATTTACTGAGATTCTATCTGATTTTATTCTATTGTTGGATTAGAAAGGTTCATTCCTACTTTAGACAACTTTAGACAACTTTATCCTGCTTTTTTCTGCTTTCTAGTGGATAAGGTAAAGCTAATTTGACTAGGAAATTGTCTCCACTTGGCCAATTCGACCTCCACCTCTTTATTCTCTCCAAAAGCCTTCATCACATTCCATTTTCATCACTCATTAGATTCCATACCATATTAGCCAATTTGTGAGCCTTTAGACTGATTTGGAAAGTGCTTTTGACACCCAGGGGGTTTTCTAGATTTTAGTAAGCCTTCCTTTTTGTGCTTTACAACTTCCCTTCAAGGCATTCTATTTTATTTCTTGAGGATGTATTATATATTGTAAACATATTGATGAATAATATAGAGTGAGCTTTTCTCAAGATGGATTATCTATTCTTCTTCTCATATTCTCATAAATATTCCAAGTGAAGTTGTCTTATTGAATCGAGATCTAGGCAATCTAAATTATCACATGGTATCATATCCAAGGGAGATATCAGAGCTCATATGGTATCAGATCCAAGGGAGATATCAGAGCTCACATGGTATCAGAGCTAGGTTGATTCATAGTAATTTCCAGTGTTTTTTGTAGGATATTTCCATCGTTGGGAGCGCACCAGCATGGATCAAAATCAAGCTAAAGTTGTGATTCTCACTCCCTTCAACTACTTTGACTGGAAGGCACATATGATCATCTAGCTTCAAAGTAAAGGAATTTATAGAGTCACTATGGGGCTTGAAACCGAGCCAGGATTTGTTGCACTAAAAGATAAATGGTTCAATAGGCTTGATGAAGCTTATGGTTTGCTTTGTCTCTCTGTCTCTCCAGATATTCTATTCCATATTGATACTCTAACCAGTCCAAATCAAGTATGGAAAAATATAGAGTCTCTCTTTGGAAAGCAATATGAGCTCAGAGGTCATCTATTGGAAATTGAGTTGATCTCACTTAGTCCAAGCAATTTCGATTCAATGGAAGAATTCATCTCAAGATTCAAGAACCTAGTGCTTCAACTCAAGCAGTGTGGCATAGATAAGAAGGATGGGAAGATAATCATTACCATTCTGTCAAAACTGAGTCATGAATACTCATTGTTTGTGTCTACATTTCATGCTGCAAAACTTGAAGTTCCCAACTGGAAGATGTCAACCTTGGATGCATTCATAGACTTGCTTGCTAAGGAGAAGGAAAATCTAGTTCAAATGGGGGCTCTAATACCCTCCAAGGACCTTGCACTTGATGCTCATGGAGCAAAGAGTTCCAAGAATGTCAAATCCAAAGGAAAATAAAAGATGGTGTCATATGAAGAGGACTGTGATGAAGATTCCAAAGCTAAGAAGATGAAGAACAAGAAAGAGAAATCCAAGTGTTCTTATTTTTGAAAAGGTAACCATTCTGAGCAATCTTGTTTCAGGAAGAAATTGGACATCATGTCCAATAAGCTTGAAGAACATAATATTGATGTTCCTGATTTTGCAAGAAAAGAACAAGGCAATATTTATGTAGAACAATAATAGTGTCTCCAAGCTACTCAGAAAGGTAATCATCTTTATGCTTTGAGTGATAGAGGAAAAAATATTTCTCATATCTCTGATTTTGATTCACATTCTGATATATCAGAATCAGAAAACTTCACCTCTTCCTTGGTGCAATCTCCAATCAGTTCACCAAAGTCTTCTCCCAAACCTAGTCATTTTTCACTAGTTTCTGACTTGTCTTTCGAAAGGTCCTTCCACCTCCATTCAAATATTTCATATTCTGATTTTGAAGATGATATATATTTTTATATGCAGTTCATGACACCTTCCACACCATTTTCCCAACCATTGGATGCACAAAAGACCCTACAAACACCAAGTTCTCCAGTTAAAAAACCACACAATTCCATGGTTTCCTACATTGTGCCACTTGTCTCTGTTTTTCTTATGTCTTCCATATCTTTCATTGGTTGGACAGCCATGTCTTTGGCCATCATTGGATTGTTGTTCCACATGTCTGGACCTGATCCCATCACTCATGGTTCAAATTTCAAGTCCTCAAATCCTCCAGAATCGCTCAATTGTCAGGGTGATCTAGTTACTCACTCTTTTCCTACTAAAACCCTATTCAATCATGGAGACACTACACCTTTGTTGTTTTCTGCTCCATATGACTCATATTCTAGTATTTCAGAGCTACATGAGCTCCTTTACAATATCATAAAGGTTCCACATAAGTTTTAGAAGAAGGTACAAGGTTTGATTCATCATATTGCAGCTACACAAGAAGTTGATCCTATTGAGTCCGTTGATACTCTTTGGGAAGGAGTTTGCAAATATATATTTTCCATCATTGATTTTGTATCCATATCATATCATGTATGTTTTGACAGCAATAATCATTCATATGATGCTCCTCCATCATCAGATGATGAATTTCATGGGGCCTCTACACATGGTTTTTGCCTACACTACATTGATGCATTGATGCATGATCATGGAATACACAAACTCTTCACCAAGTCTGTTACTCAGAAGTGGTTCATTCAGCTCATCTGAATGAAGAATAAGATAATATGAAGACATTCTGACATGTCCATTTTTTAGGGAGGGTTTTGTTCCCATGAGTTTTTCCATGTTTCCTCATTTTACATGGACTAATAAATTTTTGTATTTGGGTGACCATAAGCCTTGTTTCTTGGGCCCTACATTTCTAATATTTACCACATACAGTCAGGATTAGGGGGGGGTGTTGGAAAATTTAAAAACCCACTCATACTTAGGATATATTTTATTAGTCATCTTGATTACTTTTCCTAGGTTTAGACTATGTAGTTGGCTTAGATTTTGTCTTTTATGCCTCCATATGCCATCCTGAGTCACTATGACAAATTTGGATATATTCTGGATAAGATTTCCTAAGATTCTGTCTAATTTTATTCTATCCCTATATTATAAAGGTACCTTCCTACTTTAGACAGCTTTATCCTGCTTTTTTCTGCTTTCTCGTGGATAAGGTAAAGCTAGTTTCACTAGGAAACTATCTCCACTTGGCCATTCGACCTCCACCTCTTTCTTCTCTCCAAAATCCTTCATCACATTCCATTTTCATCATTCATTGGCTTCCATACCATATTTATCCAATTCGTGAGCCTTTAGACTGATTTGGAAAGTGATTTTGACACCTAGGGGGTTTTTCTAACTTTTAGTAAGCCTTCATTTTGTGCTTTATGTTGGACACAATGGCTCACTGAGAGGGGGGGGGGGGGTGAATCATTGAGCTTTCACTTAATTCCAATTTTTTAAATTCTTCTAACCCTAACATATATCATTTACATTTCCACTTTAACATGTAGACAGATATAATCATTTATACTAAGCTATACAAAGCTACTCATTAAACATGTCATTCATCACAACAATTCACACCAATAGAGACACAAGATATAAGCTTTGTAATATTTTTATATTTGGTTCAATCGGATACAACCGTTAGGCGTTATCAGCTACAACTGAATCAAAAGCACCAACTCCTATTCCAAGACTCAACTTGGTCTTTTTCTCAGATCCAACTAAGAAAATTAGTACAAGGCCCAGCTTGTATTACAATAAAAATTCTTGTCATCAAACACATCATCATAATTCTGTCCATGTAATTATTCTATTCACAGGCACATCCTCACCATGTCCACAAATACATCAACATTTTGTCTACAGGAACATCTTTACACTGTCCACATGCACATCATCATCATGTCCATGAACATGTCATCATTATGTTCATAAGAATGTCATTCTGCCCCACACAAGTCTTCACTTGTCCACATTCATGCTGTCGTCAATCTGCCATTGCTGCTGCCTCAGTGAAGCCCCAAAATCAGATACATAAAAATTATTTCACTGTTGCACCTGTTGATCTGCTGCTGCTCCTATCCCCGAAATTTTCCTCAGATCTCACCCAAAAATCAGAGCTAATCCTCTTCACCTATCTAAAATCCATTCACATTCACTCCCTCCAAAACATAAACATTTTTCCTTTATTTATACTTTTCTTTATCCATCAATTCAGAAGGCCGACATGTCAAGTTCATTTTATTTTATCATCAAATAAATCAATTTTTTTTTTTTTTTATTTCCATATAATCTTCTTCAAATATATATATATATTCATCCTTTTTGCCACATCATCAAGGGTTTGTCACCACACAAAAAAAACTTTGCTTCATATGCCTTTAATAATGCCTGCATGGACTCTTTAGGAGGCTTCATAAAATGCCCACAAGGGCCATTGAAAATTCCTGCAATGCCTTCAAATAATGCCCGCAAGGAGATTTCTTTGATTCCCTTGGACTGCTCCAAAATATGCCCGCAGAGGCATTAATAAAATGCCTATAGCTGCCATTATGAAATGCCTGCAGGTGCTTCAATAATGCCAGCAAGGGCCATTAAAAATGCCCGCAATAGGATATTTTAATTCTCGCAGGAAGCCTCTCCATATGCCAGCAAGGGGCCTTCAATGTCCTCCAATAGATTCCTGCAAGGGTCATAAAAAATGCCCACATCTATGACCAAATATGCCCGCAAGCATGCCTTAAAAAAAATTCATGCATGCCTTCAAAAAAATGCCCGCAGGGGCCTTCAAATGCATGCAAGGATCTTCCAAATGCCTTGTCATCAACTTTGTCATGCTTCTTTGTACTCCATGTCACCTTTTCCAAGTCTTTATCCATTGTCATGTCTTCAACCTTTTTCATCAAGCCATGTCCTTGCCATGTCAAGTCTTCTACATTTGTCATCATCATATTTCATTCATTTGTCATGTCATACTTTGTCATTTTTCGTTTGCTTGTCATGTCCCGAATGAATCTTGCCATGTCATCAACTTAACCTTTCATTACTTCAAATTTTGTCATGTCCTCATGCTTACTTGCCATGTCACCAAGCTTACTTTCCATGCCACCATCTTTGTCTTCCATGTCCTTGTCCATTGCTTGTCCTCCATGTCATCTTGTCCTTCATGTCATCTTGTCCTTCTACCATGTCATCATGTGTGTTCATTATGTCATCATCTTAGCCTTTTTCATTAATGTGTTGTCATCAATGACAATCATATTCATCAATCTACCCCTTTGACATTGATGGAAACTTCAACTACTCTCCCCCTTTGACATTAATGAGAAAGGGATAATCGTTTAGCCATCAAAAGCTTCACAATGCCCCAAAAAAATGTATCTTTGAATACATCATGAAATCATACTATGCCAACTCTTCATTGGGTGATATCCCCCTTTGACTAATCTTGGCATTATTTCTTGGAGATCATCCTTGTCAATCTTTTCACTTGCCATCTTCAAATTTTTATCATTACCCCCCCTTTCATGCATACTTCTTTATTTTCTATGGATGCTTCAGGGAATCCTTTCATCTGTGGGTCTTATTGATTTTGTGATTGTATAAGCCTTAACCATCTTTCTGCTTCAGTATATTGTACCTGCCAATACCAATTGATATTCAAGTAAATTTACATACTCCCTCTTTGGCTACTCATCAAAATTGTATTTTTGTTTTCCAAGCCAAATTGCTCCCCTTGAGCTTGTGTCCTATGCTCTTGTAGGTGATTTTCTTATCATCACATCTCTATCATATCTTATCTATTTTTCACTTCAAATCTGGTATATCTTTGTCACCAAACCATTGTCCTTCGATCTTCTTGCTGCTATGTCAACAGGGATCGAATAGAGCTGCTTAAAAAATTGTTCATGTTGCTTCACTTCATTTTCTATACTCCCCCTATCAATCATATCAGCTTGTCATCAACATCATTACTCCTTGCCATTCCTTTACAATCTTGTTGTCATGCAAAAATATTTATCTGTTGTACTTGTCATTGTCCAAACTATGCTGTAATATACCAATCTTTCACACCTGTTGCTTAAGATCATGTATTACTCATACCAATCAGTCTTCGGATGTAACTTAACCACAAGATCTGCTCCCATCATTAGAGGTCTGCTCATCAAAGTCAGAGCTGATCTACAAGGTCTTTGACTTGTCCTTTCATCTTTTCAACAAGCGGATATGTCTTTAGAAATTCTTCACGGGATTTGACCTTCAAGAGTCTTGTTAATAATCATATGTATTCATCTTGCTCCACCTATCACCATGCCATAATTTGTGGACCTGATTCTTTGCTTGGATAATCATTCTGATCTTACTTCAAATTAACTCATATCACTCTTTTCCAAATTGTCTTCTGCTGCTACCAACCTGCTATCCTCAGACTGCCTTTTGACTTGAATGTAGTTAGTTATGTTGCCTTTGAACCACTGAATACAGGACACCTCGAGTTACCTCCTTACTTCATGAGATTTGTACTTCTAAGGTCTTCAAATATATTTGGATTCCTTAACAAAACCATAGATAAAATCGTGTACTGATCATGCCAATTATAGTTTAATCATCAAGGGATTTTCACATGTCAAGTTGTATTATAACCAACTATATTCACAATCAGATGTAGGTAACAAGTGTTTTTGATAATCATATCCAAAGTTAGATGTTTCAACCATCATCTAGTAAATTCATAAAAGGTAAGCATGTATCAATTTTCTAACCATACTCCCACTATCAACATGCCATCATCATCAAAATCCTTTTCAAATAAAGGTTTTCTTCATAATATACTTCTGTAGTTGTTTTAAGTTTTTCAAGCTCCCCCTATCAACATGCCGAATTGCATTAAATCTGTCTTACCAAAATTTATCCCTGCCTTGCATTAGTTTTCCTTGTGCAAACCCGATCCTAGGACCTGTTACTTGCTTGGATTCAGTAACATGATCATGCATTGATTGCAATACTCTGGGCAATAACTGTCTTTGCTTCATGTCTGTCATCTGCCTCATATTTCCCATATCATCTACTTCCTTCTCATTTTGATAACCTCATGTTCTACAGTACTGTCCTTTACCAAATCATTTTTCAAGCAAAGTAGCAACATCTATAGATATGTTAAATATTATCCTCATTGTGAATACCCACGTGTTTGGCCTCTTCAATTTCTCGGGTCTCTGATTTACCAAACTTAATCTCAGTCTGCTTTTATTCCTTCTCTTCTCAGCTCAACTCCTTTCTCAACCAGACTTCTAGATCTCAGGTATACTCATGTTTTGTACTCTTCATAATTTGGAAATCATCATCCCAACCTTGCATTGGCTATCCATTTGCAGACCCGATCCTAGAACTTGTTCCTTTGCTTGGAGTAGCCATCATTTACCAATTGAGTTCATCCTCCAATAATGAACTCAAGGTATACTTAAAGTCTTTAAAAGGCTTCAAGTTTGGATTGCCATAAGGAATCCACCTTCATTTGTGCATTGATCATCAACTTCATTTAGATTTAGCAAAATATTCTTTTTCACCCATACCTTAGAATGTCCTTGACTGTAATCATTTGTCCTTTGGCCTTCAAATCTATATGTGTCATTCTTCTTCCAAGATTCATTGACTTTCCTTGCTTATGGGTATGAGAAACTTCTCATTGATTGTCTTCTTGGACTTGCACATTCTTGAGCTTTGTGACCAAAACCACTACATGTGTAGCACCTCAATGTGTGACAGTTAGCAACAAGATGCCCAATTCAGTCACATGTCCAGCATCTAATCTTTCCATTGTGTCTTCCACCACTTCTTCTACAATCCATAGCCTTATGACCAAAGTTAGAACAAGACAAACACTAACCATTAAATCCATTTTCATACCTGGGACTTTTGGTTCCATCTTGGAGTTTCCTCTCTTCTAAAAGATTTGCTTTGACGGATAGAACTAGCTCCTTATTGTATTCTTGAACTTCCAATGTCTTTGTAGTCATGTGCAGGTGCATAGGGAGTAGCTTTGGATGATGATAGACCTGCTTCTAGAGTCTTGGGAGACCAAGTGTCTTGTTCTTCTTTCTTCTTGAACCCAAGATCAGATGTGTCAAAAGGAGACCTTTGACATTTCAGTATTTCATCCAAGATATCTGAACTTTCATTGAACTTCACATGAGTGTTTGACTTTTCAATTTTCTTTCTAAGATTAACAACTTCCATCTCATGCTTCTGATTTGTCTTTTTTTGTTCTTCCAGTTGAAGCTTCATGATTTATTCTATTATGTTGGCTTCCTCCAACTAAGTCTTCAAATCAATATTGGCCTTTCTTGTTTCTTCAAGTTCTTTAGAGTCTTCACTAGCCTCTTCTCTTTCTTTTGTTAATTCAGTCTTCAAACTTCTGACTTCATCATTTTGATCTTCTAGCTCACCTTGTAAATCTTTGTTCTTGAGTTTCAATTTCATGAGGAAGCCTTTGTCACCTTCTGGTAATTTTCAAATGACCCCAAAATATTTTTCCTAAGCCTTGGATTGAATTTGAGCTCAACATCCAATAAGGCACATGCAAATTCCTTCTCGACTTTTAACACATCTTCCTTTTCATCCTCTTTAAGTAGAACTTCAACATTATCACATTCATAATTATCACTAACAAAAGAGTTCTTACCTTCACTTATATTTGAAGCTTGTTCCTGGTTTTCTTCTTGCTTTTCGTCCTTGAATTATGTTTTATTTTCTTTGTCTTGACTCCCTCTTTGGTATTCTTCTTCAAGTTTGAACCAGAGATCTTTGGAAGAGGTGTATTATTTTACACTTTCTTTGATAGGGCTTGAGAGTTCATCCATCAGAAACTTCAAGGCAATATTATTGTCTTTCTCAGCTATTGTCTTTGTCTTCTTGCTGGGCTGGACGGATGGGTTAACACGATTTCCCAAACACCAAATTTCTTCAAGTAATCCTTCATTCTACTTCTCCAACCAAAGTAATCTGATGTCTTAAGGACTGGAACTTCATGATTGACTTTTGTTGGTCCTTCCATCCTGTGTCCACGGATCCCTTCAAGCTTGATTGGTTTTTGATGAAGGCTTGCTCTGATACCAATTGTTGGACACAATGGCTCACTAAGAGGGGGGGGTGAATCAGTGAGATTGCACTTAATTTCAATTTTTCAACTTCTTCTTTAACCCTAACATATATCATTTATGTTTCTACTTTAACATGTAGACAGAGATCATCATCTATACTAAGCTATACAAAGCTACTCATTAAACATGTAATTCATCACAACAATTCACACCAATAGATACACAAAATATAAGCGTTGTAATATTTTTATATTTGGTTCAATCGGCTACAACCGTTAGGCATTATCAGCTACAACTGAATCAAAAGCACCAACTCCTAATCCAAAACTCAACTTGGTCTCTTTCTCATATCCAACTAAAAAAAATAGTACAAGGCCCAACTTGTATTACAATAACAATTCTTGTAATCAAACACATCATCATAATTATGTCCATGTCATTATTCTGTTCACAGGAACATCCTCACCCTGTCCACAAATACATCAACATTCTGTCTACAAGCACATCTTTACACTATCCACATGCACATCATCATCCTGTCCATAAACATGTCATCATTTTGTTCATAAGCATGTCATTCTACCCCACACATTTATTTAGTTGTCCACAGTCATGTTGTCATCAATCTTCCATTGATGTTGCCTCAGTGAAGCCCAAAAATCAGAGACATAAAAAATATTTCACTATTGCACCTGTTGATATGTTGTTGCTCCTGTCCCCGAAATTTTCCTCAGATCTCACCTGAAAATCAAAGCTAATCCTCTTCACCTATATGAAATCCATTCACATTCACGCCCTCCAAAACATAAACATTTGTCCTTTATTTATGCTTTTCTTTATCCATCAATTCAAGAGGTCGACATGTTAAGTTCATTTGATTTTATCATCAAATCAATCAATTTTTTTTTTTTATTTCCATAGAATCGTCTTCAAAAATATATATATTTTTTCATCCTTTTTTCCACATCATCAAGGGTTTGTCACCACACAAAAAAAACTTTGCTTCATATGCCTTTAATTATTCCTTCATGGACTCTTTAGGAGGATTCATAAAATGCCCGCAAGGGGCATTGAAAATGCCTGCAGTGCCCTCAAATAATGCCCGTAAGGATCTTTCTTTGATGCCCTTGGACTGCTCTAGAATATACCCGCAGAGGCATTAATCAAATGCCCGTAGCTGCCATTATGAAATGCCCACAGGTGCTTCAATAATGCCCGCAAGGGCCATTAAAAATGACCGCAATAGGGTCTTTTAATGCCCGCGGGAAGCCTCTCCATATGCTCGCAAGGGGCCTTCAATGTCCTCCAATAGATGCCCTCAAGGGTCATAAAAAATGACCGCAGCTATGCCCAAATATGCCCGCAAGCATGCCTTAAAAAAATGCCCGCATGCCTTCAACAAAATGCCCACGGGCCTTCAACAAAATGCCCGTGGGGATCTTCCAAATGCCTTGTCATCAACTTTGTCATGATTCTTTGTCCTTCATGTCACCTTTTCCAAGTCTTTGTCCATTGTCATGTCGTCAACCTTTTGCATCAAGCCATGTCCTTGCCATGTCAATTCTTCTACATTTGTCATCATCATGTCTTCATTCATTTGTTATGTCATCCTTTGTCATTTTTCCTTTGCTTGCCATGTCATTAGCTTGACCTTTCATTACTTCAACTTTTGTCATGTCCCCATGCTTACTTGCCATGTCACCAAGCTTACTTGCCATGTCACCATATTTGTCTTCCATATCATTGTCCATTGCTTGTCCTCCATGTCATCTTGTCCTTCTGCCATGTCATCATGTGTGTTCATTATATCATCATCTCAGCCTTTGTCATTAATGTGTTGTCATCAATGACAATCATATTCATCACTTTACAACTTGCCTTCAAGGCATTCTATTTTCTCTCTTGAGGATGTATTATATATTGTAAACATAATGATGAATAATATACAATGAGTTTTTCTCAAGATATCTTCTATATTCTTCTTCTCATATTATCGGAAATATTCCAAGTGAAGTTGTCTTATTGAATCTAGAACTAGGCAATCTAAATTCTCACACTCAATTCATAGATGTTAAAAACCAAAATATCAAAATGAGACAAGAATTAAATCCTGAAATATGGAAAATGGAATAAAGGAGAAGAACAACCAAAATTCGTGTATGCATTGGATTTTAAACAAGGTTCTTTGAATTTAGCTCTGTTAGAGCCAAAATCCCAGAAAGTCAAAACAATAGAAGACTACAGAGTCACTCAATTAAAATTGAAGTTAGATGAGATTAATGTGGCTGAAAAAATTGATTTACACAAACAAACATGTGACTTAGGATTCAGGTATGTGTTGCATACAATTGCTAGCATGGGAAGACTTCATACTATGGTCAAAAAGGTTGAGAGGCAATCAAAACAAGAAAAAGTAGCCAATAAGGCAAAACAGTTGAAGATAAAGGAGTTAGAGCATAAAATAATTGAATTAGGTGCTAACCCAAATGATCCAAATCTTATTCAATTTATAATCAAGAAAAAGATATAGAAATACAAGTTTGGAAGAAGAATATTAAGATGCTAGATATTGAACATATTCAAACTCAGGAACTCCTAACTGTACAACAAGAGAAGGAGCGAATAATGGAGCAAATGATGAAATTAAATGATGACCTATATGTAAACAAATTAATGAAAATTTGGAAAAAGAGAAGACATATATGATGGCATCCAATCCTACCGTATCTCAAGTAAATCAAGGGAGTTCTCAGAAGACCTTGCCAAAGTTTTATCATATTTAAGTGTCAAAGAGATTGAAGTGAAGGATCCTGGAGATACAATTATAAAGAAATATTAGGAAATATCTATTCTAGAATATCATGCTAGAAAAAGAGAACTACTCATATTTGAAATTGAAAATGCTAAGACAAAGATACATAAGGAGTTGGATCAATCTCAGAATAAGCTTTTTGGGAAAACATATCTCATTGGAGCCAAGCATCTGTTATAGGATCAATTATCCATGGAAATAACTAAGTTTTGGAATTTTTTTATTCTTGTATATGATGAGTTTATTTTGGTTGCTACAACTCAAAGGAACATTAAGAAGAATTGTGAAGAACTTGGTAATAAGCCTCAAGTGCTAAATAATGTAATTAGGTTTCTTAATTCCAAGACTCGGGATGAGTTGAAAGTATTAGGTGTGGTTGATATGGAATTCTTTGATAATAGAGTCTACTAAGGTAATTGCCAAGAGGAATTTAGTGTAGAATGTTGAAAAAAATGCAATCCTCTCCTGAGAGACACTCAGGCATTCAAAATTATTTTCAAAGATTTGATCCATAAAGGATTGCCCTCATTTTGGGATAGCATTGGAAATCTGTTTCATCAAAATTTATATAATGCAATGTTGGTTCAATCGAGGCATGATTCTATGAAATTTAAGATATGGAGGGACCTTTATAACATTAATTACGCTGTAGGCGTTGCACCAATGAGAAGCATAACCATCCACGTTGGCTAGATTCCTCGCTCATAGAGCGAATAGAATGTTGCCACGTGGATGATTATGCTTCTTGTTAGTTATGATTCCATTTGCGCCTTACCTCCTCCAAGATTTCACACTTCCCTCACCTCCATTCTCCATTCTTCTACTACCTGCTATGTCTTATCTCTTCCTTCCTTCTGTGCCCTATTCCCTTGACCTATTCTCAGGCTTCCCCATCTGCGCACTACTCCCTCAATCCTCCATGCATCCCTTTCTTCCACCTTCTACTGCTACACTCCATCTCCCACGCAGCTCCATCCTCCATTACCCACACTGCTACACTCCATCTCCCATGCAGATCCATTATCCCCCACGCTGATACACTCCAGCATCCACGCAGCTCCATTATCACCACGCTACTACACTCCACCTTCCCTTGCTGCTACACTCCATCTCTACCTGGCGCTGCTTCAGCCTCCCATCTCCATGCTGCTCCAGCCTCCCTTCTTCACGCAGCTCCACTATCTCTCTCTCTCTCAACAAAACGCCCATCCTGCATTCTGCATTCTCCATTCACGCTACTCCCTGCCAAAACACCCAGCCAACATCTCCATTCATGCTTCCCTCTAAAAATGCCCAGCCTTCACGAATTGGGGGCACGCCTTCAACATCCACCAAGTGTTGCTGATTAGTGCTACGATTTGAAAGACAGCCTTGGGAGTTGTGTTTTGAGCATTGAGATTTCGAGTCTAGTGCTGCGAAGTAACTTCCCACAAAGACCAATGGCACACAAATTGCAAACCATAAAAGTACTGAGGTAACACCTGCGTCGGCTGCTTCTCTCCACCTATAACACTTCAATCTGAGTCGGCTGCAATATAACCAACAATTAATCTCAAAACATGCAACTAGCGTAAATGCCAGACAAATTACAATAGTAAATTGGACATTGACTACCATACAATATATTTTTAACAAACAAAGGCCAAATGGATTTGTGACTTCTAATTTCCATTGTTGGATGCAATGCAATTAACAGATAACAACTGCAACTAGGTAGTTAGAAACAAAATAATTCTACTTAGTCACTCAGATGAAGGCAACTATGCTGATTGTTTCAACCCATTTGCAGACATAGTCAAAAGAGTTCTTCAGTGCAGGACCTACGGAGTGAACTAGCCAAAAACCCCCCACTGAGCTGTAATTTATCACAGAACGAAACCAGAATATTTGGAATTCCAATATGAAAGAAGACTTGTCATGTTCCGCCTTCTCCTGTCAAAAAGTGTGCACGGATTATTGAATCCATGACCCCGCTGTATGTGGTAGATGGCCTGGCTTGGGCGCTCTAGTAGACTTGGAGTTCAATGAGAGCATGGATGCGGACTAGAAGGAAGGGATTCATCCGCTCAACAAAACAGAATATATAAAATAAATAAATACACATAAATAATAGCGCAATCTCAAGGAATAATAAGAGTAAGTTAATACAAAAAAAATGATTCAACATATAAGCTATTCTAGGTCGGTGTTCCTCAAAACATATTATCAAAAAGGAATTCTATTACCCCATCATACAAAAAAAAAATACAGAAAGCTGGTGTAATTTGTATTATCTTACAAACGATAAAAGACCTCTTGCTTCCATAGATATTATATACACGCAGAAAAAAAATTGCCTGGATATCTGGGTTCAATGGCAGACGTCCTTGCTCGAACGATGGCATAGAACGATGGATATCTGGCTTCAATAACAGTCTCTCTCTCTTCCTTGTTATACGGAGTGGAGATTATGAGCATTGAAGCAAAAACCCATGCAATACGGCCCAGCCAAGAGCCATGGAGCAGAGATCGCCTTCTACTATTGATGAGTATTGCAGAGCAGAACCTCTCATAAAAGGGAAGAGAAATGACTGCGCCTTAGGGATTGACCCCATTTAGGGATTTCCTCTCTGTGCATGGCAGTGGGCTGCATGAAGAGGCCGCGTGGCCTTCATGCACACTGGCTCCTTGCATGGTGATGGGCGGAGAGGAGGTGAGGCCGCCACGTGGAGGATGGAACATTCATCTTCGTTGCCTTTTGCCTACAAGTTCAAGCAGTTTAGGATTGAGGCTTGAGATAGTCAGTTAAACCAACACATTTAATTAATGAATCCACCTATCTTCGTGTATTCTTTAAAGGTTTAGATGCTATTAAGAAGTAAAATCCATAGCTTTTTATTTCTGGCCTACACATCTTCGGTTTCTATCAAAATCTATAAACAACGTATTTCGTTTAAATGCTATTAAGACGTAAAATCCATAGCTTTCTAATTATTCAATAAAAGGTTTATTTCTGGCTTACAGTTACACGTCTTTGGTTTATGTCAAAATCTATAGACAACGTATTTTTGAAGTTTGGACACTCACATGACCATGACCATTAAGTAGTACTACTCAATCACAGTGAATCTTTTAATTAAAAGTCCCAAATGAATGGACCACATGTGATAGTGGTACACAACAGTTCAGATTATCTTTTCATTAACATCTTTGTAATGGGATACTTTTTATTTTCAGAATATTTATTCTCATTATGGTTTTTTTTTTTAAATCATTTTTCTATTTAAACATAATTAAAAATACATTCTACATACTGTAGAAAAAAATAGAGTATTGATTACTAACTACTGCCACAAATGAACAGTTCATTGCTACCAAAAACTCTAAATGATAAGAGACAAAAAGTGGCTACCAGAGCCAATTAGGGACTTGTCATATTATAGTTTAAGTTAAAAAATCATTTAAAGACAAAAATCCAGAAATAAAAATTTGACCTCTCTGAAAAACTTCTCCTTTGACCTGCTGATTTTGAATGTTTGTCTGCTCGCTTCTTCAAATCCTTAAAGACATGAGAGAAGCACTTTCTTGAAATGACTTTAATATTTCCTTCACATGACTTTCCAAAGAGATAGAGATTTATATTATGAACATGGATCTGATTTCCCATCCAATTTTTAACTAACATTGCATGTAACATCCTGTAAATTTACAAAAATTTTAAAATAGCAATAATTACTGAATTTGTTAATGCGGAACATATAATAATAGTTAAATCTATTAACTAGAATAATTAACGATGACGACACATCAAAATTTTCAAAACAAAATATGATATTAGTTGTATTTGCTAATGCAGACTAAATGGATTCTAATCTCTTAACAAAAGACATTTTACGATCAACACACAAGAATACATCTTCAAATATGCTTAAGTTTTAAATGTAACTACATGTTGTTCATAGGTTTGTATTATGATCATTTTCTTGGTAAAGTGTTGATAGTTTTTTTTTGAATGATGACGAAGGGGTCCTACGAGGTACCCTAAGGTTTACTTAGCTACGTTTAGCTAAGGCATTTGAACCTGTTTCCATGTGCAGAACGTAGGTAAGAATTTTACGACAAAACAAGAGTTAAGAGTAAATGTGTCTTTCAATTCATCGTCAATGTAATATGAAAAATTCTAAGTACTTCCTTGCAAACAAGTTATTGGAGGTATGGATCTTTTGGTTCCTTTTCTCGTTTATGTGCTAGCTTACAAACTTTTCAGTGTTGTTAAAATCATGTCATCATTTTGCTTTTACATTGCTATATTTATCATCTATGAAAATCATTCTAATATGACTATTATTATTAACATCAATGAGGTGATACCATTATCAATTTGTAACTTTATTTGAAATCTTGCAAATGTAATGCTTATGCTATTTCGAAATAAACTAGCATTATAATGTGTACCAAAGAAACTGAGATTATAACTTAAGTAACTAAGGTCTCACCTTTATCAATTGATTAGCAATGCATGAAATATATAAACTTTACCCTATAATCCACTTATTTCCTATATGACTATACTTATGCTATAGAGAAGAAAATATACAACATATAGTAACTATGCATTACAGGCACCATACATTAGAATGTATTACTAATATTACGATGCCTAATATAAACTATGGGAAATAAAATGAAATGTGAACTATGATTCTAAAAATTGCATTGAATATGATCATGACAGGGTATTAAAGTTTCAGTACTTGGCATGCTTTCAATCTGTCTATACCAGGTCTTAGCATTAACGTCGCCTACCTGTTATGTGAAGTGGAAGCTTAGGTGGATGGTCTTCACGTGAAAGAGTTTACAACAATGCACCATACGATGTTGAGTTGTACCATACACTAGCCCTTGGTCTGATGATTTGGCGACTTGGCATATGCAATAATCAATGTGGTATTGATTGCAATGGTTTCCCGAATTTCAACATGCCTGGCCAGCAGCTCTTCCACCATTGATCTTTACAAGATCTAGGGCTTGGAAAGAAACCCTAGTCTTTCGTGGTAAGTAACAATGAATTGTTTCCTGGCCTTCATTTCATGTTTAGTGGCAAGGTAGAGGGCCGACAGTGCTGCTGCAATGTAGGGTTTGGAGTTTATTGCTAGGAGGACTCCTTCCTCGGTTTCGAACCTTAGACCTGTAAGGGAAAGTTATATGTTACATGCTTATATTCCTTGTGAAATGGAGTCACGACACAGTCCTTGAATTTGTTGTGAGGTTTCTCTGTCAGTTTATTTGAGTGCAATTCGAACTGGAGTTCGATTCTCCTAGTCATAAAATTGTTCTTTGAATTCGAACTCGTATTTGCTGCAATTGCTATAAGACTTCGTCATTTTGTTTGTGTGAGGTGTCTCAATCCAGGAGCTTTGACGCTAAGGTAAGTTTTTCAAATGACAGTGGTAGTAATACTGTAATGTTTAAGTTATACCTGTGTTTTTTCTTTGTTTTGACCTTTTCAACTGTAAATGGTAGGTGATACTTCGTTAGAGGATTTCTATGAGAAAAACTCGGAATGAGGATGCTGCAACAACCTCCTGGTAAGCCTCAGTGGTTCTTAAAACCTTGTAGGTACCTTCGGCATGGTTTAGCCGGTGAATACAATGTGACGAGAGTTGGAAACAAGATCCTGTTCGGAGTAATGGCCGAGTTTAAGTTTTATTTTGAACAGTAATGTAAGAGGATAAACCCTCAGTTTTTATGTTGCTATTCGGCTCAGTAATGTTTTGCTGTGGCGTTTAAAAATGATTTTGAACTTGTTTTTACACTGCTGTTTGTTAATGGAATGACCCTATGTGATTTTGGAACCTTGAATGGTATTCAATGTAAACTCTGTCAAATTTTAACTATACTGCTGAACATGAAATCCTAGAGCAAAGGGTTCACTTGCTTCTGCAAAACAATGGCAAGTCTTGTATCAAAATGTTATAATTTTGTTTAAATAATGATTGGAAAATTTGTTTGTATAAACTGGTGATTTGGTTTAGAACAACGAAAGTTGTCTCTGGTCGAGAGTTGTAGGTTTCATACGTTTTGGTAGATAAACCCCGTACTTCGTATCATTTTTGAAATTTAAGTTTGAAAGATGATGTTGTATAACTTGATCTGTTATATGTTTAAAATGGCTATATGCCATAGGGTTCAATCTTGTTTCAACAAACGAAACCCTACCCTGTAGGTTTCGTTGGTAACTCTGATTGTACTAAGAATTCAAACCTGGGAACCGGGCCTTAACTTGTTCATCTAATGGTTTCGACACTATTTATGTTTCTTGTTAGGGTTATAAGCTACTTGTTAGATAATGATACTAAATTCATGTTTTCTGTTAAGTGAGGTTAAGTGCCTTGTTAGTATTCTCAACACGAATGATAGATAGTAAGGTTAATTAAAATGTTGTTTAGGGTTTTGAACCCATGTCTGCTATAACTCCATAAATCTTATCTGTCTTTGCCATGAATGGCTTGATATGAAAATTATTAAACTGTATACTAAATGAATGTTTAGAAACTAGGGTCTGAAAAATCTTAGGATTTTGATTCTATAGTGAAAGTATTTATATTTAATGATTGAAATCTATACTAAATCAAAATGTGAGAAATGAGTATAAAATAGAATAGTGATAATTAGTGATGAAAATAATAAGTGTTTACTTATTGTTTGTAAGTAACAACTCTGTATAGAGAATAATTGCAGCTGCTATATTTCTAGAATATAAAATGCCTGAAGCCA
Source organism: Larix kaempferi (assembly GCA_027924585.1). Classification (NCBI taxonomy): domain Eukaryota; kingdom Viridiplantae; phylum Streptophyta; class Pinopsida; order Pinales; family Pinaceae; genus Larix; species Larix kaempferi. Next base: position 1,236,328 of record BSBM01001292.1, read on the forward strand.
TTGGATTTATAATAATGGAATGCATAGTATTACCATCCGAAAATAGACAGAGTTGAATTTGAAAATCTAGATCTGTGCAGAAATAAAGTGTTTTTCTTTTATTATGAAGTAGAGGAAATGTTATACATCTGTTTATGATATGCTGTACTATTTCCTGAGTTTTAGACATATAATTGAAATGGCAGAATTTAAAAGAAATACTACAGTGTTTATCTAATCATTCAAATAGCATTCTGCCTATCATTCATCTCTATTAATTTTACTTTTCTGTACTAAAGTACTATACAGATAACAGTATGGGAAAAATACAGAAAATAATTTAATCATTCATCTAATTTACTTAACCATCCTTAAACCATATCATCTTTAAGTAAAAAAATAAAACAGTTTCTTCTATATAATTGTAAATAATAAATCTACAATGCAGAAAATCATTTAACTGTAAACAATAAGTCAGAACAATAGAACCTGATTGACTATAGGAGAAACAAACATCCCAAGGAACCTGTTCCACCCAACCTATTCCTGAAGACAGCCAAATTACTTGCCTTAGGACCCCCGAGCCTGTTCACTGAACCACCAGGAAGAAGAAGAGTCTGTAGAAGCCTTAGTTCATCAACTTGCAGTAAAAATAAAGATCATCCAATCATAAAGACTCAGTAGTCAATGCGACCTGCACCAGCACCAGCACCTATGGTTTCATTCTCAAAATAACTAGCAAACTCACAATGCACTCCCACTTAGCCTCCCTATTTGAATCTCTCAGTGATCACCTGATACACTTGAGGAAATATTTCTGCAAAAAATATTGTGGAGCTGCCTGCTCAATTCGAATTGCCTTATCTAGGCTTCCTAGGCCTTTTAGTGGTTAACCTGGTCATTAATGAGCTAACAACTCTCTCCCCCATGTGGGGAATAATGCCACAAATTTAGGGGTAGTTGTCCCATAACCAACAGCTAGTGGTGGAGTGCAAATGCTGCCATCTGTCCAATGCCTTCTAACAGCTTCCATTCCTCCTAGTGGGTCTGTGAACACTCATTTAATAGTTCCCTTGGGTGTTTGTCTCCTGTTTAATTTATTAAATAATAATAATAAGTCATTACAATCATCCTTGACCAGATTTGGTCATAATTACAAAACTTTGTAATTAAAATTTAACATAATGTATTTTGCGAATAAAATAAATATTCTCAAAATTTGGGTAGGTAACATTGCATCTCCATATACTTATAAGTTCATGATACCTTTTAATAAGGGCATATTTTATTACATAAAAAAAATCCTTCATTTCTCCCAATTTATTAGTCCTTCTCCCAGATTAGCCTGAACATGAACAAAAATGAGATTTGAATGAAAGATTGCAAATCCAATACTGGGCCTTGGCAAGCCCCATAAAAAAACTCAAGGAGTGCTCACTGCTCTTTTGGTTTACTCCTTTCTGAGTGGATCTAAATGAAAAGTTATTGCCAAAACCTGGACTGCTCTTTGGAAGAAGAAATCTGCTTCTTCTCGAAGAAACTAGAGTTTTAGCTAACGAGACCCCACAAGATAATATAAGGGATTGCCATGAACAATTTAAGTTCACTTCTTAGAAACCAAGCCTTTAACATTTTTCGATAGTCTTTCCCCAAAAATTTTGCACAATTAGTTGTGCCTCCCAAACTTCCTTTATGTAAGGACAAGTCAAAAAATGTGAGAAGATTTTTTTTTTTAATTTGAAATTCAAAAAAATATATGTTTTAAATTGATAGAATTACAAATATTTAAATATTTATTCATTATTCCATTATTTATGACAACCTTTATTTCATTTTACTAGATCAATGATGCAAAATATGTAATGTTATTTTGTTGAAATAGACTTTGACACCTGCAAGTTGTATAAAAAGAACAAATAACCCATGACTAACAAATAGATTTTACTCACAATTTACTTCAATTGTAATTAATTTGTATTAATAAAAACTTTTATACTTAAAAGTTAATAGCTAACTTATCAAATTTACTTTAATTATAATTTATTTTTATTAATTAATAAAATGATTGATAGTTAGACATTAATCATTAATGGTTTGCAAAATACTAAATACTAAATTAATCTTTCTGTGATCCTCCTCCATATGTCCATGGGGCTCATTAACCTAAAAACATGTTTGGTTAACGTGGACATTACGAGCATTTAATCATGGTAACACTTTTGGTTTGGTAAATCTCAGGAAGAGTTGTGTAAGACCTACGAGACACTGACCATTGCCTGTAAAATGATGTTCTCTTTTTCCAGTCGATCAACTAAAAGAAACAAATAGAAATAATGTTTTAGAGAAATGTGATATAGGTTGTTGCAACTACTTATAAAAAGAGGATGGATTTACAAGGAGTAGAAATGTTTATGCTACCTTGTTCCTTGTATTGGTTTTTTCATTGTCTACAACTAATTGGTACTATATGAACATAGCCAAAAAAATGTGAGCTTGTCGCACTATATATAAACCCTATGTATATATATATTAAAACCCTAGAAAACAGATAATATTAACTAAAAATTTCACAATTTTTTTAACATTGATTGTTTCCTTCCTTCAAGTTGTTGTTCTAGATGGAACAGATGGGGACTCTTCAAGGAATTGTTGTCCTGGCCTTCACATGCCTTTACAAGATTCTCTTCAAATACTTTCAAAAGGTGATATGCCTTATGAAAGGATGCAAAAACTGGAAAATACCGTTATTCCGGCCATTCATAAAAACAAAGCATCCAAGCAAAGCGACCTCTCCTCATCTACCTCCACGTTGAATAAATACAACCTTTATATTGAGAGCTACGACCACTCCTATTGTGTTGTAAGTCTGCATTTTATTGTTCTTTGTTGTGAACTATCTATATTGTCAGAAGACGTGTGAATCCTTGATGCGGTGAGAGTCATTGATAACTAGTTACTTTCCTTGGTTTATTAGTGATTTTCAGAAGATTAATTCATATAGTGACAGGTCTATTCGCCTTTACATGGTTGAGAAGCATGTAAAGTTCATTGTTTTCATTGATATTATTGCAGAAATATTTTTTCAAATTGCTTATATATTCCAGATATAGTAGTAATCTATAGTGTTGAGATTACTACTACAGAGATTGTGAGAAAAGCAATTGTAGTTGGCTCATTGTGTTGATGAACTTAACATTATTTTTTGTTATGGGTTGAGTGCCTATGCCTTTGTAATCTGAGATTGTTACAAACTTTGCTCTTTTCCTACCAGTATCATTCGCTGCCCGTGCCTATATTTTTGTTCCTTCTAACTTTCTTTTTTTCCTACCAGCATTCATTTTTGCCCCTCAAAAAACAAATGCTAATTTATTATTGATAAGCTATTTGAGGATTTCGAATTGTTGGGACACATTAAAGTGGTATTCAAGAGTCTTCCTTTTTGCTCTTATCATAACTATACTACCGAGAATAATTATGCACTGTGTATATCCTACTAATCAACAATGGAAGAAAATTGTTCGATTTTCTAGTAAGGCCTTACCTTCTCAAGATATTTTGTCATCATGCCAAGTCAGGAGAAGGTAGATATGGAAGTGTGTCCAGAGTGCTATTACGACTACCACCCGCAAGTGTAAAAGGTTAATTTATTATTGATATATTTGAGGATTTCGAATGGTTGGGACACGTTAAAGTGGTATTCAAGAGTCTTCCTTTTTCACTCTTATCATAACTATACTAACTTGGACATTGTACCGAGAAAAATGATGCATTTTGTATATCCTGCAAGTCAAGAGTGGAAGAAAATTGTTCGGTATTCTAGTAAGGCCTTACCATCTCAAGATTTGTTGTCATCATGCCAAGTCAGCATAAGGTAGATATGGAAATGTGTCCAACTATCAGTATTTTTACGACTACCACCCACAAGTGTAGACGGAATACAGGGTCAATATTTATTTTAAGAAACACTCCCCTAATGAAATTGAATAGCAGCTAATCCAATTATTAGGAAAGAAAATCATAAAAGAAGAAATTTATTCGATACCTAGAGATCACCATTTTTTTTTGTGCGAGAGTGACTATCACTCAAAGAAGAATATCAAAGCAAAGCACTTCAAAAGAGTTTATAAGAGTAGAGGTGAATTGTAATTTGTTAAACTTTTAAGACTCGTCCTTTCTATGTATCAGTTGTAAATCTCTTAGTGTTGTTTTGTCTTATTATATAGACAAACTCTTTAGTCTATGTGTCTACGATTTTGAGCTATATGAATAAAATATATAAAATGTTGGAACATCACTTTGGTACTACATCCACTATATGAGTTTATTAGTGATTTAATGGAATTCACTTGTTTCATATATATTATTGATAGTATTTGTATGAACTATCCACGCCTATAAAGAACCATATTATCTTTTTATTTTCCAAAGGACAATCATTTAAAGTATTTATTTGTTGTTTAATGGTGTGAGATATAAATATTGCTCTAAATATAGATGTGTCTCGACTCAGATAACATTTGTTGTTACTGAATTCCTTTCGCTCTGTATATGTTTTTCCTTAAAGGGTTTAATATTCGCTCTACATTGAATACCTTTATCATATCTGCATGTTAATTTTTTTCTTTCCCTTCATTATTTTCACCCAAATTATTTTCACTGATAGGGTTAAATATTTCAGTGATTATCTCTTCTCATATATTTTGAGAGTTTGTTTTCAAAAAAGTTATATAAGTGAGTGGATAATAAGTTCTCTTATCGCAACAAAAGTCTTTCTTAAAATTTTTATACAAGTTTTACATCAAGTTATAGATTCCTTGGCATAGTTTCCTAGCCAGGAACATCTCAAGGAACAACACAACCCATATTTCATGTCATTTGCGGTCAATGCAAATTTTATTTACATGATGTATATGCTATAATTATTATTATTATTATAAAAAAAATCACATTTGTACCATGTAAAGAGCTAAACTACCAAACCCAAATATTCTTTTTTACCAAACCATAGGAGCAATCATTGGGTGAGGTTACATTAAGTCACATGTAGAATACAGACAACCTCAAATAATCTCTAGACTTAGTCATCCATATCATAGGTTGTCTTTTGCCTTAGAGGAGGTGTTGGTGTGGAGAAAATTATAAAGTATAACAGATATTGCACTGAAGAGAGCATGAGTTGTAGTTGGACCAAGATGACTAATAAAAAGAGGAGGGTGTATGGGTACTTGGTTTGGATCTAGATTTTGTGTGAGTACAGCAGCTACTTGGATAGTCAAGTTTTTTGGAGATGCTACAATGCTAAAAATAACTAGAGAAGTAGTATATAAAGAGGGTGTATGGGAACCTGCTCTTATGTGTTAAGGTTGGGAAATGGCATCAATGGTCCTCTTAAATTAGAATTACCTTTCAATATATTAGTCATAGAAGACTGCCTAGATATCTAAGTGGAGGAAAAGGCATCAATGATCTCTTCTAAGAGACCATCCATAGCATCAAAGAGTAGATCCATGGGTGCAAGAGCCAAGTCAAAAAGGTAATACATTCTATCCCTAATGAAAAAAGTGAATATACATAATTAGTAAAAGGGAGGACTATGAAAAAGAGGACGAATAAGCTATTGAAGGGAACTAAACTAACAAGAAAAAATGAAGTAAATAAAGCTTTACATCAAGTTCACCAATGTACTTTTAGGTGAAACCATTCATGTTGTGGGAAATTATGCATAGAGGTGTGCAGTCTCTCCCACTTTAGGTGAAATCCCTTGAGGTTGTTGACTAGGCCCAATATTTAGAAATAGAAAGCAAATGTGATAACCCCAAAGTAGATCTTGCAAGGATTAGTTAGTGAAATAGAACAAAATAAAAACAAAAATAACTTGAAATGGTAAAAGAGAACAAGAGAGTGCAAACCACAACAAAGAACCAATGCATGAACCACTTTAGATTTCCCAATGGTAAAGCAAATACATGTAGTGTCACCTAGGAGGTGATGTAGTGTCACCTAGGAGGTGAAGGCCTCAAATGGAAGACAACAATATCCCTTAGGGAGGCCTATTTTGTCCACACTAAATGCTATATATCTCAAAGAACCAATGGATAGAAGCACTTGCCCCTTAAAGGAAGGAGGCAAGAGAGATTGGAGAATGCCAACAAACATGAAAGAAATGGACTATGAAGAAGCTCCAATACAATTTCTACAACATATCCTTGCTCTTGGTTTCTCTTCTAAGATGCATGCTCGTGGCTTCCTTTTATAGGCCAAGAGGTGGCCAAGAAAAAACTAGTTCCAAGTGTGAACCCCATCATATCATGAACTAGCTTCAAGGTACAGAATGGGGGATATTGAATGCCAATTCATCATGTTGAGAAGACAAATTTGAATTTGTGTTGGTGATGGGATTTTATGATCCTTTAATGCACAATTGGTGGTTGAGATCCTTTTGTTTTAACAGTCGCGTGGATATCGAAGGGAAATTCACGCAGGGGTTGCGCGGGCACATAATAGGTAATATGTGCAGATGCACACCTGAATAGAGGTTAGGCCACACCGTCCTGTCTTTTGACTATTATTTAACATTTATGGACCCATATTGCTTCTTGGATTTGATGAAGATGTCTTCGGTGGGCTGCATGCTATATGTTGGTGATGCTTTATTGTGTGAATTGCAAAAATGTCACATGTGTGCTATATTTATGCGTTAACAGATGCCCCCTAATGTATGAGGTTCAGAGGGTACTATAGGGCCAATAATGCATCAACATTTCTTTTATGCTCTCTGGTGTTCATGAAAGTTGTAAATCATGTGTGGATGAATAAGGTCCTCCCATGGGGGAAGATTACTAGTGAATCTGGAACAAAGAATATGTTTTATAAAAACGAGGCGGGCATACCCATGCTCATGAAAATCTTCCAAAGTGGCTATATGATGAGTAGGCCAAGGGATCAACTCAATATACTATTGGCACATGAATTAAGGTGGCTTCAGTCCATACAATAGTAACTAAACATGGAAATGTTGTTACAGGTGTTGAAGAAGCGGCATTTTTGATAACCATGATAATCCCACTGGGGTGGGGGACCGAAACACTAGTGAGGGTGTTGAATCTAGGACCTCACTATACTACTGCTACCATGGTTTAGAAATGTGAACACTGCTACCTTCAAAATGTATGACTCTTCCTAAAGTGATATATGTGTTGACGTTGAGCATAGGGGAGACCAATAAGTTAGGGAGCACTAAGGGCTCTCCTTACTTAGTTCGAGGTGATCCCTTATGGTGATTGAAAGGGACCCCAAGGTACAACTGCAACTACTGCAACTCTCAGAATAGGGTGACTTGATGTTGACAAGAGCTGAAGTATAGATAAGATGAGGGTCTTATTCTACGAACCAAGCTCATTCTGTAACCAACTGTTGTACTAACATACCTGACACAGGATTAACTAGTAAGCATGAGGCTCGTGACTTCCTTTAATCGATGTCAACTTGGGGAGTAATGGTGGCAACATTATTCAAAATAAAGGTACGTGTTGTAACGGAGGAAGACAGACTACAGATGAAGGATTTTGTTGGGGACACAACATTGAGAGTGATGGTGACTGAAAAAACTCAAAATGCTAGGGGTAGTGCGACTCAACGACATCGATCAAAGGAAACAAGTGGTTGCTGCCAAAATAATAGTGATGTTCCCATGATTTTTAGTGGATTGGGAAACAGTTTTCACATAAAGAATAGTTGGTGGGGTCCCCATGGTTTTGAGGGTGTCGGGGGACCAATTTGATGATGGGTTGGATTCTCATGGTTTTCGGTGAATCATGGAATTGATTTGATGATGGGAGAATTTCCCATAGTTTTGAGTGAGTCGAGGAACTGTTTCCATAATGATGTGAGGGTTGTTTTCAAATGCGAAGACATGTTCCCCATGAATCAATACCATGTAGATTTTTCCAGCGGGAATAAAAAGATAGAATTGGTTGCTTTGGAGGGTGGGGGGGCCATTGGTGTCTTGGCAGGGGTGGTGATACGAAGAAGATTGCAGAGGGTAGAGTGCTCATGGAGGTTTGAATGGTAAACTGTTTTTCTTGATCGTAACATGTTCCCTGAAATTTGATGGCATCAACTGCTGAAGGTGGGGGACTAAATGCGCAACTATAAAATGGTGAAATATGGGTTGATTGTTTCAAGGTGTAACAAATTCCTCGAGCTTGTGGCAGGTCAACATTATGCATGTAAAATAATGACTAGGATGAAATGGTGCATACGCCCATTGAGGAAAGATGCTACCCTTAGTAGTGATATTGATGGCATGTCATTATTGAGAATGGGGAAATGTCTGGTAAATGCAATGCAAATAGGGGGAAGGAATTTCCTATATGCTAGTTTCAAGATGGTACATGTGATAGAAGTATGGCGCCATTGCTAAGGGGTGGAATCTTGTTCTTATAATGGAAAAACAAGAGGTAGTAGAGTCTTCATTGTTATCTTAAACATACGGCAAAAATACCCCAAGTGTAATAAAGAACATGACAAAGTTATTGACGATGCAAAATTGATAACCAAAACAATGCGCACCTATGGGGTGCACTTTGGATCAAGGGTAGAAGCATTTGAGGTATAACACGTTGAAAAGGGCTATTGAGGGTTATGCCTTCAGGGTCAATTAAGATGTATACCCCTTTGGGTAGGCATTGCTTAACGACATAAGGCCCTATCCATTTAGATACCGATTTACCTAGAACTGCTTTGTTGTCTTTTTTGGCGTTGAATTCGAGGACAAAGTCACCCACATCGAAGGTGCGAGATCAAATGTGTCTCTCATAGTGCACTTTGGAGCGGACCTTCATGGACTCATTTTGTTGGAGTGAGTACCTTCATTCTTCATTGAGGTGTTCCAAAATAAATAATCATTACTCGAGGAATAGAGTTTTAGGTAACAACTCCACAGCTGATTGGGGTGTAGGAATTTGGCACTCGATGGGTAGAACAACTTCTACTCCATGGACGAGGTGAAATGGAGTAAATCATGTAGCCATTTTGACTGAGGTGCGGTAATCCCAAAAAGATGGGAATAACATGTGATGTCAATTGGATTTTTTCTTATTTACTGTGCATTGGAGCATAGTCTTTAGAACTTTGTTCACAGCTTCAACTTGCCCATTTCCTTGGGGGTAGTAGGATGTCAAGGATTCATGCTTGAATCCTAACAACTGTTATAGTTCCTCAAAATTATGATAGTGGAATTGGGTCCCATTATCTGAGACTAATTGTTTAGGTACTTCAAAGCATGAAATGACGTGTTTGAAGAAGAATCGTGCAACACTTTGAGGTTTCCGAAGGGGAAACTATTGATTGGGTAGTGACTCTTCCCATTGAGGTGTCATGGAGGATATTTCTATAGGATTGGGGACCATTTTCGTCATGTAAATGATCAAAGATGCTTTAAGTGGTGGAGGGGGAGGGTTTTCTTCAAACGGTTGAGTAAGGCAGATGGTCACCAAAGCATTTCAAAATCAAGGGAGGTAGGGACAATGATGTGTGTAATGCCCAAACTATGAGAAAATTGAACATGCATGATTGGTATGAAATGATTTGGACTTAGGTGTGGACGAAGATGAGGTGCCCCATGCTACCATAGGTGGAGATTGTGTCATGCTAACAGGGATGTTGATAAGATTCCCGAGCTCCGAAAATGTGGGACACAGGTTGGTCACATGACCTTATTGCTCGTAGAGAGCACATGGTGGAGTAACCCTCTACATGGGAGTATTGGCCATTACTGGGGATTTTAACCAATGTTAGTTTATGCCCCCTCATTTAGCCTTAGATACCAGTGTTGGTGATTCAGGAGCTAGACTGGGTATGAGGGGGGATTTTAACTTAGGTTTTCTCATGCCCCAATTAACAGGTTTAGCTACTGCTAGTGGTGGTTTAGTCACATATGTCATAGGTTTGACTTGTAGTACAAATGGTGTGACTAGACTAGAAGGGTAACCAGCAGAGACAAGGACAAACTCATAGTGGGAGATAGGTTTTGAAGCCACCTCAGGGTATGTTGGTGTAAGGTACCACACAGGTATGCCTAAGGTTAACCCAGGTAGATTCAACTGAGCCATAACCGATGTCCATTGCACTCCCATGGGGGGTACAAGAAAGGTATTTGGAATAAAGGAGGCATTGATAGACTCAACATTTTCTCAACGCCATGAATCAACGGAGGTGTTGATGACGATATCGAGGGGTAGGTGGGCACATTTTCAACGGTGAAAATTGTACACATAATGCCATCGATGGATGCAGGGATCAGAGGTGGCGGATCGGAGTATGCCCCTAACAAATTGGAATACTTGTACATTCCTGGGCCAATATCAACATAAGGGGGTTGACTTGTCTCGATGACAGTAGGAAGGACATTGTCAGGATTGGTGTTGGTATTGGGGTCGTTGTAATTGAGTTGGTCGAGGGTGACCATTTTCCCATTAAAGGGGAACATCGTGATGCAGAAAACCAAAGAGGTGACCACCTTCATGGTGCACATGTAACTATGTCCTACAAGGATGTTGTAGTCGACTTGGGCATCGACTACTTCGATATCAATCATGACCATTTTTTCCCCCATCTTGATGGGGACATTCTGGTATAAGCCCTGAGGTTGGGATGGTCTCCCATCATATGCGCAAATAGCGATAGACGAGGGGGATAACTCAAGTGATCCCAATCGTTTCCAAAAATTAGAGGACATGACACATGTGGATGCACCTTCATTGATGAATCATAATGTTTTTTACTATAACAGGGACTTGGAATGCAGTTGACGAGGGTAGTCGTCGTTCACCTTTGTTAAGATCAAAAGTCATGAGGCATGAATCAGAAGGGTCAATGGCTCCAGGTGCATTAAGTAATGCCTTTCATTGAGTTGGGAAATATTGTAGCACTTCTAATGTGGACATTGTAGTTAATGACTAAGACAAGTCATCCACAATACTGTAATTGTGGGCGTCTATGAGGGTTATTAGGGGTGCACCAAAGTGGGACCTTGGCAATTCGTGGGAGCTATTCATGACTTGGGCATGGTATCTGTGAAGGATCCCCCAAGGGTATAGGTACATATTCAACTCAGGGGGTTTCAATCCTATCATAACCTTTGGCTCTAGTCTGAAGGCTGACATCCAATGTATAGATTTTCTGGAAGGAACCGTCACTAGAGGGGAGGGGGTCATGATGCCGAATAACGACCTCTTGATTGGAAAAGGATTGCTATAATACAACAGTTTGGGGTTGTCTAGTGTTAGGGACCTAAGGGGGATTTACCGTTGTCTTCTTCTTGGCTTCCACCAACTATTGGCAGTCGAAGATAAGAGGGAAATGGTGAGTGTAGTGACCATATTCTCAGTAAATGGAGAAGGAGTAATTGGTCCTCAAGTTTGTGTTCGTCCCTTGATTTGGGGGGTTATTATCCCCTATGTTTGAGTTTCTTTAGTTATGGTTTTTGTGGGGAGGGGGGTTTCCCCCTTGCCCCTACTACTGGTTTTATTTGTTCTTTCCATTCTTCTTCCCCTGATTTTGAGGGTTCTAGGGATTTTTTGCATTCAACTGCTCAAACTGTTGGGTTTGTTGTGCAAAAGAAGGTTAAACTAGATTTACCCCAGATGAGATGTGGCGGTTGGACCAATAAGACATGGGAACAGGTAGTAAGGGTTGTACCCTAGTGGTGGGATAAATGTGGCTTGCACTCCCTAGCATTTCGATGTAGGATATGCGTGTGCCATTTGTAGTGGAGGTACCATTGATGCTTGGCTAGCATTGGGATAAGTAGGACTATAGGGTACATACTGTAACTGACCAAGTGGAGGAGTTGGTATAGGAGCAGGGAGTTCTGATACGGTAGGGCTGCATGGGTATTGCGGTGCCATGTTGAATGGTGTAGAAGTATGAGGGGGTGGGAACCTTTCCTTGGCGGGAAATAGACCCAATAATCCCATCCGTTGAATGTGACAAACCCGCAGGTTTAGGATCCAATGACCAATGTCGAGGGGCATCAGGAAGGATGGTGTATAAATACTCAGATTGTGCATAGATAAGATCAAAATGTTGGGCCTTCAAGATCGCCTCTTCCTCATTTTGAGGCATGGATGTGGTTGCATATTTTGCAATGGCCGATTGGAGTGATTTAATGAACCAATCCAATAGGAATGGGGTTTGTATCTCAATTTTACACAATGTTCGGCATCTACGTCACTCATGGATATGGTCTGCAATGCGTCTAGATGTGTTTTGACGAAATTATGTGAGAATTTTGAGGCCAAGGTCATGGAGAATAGGAATTTGTATGTCTATGAGAAATGTGGTGTCTAATGTCACAAAGGTGGCATGGTTCAATATTGGTAAGTTCACATACCATTTGGTTTCCATTCGGGTGAGGGTGCATTGGAATAGGCTAAGCCTCACTGAGTCTTCTACTATGTTGTTGGAGGAACACCATAAGTGAAAGGACATGACATGGTTGGCGAGGTCGTCTTCTTGTTTCCCTTCGAATTTAGGAATATATGAGGGGAGCCTATCTAGAATATCTGGCCATGTTTGATCATGTGTGATAGGGCCATTCATCAATTTGTCCAAATCTGGGAGATTTAGGCTAGCCATGAAAGGTAAGGTAGGATTCGGTCCTGCCATTGTATGTTGTGTGTGGTTTCCGTGAGTTGGAGACCGAGCTGGTTTTGAAAATAAATATTGACCTCCTACTAGAGAGGAGGGATCAGAATGGTCCAAAGGATATCTGAGGGGATAAAACAAAGGAGAGTCTTTCGAGAGGGGGAGGAGAAGGGAGCTTGCCTCTTCCACTAGAGGAGGAAGCAAAAGGGTCAACACTTTCTCCAAGAGAATAAAATGAATCAAGCAAGGAGCGGCCTCACCCTAATGATCCTATCAATGTGGAATGGGAACAATCTCTGTTGGAGTATCTCCCGCATGAAACATGGGGATAAAGTGGAAAAATACCCCTTGAGAGAGGGGATAGGCCTTGTAGTCATCGGGACTGCCTTAGGTGGTTGTTTTGTTCCTCAATGGTGAAATCTTGGTGTTAAGTGAGAGTATGGTGAAAATATGCCAACCACAACAGATGCAATCTGGTGCAAAAGTGAGTGATATGTGCAATGTCGGTTTAGTGCAAGAGTCCCCACGTCTAGGTTCTTTTTAATTACAAGTTAGTGAACTTGTATTTAAAAAGAAAAATAAGTGTAAATTCCCTAAAAGAATTAGTGTCCTTCCTCTCAAATGCAACTGGGCCTTCCAAAATCACAATTGATGGTGACAATGGGATCCACACACTAATTGACTAGTGAAGGTAACAAAGAGTCAATTATACCGGTGATAGGGCTATGTTCTAGAAGGACTGGAAACACTTCTTAATGGAAATATTTGATTTCAGGAGTCAATTGCAGTCACAATTTCTCCTTGGAAATGTCCTAAGTTTGGCCAATAAGATACCTTGCGTCAAGTGTAGATAAGTGGTTATGTCTGGTCGGTATAGTGTCACCTCCACAAAAAATTGAGAGGCTCTTTGGAGAGGGTAGGGAAACTATAACTTGGATTTGACCTCATTGGGCATGGCACACTTCTTATCCAGGTTTTCTTTTAACACTTGCTAATAGGAGGATTTTGATAGTACCCTATAAGTCAACAACGCTATGTTTCAAACACCTAATGAAACGAGATTGGTGGGCATTAATGGATTCCTAGCCCAGTCAATCCTACCTAACTAAAATATTTTTGTGTGACCTCCTGTGGAGAATTTTAGTTTCCTAGCAATTTAACAAATGTTGATTTTAAGGACCTAAATTCACTTAATGAGTGTAAGGTAGGTATTTCATAATTCCCTTCCTTTCTGATTCATCAAGCTCACAAGAAGTGCGAGGCGAAGAGCATACTTTGGAATGAAAGAGATTTTAGGTCCCTGTTTGTGAGTGATGCAAACACGTGTGAGGTAACCAAATTGATTGTTGCAAATTAACTAGAAGAGTATAAAGTAAATGCAAATGGAGATTTACCTTTTAACTCTAAAATATGTTAATGGTGCTTTGCAAAAATAAAGTGCTAATGAATTAAAAGTGTGCAATGGAGGTATTTCACACTTCTCAGCCTTTTTTGATTCACCAAGCTCACAAGAAGTGCGAGGTGAAGAGCATACTTGGGGAGATAAGAGTCTTTAGGTCCTTTCTTGTCTGCAAAAAGTGGATTCTATGCTACTTTAGCCTAAAAACATGATAAGTAAACAAAGAACATAACATTTCTTGAATACTAGTGACAACAATGAGGCCTGTTGAAAGCCTCAAGGTTGGTTACCTAAGTATATTTTAAGAGAGATGGACTCTTTACTCCCTAATCTTAGTCTAAGTGAGCTAATTACTATAGAAACATGTAACTATTGAAAGTTAACTAGTTCTAGTTCATTAGTGAGCAACCATTGGGGCTGCAAGATTTGAAAAAACTGATAAAAAATAAATAAAATGAGCAGCAACATGCAAAAAGTAGAGACAAGTGCGCAATAGCGCAATTACAATGTGAAAAGGTTGTGTATCCAATGAGAGATGGACTGCATGGGTAGAAGTCTATTAAAATGCATAGAAAACCCAACTTTCAAAGTATTATGCGCACATACAACAATCTGCGTGACTATTGAAATAGTTATTACGGCCAAGAGGAGGCCATATTTCTAGAATTAAGGGTATGGACCTCTTCACCTATAAAGGACAATATACCAAAAATTAGGTACCTAACAATTAACAACCTAGTTAAGAGAAAATGGACAAAAATGAAGTGGAGTCACTATAAATACTATTGTGGGAAATTATGCACAAAGGTGTGCAACCTCTCCCACTTTGGGTGAAATCCATTGAGGTTGTTGAATAGGCCCAGTATTTAGAAATAGAAAGCAAATGTGATAACCCCAAAGTAGATCTTGCAAGTATTTGTTACTGAAATAGAACAAAATAAAAACAAAAATAACTTGAGGGTGGGTGCAGAAATATGCTCCCCAAAATTATTGCAATGGGGCCGCGCTAGCGGGGATAAAACAAAGGCGCGCACATGCCTAAGGAAGCGCGCATGTGTTGTTAGGTTTGGTACCAAATTGAAGCGTGTGTGCGCTGCTACGCGTGCACGTTTTTAGTGCGTGTGCACTCAAAAGCGTGCACGCGCTCCTGTTAAGCTAATTAAAAAAATAGTGCTGAGTTGTTCTATTTTCACCCAACCGACCGAACCTCACTCACCCATCGCGTGCGCGGAGCAAGAGAGCACCATTTTCACAATTTGCACTCAAAAACTCCCTCAATCCATCCACCAAGTGATCAACAAGTGCATTGGATAGGTAAAATCCATGTTTTTCGTCATCATCATCATCTTCATCATCATCGTTATCATCGTCATCCCCATCATCTTCATGGTCATCATCATCATCAACAACAACAACAAAATCTTCATCATGATCTTCATCATCATCATCATCATCATCAACATCATCATATTCATCATCATCACCATCATCAGCATCACCATCATCAGCATCACCATCATCAGCATCAATATCATCATATTCATCATCGTCATCGTCGTCATCACCATCTCCATGGTCTTCATCATCATCATCATATTCGTCATCATCATCATCATCATCATCGTCATCGTCATCATCATCATCATCGTCATCATCATCATCAACATCGTCATCATCACCATCACCATCTTCATCATCATTGTTGTCGTCGTCAGCACCACCACCACCACCACCACCACCATCATCATCATCATCTTCATCATCATCATCATCTCAATCTTCGTCAACATCTTCATCATCATCATCTTCTTCATCATCATCATCGCCATCATCTTCATCATCTTCATCATCATCGTTGTCATTGTCATCACCATCATCTTCATGTTCATCCTCATCATCATCGTCATCCTCATCTTCTTCATCATCATCATATTCGTCATCATCATAATCATCATCATCATCATCATCATCTTCATCATCATCCTCATCATCATCATCGTCCTCATCTTCATCATCATCATCATCATCATCATCTTCATCATCATCATCATCTTCATTATCATCATCATCATCATCATCATCATCATCATCGTCTTCATCATCGTTGTCATCGTCATCACCCTCTTCCTCATCATCATCATCATCATCATCACATCAACATCTTCATCATCATCTTCATCATCATCATCATCAACTTCATCATCATCATCATCGTCGTTGTCATCATGACTATCTTCATGCTCTTCATCATCATAATCTTCATCTCCATTATCATCATCGTCATCTTCATCATCATCATCATCATCATCATCATCATCATCATCATATTCATCATCATCACCATCATCTTCATCATCATCATCGTCATCATCATCATCATCTTTATCATCATTATCTTCTTCATTATCATCATCATCATCATCGTATTCATCATCATCATATAATCATCGTCATCCTCATCACCCTCTTCCTCATCATCATCATCATAAAAAACAACATCTTCATCATCATCATCATCATCATCTTCATCATCATCATCATCATCATCATCATCGCCATCACCATCTTCATCATCATCATCATCATCATCGTTGTCGTCGTCATCACCACCACCATCATCATCATCATCATCTTCATCATCATCATCATCATCATCGTCATCATCATCATCAGCAACAACATCGTCGTTGTCTTCATCATCATCTTCATCACCATCATCTTTATCTTCATCATCATCATCATCATCTTCATCTTCATCTTCATCTTCATCATCATTATCATCATCATCTATTGATGTATATGTAACTTCGGAATGTATTTCACCTATGTATTTCATCTATGTATATTGTACTCCTATAGAGATGTTATTATTCCTCTATACGGAAGTGTCGTCATTTGTATTGACAAGTGTCACAAGTGTTGTAACTTGCCGATGGGTTATTAGACCACCTTGATGGGTTCGGACCTGTATGATTCATGTGGGTAAATGGGTTATTAGACCACCAAGTGTGGGGTCGGCCTGGATTAATGTAACTATGGGTTATTAGGCTAAGTTAGACAAGTCGGCCCCACTGATTTCTTGGGCAGGACAGGACAAGTATAAATAGAGATCGAGAGATCTCTATTTGATCATCTCATTTTACTCACTCTTCCATCACTCGGAAAGTGGTGCACATGTGAGGAGGAGGATCAGCTACTAGGAGAAGACTATCTCTTGTACTTTGGTTGTATCATTGCTCTTTTTATCTCTGAGGAAGTTGCAAGGTTTTTCACCTTCTTGGTTTTCCCCGGTGAAACTTTGTGTCTCTTGTGTGCTTGCATTATTGTGTCCATGATTGATATGCTATAGATATGCTGTAGATATGCTGTACATTTTATTCTCTTAGTTAAGATCTTAGATCAGATTGAAAATTCGGAAAAACTAACATGGTATCAGAGCTAGCTTGAAAGAAGGCATGGTATGGCATTTAGGACACTTGTTGCACTTGCGAAACTAGGGCTTGATATAGCAAAAACCAGTCATCGTAGCACTTTCTCTATAAATCCATTTTGGTGAGGTTTCAGGATCTGAAACTCTTACAAGTCGAAGATAAGATCTCCATGTACCTTATTTCCGAAGCACAACTTCTAATTCGTTGTACTTTGTGTTTTATGATCTGTACAATCTAGGGTTTTTGCCTCTTCCAGATCTCAGTCATAAACAAGTGACCTAGGAAAAAAGGTCACAACTTGGGCTAGGAAGCTCCAAATGAAATTTCATAAAAAGTTACAGGTAGGGCACGGACTGTAGTTTCTCAGGTAAGGTTTTCGGAGTCCTAAGTTGAACCAGTGACACGTGGCACGCCGTACAAGTTCGCTCTCTTGTTTTATCCCATAAACAGGTCACGTTGCAACACTTGGCATAAATCTCTCTCAGAGAATCCAATTGAGGTCATACCTGTGGGGTTGGAAACATGACAGGTTGGGATATCATAGGTCAAAGTTTCTAACCCTGTGGATTCGTAATTTCAGAGTTACACCAGAAACAATCAGGTGCATATTTCTATCAAAACAGAATTGGATTTTGAGCACCTTCATTCATGGCTCCGAGAATTAGGGTTTCAGAGAAAGTTGGTATTTTTGTAATCAAAGACCACGACTGAATGCTACTCATCAAAATCGAAATTTAGAGACCAAGATCAAATTTTTTGGTTGGGTAGAAGGTCAGGCTTGATCAAACCCTAGTTCGAGACTTTGATCGGAAATGTGAAAAATTAAGGCTTCTACAAAAATGGGACTTTTTGAAATCTGTGACCATAGCTAGAAGCTCCTTGGAAAAATCGAAGTTTAGAGATTTGGATCAAACTATTTGGTTGGGTAAAGCTCCGGGAAACTCAAACCTTAATTCAGGGTCCTCCCTAGTGAATCTGGAAGATTGAAAAGCAAATTTGAGGGGTGAAACTTTGCAGTTTTCAAATCTGAGTATACCAAGTTGATCAACTCATCAAGGCGCATCTTTCTATCCTTTCAGAAGTTTGAAATTCAAAGTTTGAATTTTTAGGGTTTCTTTGACAAACCCTAATCCATCTCTAGATCCAGTTTCTGCAAATTAAGTGGATTGGGTTAATCCTAGAAGAGAATGGATTAGTCACCTGCATAAGTGAAGAAGTTCCAGTTTCAGAGGGAGATGAGGCTAAGGCCTTACATAACAAGAGTACAAGCAAACTCGACAGGTATGACTTACGGGTATGTTTCAAAATCTATTCATGATTAAGTTTATTATATGTTTGTCTTCATTAAGATTAGTACAATCTTGATTAACTTTAGACTTGTCGTATCACCTTAATAAAAATATGAATGCATGATAGAAGATATTCATTGATTAGGGTTTTGACACTTATGATTGTATTAATGCATTGTGGTGTTGTATGAGGTTGATGTTGTCCGCTAAAATGAAAGGTACATCAAGAAAGACAAATCATGTTCTAGTTCAAGAACATATGACCATGGTGACATGAAGACAAATATTCATCCATTGTCATGGATCACATAGAAGATCTACTTATGAGGTATGTATAACTTGGTTCTATAATGGTTAACCTATGAGATATGCAGGTCACTAGCACAAGTCATTTAAGAGAACAAGAAGACATCATGTGGGTATGTTAGACATAACCAACTAACATATTAATCCAGGTATGTTTTTCCTATATCAAGTTAGAATCCTACCTTGTGATAGGATTTCTTATATAAGTATACTTGGTATGATTGATAATGATTATTCATGAAGCTATAGGTTTGAGTAATCAAGGGTTTATGCATATTATGTCTCTTACTTTAATTGATGACATGACTAACCCGAAGAGTCCTATATAAACCTTGAATACTAATGTTTACTATCTGTGTTTAAAATTATCATTACTATACATGTTTAAGATTATTGTGTTTCTGATAGTATTGAGATTATACTAATAAATGTATGATTATGTATGAGATCTCGAGGTTATCACAATAATGATACTTGTAAGCATGCATAATGATCGAGGATGGATATAAGTTCAAGGATAGGTAATCCAGGAAGCAAAGATCAAGAGGGAGCACACTCCAGTAGTTTCTGCAAGGGTGCAGATATTCAGAGGGAATCGACCACTTCTCACAATCCACATCAGAATGGAGTTGCAGAAAGGAAGAAAAGACTGAGAGGGAGTCAACCCAACAAACAAACAAAGATAAGTATTTGAATTATCATTTCTTGCATATTTGATTGTTTAAATAATATTGTTCAATGATGTATATACTGATGTTCCTAGAATTAGGCTGTGTATTTTGGCATATTAGAATAATTGCATTAATAAACAACATACTACTAATATGTATGTAATGGGTATGTGGCCTATGGCACTGTACAACATTCCATTGCTACTTATCTAGAATGAAACCTCTTTGCTGACATGTTGGGAGTAGTGCAAACTCTTAACAATGTTCTGGTAGAGATTGGAAGGCATCTAGAAAGTTACAGGATAGGGATGAATGTTGTATTGAAGCATTGGCTAAAATAATTGCATGACTGTATGACATATTTCTTTATGTGTAAGAATTTGTTCTGAAAACTATGAGATGTTTCTAATCATGCAATTTAACTTGTTTTGTAGGAAAGATCATATACCATGACCTACAAAAGAAGGACTACAACATTTATTCCAACAACAAAGATATCTATTGAAGATATTGAAGTTCCCAGGATCTGGGATGAAGTAATGGAAGAATGCCATGATTCGTCGATCATGAAGAATGATGTTTGGGATGTAGTCCCAAGACCTGAAGGGAAGTCTTTTGTAACTTCCAAATGGATATACAAGATCAAGCATGCTATAGATGGAAGCATAGATAAATATAAAGCAAGATTTGTAGCTCGTGGATTCTCCCAGAAAGAAGGGATTGATTATGAAGAGACTTTTGCTCCTGTGGCCAGACATTAGAGAGATTTTGAGGTCAAAAAATGGCCTCCTAAGATATGTACTACAAAAATATGAGATATATTAAAATATTATGAATTGGGGGTTTTATGGGGTAGGTATATATGACAAGTCACCTCCCACACTATTTTCTATGCACAATATAAATAACCATGGTTGAGTTACTTTTCAAAATTCACTAGAAATAAAATTAATAAAATAAGTCTACATTGATGTGACTAAGATTCATTGTAAATTCTCAAAAATGTATTGTCCTTTAACATTTATTTGTCTTGAACTTGCAAATGAAATTAAATAATAAAAAACATTTTTAAGAGCTATTTTTTTTAATTTTATGTTGATTTTTTATATTTAGTACTTTTCTCATGAATTTAATAATGTAATTTAATTGAGAATGTATTTACATGTAAAATGTCAATAATATTATTATAATCCACATTGCATTATTATTCTTCTTATTATTATTTATTAAATCTATTATTATTCTTTATTAAATTGACATTATGTTATTAAATAGAATGGAATAAATATATAATTTAAAATTAAAAACATAATAATAATAATATATTATTTTATAAAAAAATGTGAAAGGACTTTCTTTATGAATTATGAGTACTTCACTTGAAAATAACAATAATATTATTTTATGAGAAAGTGTGAAAAGACATTCATTATGAGTACTTTATTTGAAAATTACAATAATATTATTTTATGAAAAGACTATCATTATGAGTACTTTACTTTATGACTTAAAAGTACTTACACCACTACCTTGGTTAACTATGTGTTGTCATCCACCATAGAAAATTTGACAAATAAACATTCTTAACTCATGCAATGCCACCTCACCAAGGGGGATGATGTCATCTACTACAATGTGATTGGTTGTATTTTATAGTACATTTTCTTTGTTTTGAGGCCATTTTTTGACCTCAAAATTTCTCTATTGCACACTTCCATTAGATCAGTACTTGCTCTGGCTGCAATGATGAAATGGAAGATACACCAAATGGATGTCAAGACAACTTTCTTGAATGATGTAGTCGAGGAGGAAGTGTATGTGGAGCAGCCACTTGGTTTTGAGACACATGACAGGCAGTCATATGTGTGTAAGTTGAATAAATCCTTGTATGGCTTGAAGCAAGCTCCTAGGACTTGGTATGGTAGGATAGATAACTTTCTATCCAGTTTGGGCTTTACTAAAAGTAAAGCATATTCCAACCTTTACTACAAGGTTGAGGAAGGCAATCCTGTGATACTACTTTTGTATGTGGATGACCTGTTTGTAACAGGTGAGGATAGATTGATTGTCGATACGAAGATGAAGCTTGCTGTCGAGTTCGAAATGAAGAACTTGGGGATGATGCACTATTTTCTAGGCATGGAGGTGTGGCAGAGTGCAGATGGAATCTTCCTTGGACAAGGGAAGTATGCAGTAGAGATCCTGAAGAGGTTCGGGATGATGGACTGCAAGGCTATGGCCACACCTATGGCATTGAACCTGAAGCTTCTGTGTGATGCTTCATCTGAGCCAGTTGATGCTACAATGTATTGTCAGATGATTGGGTCCTTGATGTACCTGACGAATACAAGACCAGATATATGCTTTGTGGTGAACACCTTGAGAAAGTATTTGACAGATCCGAGACATGTTCACCTGATAGCTGCAAAGCATATTCTAAGGTACTTGAAGGGTACAATTGACTATGGGCTCAAGTATGAGGCAAATCAAAAGTTTAACCTGGAGGGTTATGTTGATTCAGATTGGGCAAGCAGTGCCATTGATCGGAAGAGCACTTCGAGGTGCTGCTTCAGTATGGGATCTGGTATGATCTCTTGTTTTAGCAGGAAGCAGTCGTGTGTGGCACTGAGTACAGCCGAAGCAGAGTATGTCGTAGATTGTTCGGCTAGTTGTGAGGCAGTATGGCTTAAGAAGCTACTGTCTGATTTGTTTTGATATCTAGTTGAGTGCTACTTGTATATATTGCGACAACCAGAGTTGTGTGAGAACCCGGTGTTCCATGACAAGTCGAAGCACATTGAGATCAAGTTCCACTATATCAAGGATATGGTGCAAAGAGGAGTAGTGAAGCTCCTGTATGTTGCGACGGACGAGCAGATATCCGATGTGTTGACCAAGCCGCTAGCCAGAGTGAAGTTTGAGTACTTTAGAGAGAGACTTGGTGTACTTCAGATCGAGATGCCTTCCAAGGGGAAGTGATGAGTCTGGAGACATAGATGCACATGAGCCATTCTGACATGGTTGAAGTTTGTCTTACCATGGTCGTTGATGTAAGGGTTGGAGCCATTCCAAAATGGTTGAAGTTTGTCTTACCATGGTTGTTGATGTAAGGGCTGGGCCATTTGAGCATGGTTGAGGTGTGTCTTCCCATGGCTGCGATATAAGTGCTGGGCCATTCGAGCATGGTTGAGGTGTGTCTTCCCATGGCTACGATATAAGTGCTGTGCCATTCCTAGCATGTTTGAGGTGTGTCTTCCCATAGCTATTGATATAAGTGCGGTGCCATTCTTTCATGGTTGAGGTGTGTCTTCCCATGGCGTAGATATAAGGGCTGAGCCTTTCACGGATGGTTGAGGTGTGTCTTCCCATGTCGATGAGTGTAAGTGTTGTGTGATGTGCATCTGGGTTGTGCTCCATGGACGATGAGGTGATCTGAAGATGATGATGTGACAGTATGGTACACAGGTTTTGCAGAGGCATATAATTAGTCCTTAGATGCTCTTGCAGGTTTTGTAGAGGCAATGTAATCAGTCCTGGGAGATCTTGCAGGTTTTGCAGAGGCAGTGTAATCAGTCCTGAGGTGTACCTACTTGATGGCTTGCTCGCTGAGATGACATGATCAGTATGATCATGAGTATCAGGATGATACTCCGTGGCCGTTGACAGGTCATGCAATTGCATGTAAAATATCTTGGGAGATCCGATAGGTTGAGTAGTATGCTCGTAATCAGTCATGGGATGCTCTTTAGAGGTTTTGGCTTAACGCACGTAATCAGTCTTGAGGATTCCACAGTATGGCCAATGATGATGAAGACCTACGGGTGGTGGGCCTACATCTAGTATGAAAAGGACTGGCTCTGTAGAACTTCCTATGACGAGTAGATTAAGAGATTTATTGAGATAGCAGCAGCGATGACGATGACAATGATTCGAGGATGATGATTCGATGA